>JAOANR010000015.1:37276930-37644061 GCA_030278955.1 Hygrophila difformis
CCCAAATAGGTTTGTCTTTGGAAAAGCCTGTCATTTGCCCGTAGAACTAGAGCACAAGGCTTACTGGGCCGTGAAAATGCTAAATTTTGACCCACGAGTTGCTCAGAGTAAGCGCAAGTTGGACCTCAATGAAATTGAGGAAATACGTGCGCAAGCTTATAAATGTAATACCCGAGATTTCATCGGCGTCCAAAGAAGTAAAATTAGTTTCTTAATCCGATTAAGGTCCAAATATCTCCGAGAAGAAGAAAATAATTTATCATAATAAATTATTGCTCGGAAAATGAAATGTCGATAAATTCAAAATGGAATAAAAGAAGGAAATGAAGCCCGAAGATATTCCATGGATTGATCCCAAAAGAATTGGAATTAATTCAAGAAGGGAAAGAATTTTGATTCCAACCGTGGAGTCGGAAATGATTTAAAGAAATAAATCATTGCACGGGAATCGAATGGCGACGAATCCAACGCCAACGAACTCAAACTCGACTGATTCAAGATTTCAAATATGAAATAAATATAAGTCGATATAAATTTAAAAATAGGAATTTATAACCCGAGAAAGACCCGAAAAATCGAGCCGAGAACGTAGGAGAACAGAAGTCCGAAAGAGAGAAGAAACGGCCCGACGGGATTGCACGGCCAGCCCGGGCGCAACGGCCCAGACCAGCCACGCGCTCCCCGCGTGCTGGCGCGCCAAGCCCGCGTCAAACAGCAGGCTGCGGGGGTTGCACTTTTATGGCAATTTCTTTCCCCGATTATGGTGTAGCAACTATGGCAACTTACCAGGACTGTGGGGGATGAAATAGGGTTGGTTTGGCAGCCCTTATAAACCCCTTTTCAGCTCCCTAGCCGCCCCGCCATCCCTTTCAATCTTCATCCCTTCGAAACCCTAGTTTTGTGCATCCAAAGGCCACCCGACGAAGGAATACGACAAGGAAGACGTGTGGAGCGAGATTCCAGGCGCCGCCGACCATCCCAAATCATCCTAGAACTCATCCAAGTAAGTCGATTCTTAATATAACCATTCTGGTGCCATGAACTCGAGCAAACCATAGGATTAAAGCAACACATTAAAAACGGACACTAGAAAACTCTCCCTGCGCAATTTCTGAAATCTAGTAATTCGGACCCCTTCGGATGTTCAAACGGAAAATTGTAAAACTTCAATCTTGTTCCTAAGACCCTAAACTATATTGTGTTAAAATTTCACGAGTTTTGATCAAAGTTTGATTTCCCAAATTCGATCTGGTTTCTCTGTGACTTTTCGCAAAACTGACAGCAACTACTCCTTCGCGCAGTTTCTGAAATCCAATTTTTAGACCCTTTTCAAGCTTTCAAACGGAGAAACTTAAAACTACAAAATTGTTCCTATGGACTTAAAGTATATTGTGTTAAATTTTCAGAAATTTTCGTCGATGTTTGATCCGTCAAATCCGATCTGGTTGTTCTGCGTTTCCGTTTCTAATTTGAGGTCCCGAACAGATTTGGTATTGTATCTAGATTGGTGTTTTCCTATTGGATCCGAGCGTAATCAGCCTTTTTCATAAAAACAAAAGTTGTAGATAATGTTATCTAGATCGTGCCTGCGAAATTCCATAAATTTTGGTCGACGTTGAAACCCTCAAATTTGCTCCGGATGCTCCTGCATTCTTATTAAAATCCAAGAAAAACTGACAACTTTCAAAATCGAACTAAATCAGTGTTTTTCTATAGCTTTCGATCAAAACTTATCTTTGCAATATAAATGAAAGTTGTTCATATATGTGTCTAGGATGTCCCTGTCAAATATTACGATTTTTAGAAGTGTTATGTGAAAGTTATGGATTTTATTTTAACCACTGCCCGTGAATCGCTAAAGAGTGGAGTTTTTTTTTTTGAGGGTAAAAATGATATCTTTCATAGAATCACCAATCCAAGAATTGTAGAACATCAGTTTCAATGAGAACAATACAACCACAACCATAGTAGCAGCAATAACAAATAAAACAAGCTCCGACTCAGCACTTACAATCGGTTTTCCATGTTCGACCCATCCACTACCTTCCTGCACATCTCCGTTTAAGAGCCATCAGTCTTAATAATGAACACTTTTCTACTGATATCGTCAACACTCCATAGCATCAAGTATCCACTGGTATCATCATCGACACTCCATAACGACAAGTGGTATCTACATGTCCTTCCTCTTGGGCAAGATTTGGGGTTTCAGTATCCAAGGTAGCAAGATTTGGGGTTTCAGAATTCTCTAAATCGCATCTTCGTCGTTAGCTTGCTCTCAATCCGAGACCCATTTTCCAACCTCTTTGGTGACCCAGCGTCCCCATCGAATATATTCCCTTCCAAGTCTTCACGAATTCGGCATGCAAGAGAGCTCTCATGTAATGTAACACACTGACCACCCTTAATCATACTTCAGCCTTACATCTCCCCAACAATTTACTTCAAAACCAATGCATCAAATCAAGGGGCCATGGCAAGGTAAAATTGGGTATGGGGTTATAGAAAAAGAAAGGGTGTCTGCCTAGTGAGAATGAAGGGGCTAACAACGAAGGGGCTAACAAAGAAAGCCAGACACTCAGGAAATAAATGTCTATTGAGGATGAAGGAACTAACTATACATGATGACATGAGAATCCAGAAATATGACTTGTGGCGTGCGACGTGATTACCAAACTTTCCGACACACGACAAAGAATTCCACAACCCACCCACTTTGCACTCATCACTATCTATCAAGATGAAGAGTGGAGTTTTTGAAATCAGGGTTTCTGTAATCGGCCCGTTTGGCCTAGAGGGAGTTCGAATTTTGAAATGGCTATTTCTATGAAAATTACTTATTTGGACGTTTCCTAGCTACTGTAAATTTTTCAGAATTTTTAAAAATATTTTGCTACGTTTCCACGCCTAAAAACCTCTACTGTTCGTTATTGGAAGTCATGCCTTGAAATGCATTTCTTATGTTCCACTGTAAAGACGATTTTTGAGCCCTTTCCCGGTAGAATTTCGAAAAGTGTAAAACTACAAAGTTGTTCGTCTATGTGCTACGCATATACTATGTGAATTTCGTAACCATCAGGCATCAAATGGATTTTTAATTTGGTTTGGCGTAAACTATAGTTGAATTGGTTTTGTGGGAAAAATATGAACTTTGGCGGAATTTGTGAATCCGTGTCGAAAACTCGTTTTATGAAATTTTGAAAATTTTATGATTTATGATTGAATTGGGAACTATGAAATCTTGATTATGTGGCTTGTGGACATAAGAGCCCAAGCGTACGACTAGCGGACATAAGAGCCCTAGTGAAACATTAATTATGAGGCTTGTGGACATAAGAGCCCAAGCGTACGACTAGCGGACATAAGAGCCCTAGTGGAATATTGATTTGAGGGTTGTGGACATAAGAGCCCAAGCGTACGATTAGAGGACATAAGAGCCCTAGTGAAATATCGACCATGAGGCTTGTGGACATAAGAGCCCTAGCGAATGGTGATTTGTAAGACTTGTGGAGATAAGTGCCCAAGTGGAAACAAAAGTAGAAGAATGAAATATTAGCTATGCGAGACATATAATCTATCCCATGATTTATGAAACCCTTTGACTTATAGTAAATTCCTTTTGTTAAATTTCTAAAAATTTATATACTTAGTATCTGTGTTCGTCTCTTTACGTTTAGAATCATGCAGTTAAATTCTTATTATTAATGTTGTCAAAATACATTGTTATATTATAAAATGTGCATGAGTAAAAAGGAGAATTTTTATTAAGTATATTTTAAAACCCATTATTGTTATGTTAAGAATTAACTTACTCAGTATTTTATATACTGATAAAACCGTTGTTTCATTTTTCTTTTACAGAGTATGAAGAAATGGCATGAGCATGCACACATATTGGGGGCTTGGGAATTAAATTAATTAGTTGTGAATGTTGTATCTTGTTAGACTTAAATTACCCGCTGCGTTTTGGCCATGTCGGCCCATATTTAAATTTTCCACTGCGACTTATTTTATTTTGTGTGGATTATACTTTGTAACTTTAAAATAAATCTTTTTGGGCTTGCTTTTAATTTATTTTGAAATACCTTTAGCCTTGCATCTCTCAAGCGAGCTCGAATGAATTCGTGTCTTGCTTGGGAGGTGTGGCGGTGGCATCCCGACCTGGGTTATCAAATCCGGGGTTACAAAGTGGTATCAGAGCCCGGAAATATTTTAAAAATATTATTTTTATTTTTAGCCCAATATAGGGGCCCAAAGAAATTTTTAACTACTATTATTATTATTTTAAAATTTCAAAGTATTATTTCCATGGTTCAAGTCTTATTTTAAAAACCCATGGGAAAATATATATATATAAATTATTCGGACAAGTTTAGATGAACGCATAAAATAATTTTTCGGGGTTGGGATAACATTGCATTGCATTGCATACATCCATGAATATTTGCGCTATTTTTTTATGTGAATTATCAGTATTAAATATTACTCTTATCTTAGAATTCGACATGACCTTGACTTAGGAGCGTTTGCTTAAGACTAATTTTGCATTAGTCCTAGAACTTGATCACCTAAGCTTGGCGTGCCCATACTTTATCTCCTCTTGCCAACCCTATCTTATAGGTTTTCTTGAACGCTAACTTGCCTTAGATTAGAAACTCATCTTCACGTGCGTTGATAACAGAAAATGGCACCTAAGGGAAAATCGAGCAAGAAAATCCCAAACAACACCAACGCTGACATCCCCAACGCACCCAACAATACCGAGATTGCTCATAACGTAGGAAGGCAAGCGCCTCCTATTCCCAATAATTTGGACGAACGCCTAAAAACTATGGAAGAAGTCCTCATAGCTTTGGGAAACGCTGAGGTACGAAGGACACCAGTGGGTGTACCACCGCCGGCAGCCCGACTCAATTACCTAGCGTTAGTGAACCCTTACCAGCCAACCCACTATGATGGCCAAGAAGATCCGGCCAAACTGGAAGATTGGATCCGCACATTTGATAAGCTCCTTAGCGCTGTCAAATGTCCCGAGGACGAGAAGGTCCAAGTGGCGACCTACTATCTTGGCGGAGAGGCAGACGAATGGTGGCATAACCTCCAAGGAAATTTAACTAAAGCCTTCCTATGGGAAGAATTTAAGGAGGTCTTGAGGGAAAGGTTTTACCCAATGAGCATTAAGGCCGCGAAGTATGAAGAATTCGTCCATTTAAAACAAGGTGGGCAAACGGTACAAGAGTACTATGCCAAGTTTAAGGAGCTGATTAGATTTGCTCCTGCAATGGTGCCAACTGACTTCGACAAGGCGCAGAAGTTCGAGATGGGTTTGAATCTTGATATTCGAGAGATATTGGTGGGAGGACAATGCACGACTTTGCAGGCGGTATATGACCGGGCAGTAACAGTCACTCGTGTCCAACAATTAAAGCGAAAGGACAATGGCGAATCGAGCAAAAATTCGGAAGGATTTGAGAAGAAGAATCG
The DNA here is from genome assembly GCA_030278955.1 of Hygrophila difformis. Classification (NCBI taxonomy): domain Eukaryota; kingdom Viridiplantae; phylum Streptophyta; class Magnoliopsida; order Lamiales; family Acanthaceae; genus Hygrophila; species Hygrophila difformis. Next base: position 37,282,415 of record JAOANR010000015.1, read on the forward strand.
TAATAAGAACAAGAATAGTAACTTTAGGAGGGGCAATGACCAAGCTAGATTCGATGGGTCTAGAGGGAATGATAATTGTGGTGCAGTCATACCAAAATGCCAGCGGTGCAATCGACCGCATCTGGTGCGCCGGTGCCCGAAGCCTGGAGCCTGCTATAAGTGCGGCAAGTTTGGTCACATGGCTAGGGGATGTCGAACGCCGGAGGAGGTGATCGAAAGGAGAATGGATCTGGTGAACCTCTAGCAGGGAGAAGCTGAAAGGAGAACAAGGTCAAAGCTCGAACATCCTTGAGAATAATGCATAGGCAGTTATGGGGACATAACTGTAAACTTAAGGGGGAGAGGATGTAACCACCCGAATATTATGTATTCCAAATCAATAAAATAAACAAATTCGAATTGTTTTGAACTACGTAATGACTTGATCCCTTCACGGAGTACGTAGGCAAAATTTCAATTCTGGGTTAAGTCATATAATAATCAAACAACAAACAATCAACAATCAGACAATAATTCAATAACACAATATCCCAAAATAATAAAATAAACAAAAAGGACCCTAACTCTTAGCGTGAGAAAAGCCGAAACACAACTTCGAGGACGAAGTTGATTCTTAAGGGGGGTAGACTGTAATACCCGAGATTTTATCGGCGTCCAAAGAAGTAAAATTAGTTTCTTAATCCGATTAAGGTCAAAATACCTCCGAGAAGAAGAAAATAATTTATCACAATAAATTATTGCTCTGAAAATGAAATGTCGATAAATTCAAAATGGAATAAAAGAAGGAAATGAAGCCCGAAGATATTCCATGGATTGATCCCAAAAGAATTGGAATTAATTCAAGAAGGGAAAGAATTTTGATTCCAACCGTGGAGTCGAAAATGATTTAAAGAAATAAATCATTGCACGGGAATCGAATGGCGACGAATCCAATGCCGACGAACTCAAACTCGACGGATTCAAGATTTCAAATATGAAATAAATATAAGTCGATATAAATTTAAAAATAGGAATTTATAACCCGAGAAAGACCCGAAAAATCGAGTCGAGAACGTAGGAGAACAGAAGTCCGAAAGAGAGAAGAAACGGCTCGACGGGATTGCACGGCCAGCCTGGGCGCAACGGCCCAGACCAGCCATGCGCTCCCCGCGCGCTGGCGCGCCAAGCCCGCGTCAAACAGCAGGCTGCGGGGGTTGCACTTTTATGGCGATTTCTTTCCCCGATTATGGTGTAGCAACTATGGCAACTTACCAGGACTGTGAGGGATGAAATAGGGTTGGTTTGGCAGCCCTTATAAACCCCTTTTCAGCTCCCTAGCCGCCCCACCACCCCTTTCAATCTTCATCCCTTCGAAACCCTAGTTTTGTGCATCCAAAGGCCACCCGACGAAGGAATCCGACAAGGAAGACGTGTGGAGCGAGATTCCAGGCGCCGCCGACCATCCCAAATCATCCTAGAACTCATCCAAGTAATTCAATTCTTAATATAACCATTTTGGTGCCATGAACTCGAGCAAACCATAGGATTAAAGCAACACATTAAAAACGGACACTAGAAAACTCTCCCTGCGCAATTTCTGAAATCTAGTAATTCGGACCCCTTCGGATGTTCAAACGGAAAATTGTAAAACTTCAATCTTGTTCCTAAGACCCTAAAATATATTGTGTTAAAATTTCACGAGTTTTGATCAACGTTTGATTTCCCAAATTCGATCTGGTTTCTCTGTGACTTTTCGCAAAACTGACAGCAACAACTCCTTCGCGCAGTTTCTGAAATCCAATTTTTAGACCCTTTTCGAGCTTTCAAACGGAGAAACTTAAAACTACAAAATTGTTCCTAAGGACTTAAAGTATACTGTGTTAAACTTTCAGAAATTTTCGTCGATTTTTGGTCCGTCAAATCCGATCTGGTTGTTCTGCGTTTCCGTTTCTAATTTGAGGTCCCGAACAGATTTGGTATTGTATCTAGATTGGTGTTTTCCTATTGGATCCGAGCGTAATCAGCCTTTTTCATAAAAACAAAAGTTGTAGATAATGTTACCTAGATCGTGCCTGCAAAATTCCATGAATTTTGGTCGACGTTGAAACCCTCAAATTTGCTCCGGATGCTCCTGCGTTCTTATTAAAATCCAAGAAAAACGGACAGCTTTCAAAATCGAACTAAATCAGTGTTTTTCTATAGCTTTCGATCAAAACTAATCTTTGCAATATAAATGAAAGTTGTTCATATATGTGTCTAGGATGTCCCTGTCAAATATTATGATTTTTAGAAGTGTTATGTGAAAGTTATGGATTTTATTTTAACCACTGCCCGTGAATCGCTGAAGAGTGGAGTTTTTGAAATCAGGTTTTCTGTAATCGGCCCGTTTGGCCTAGAGGGAGTTCGAATTTTGAAATGGCTATTTCTATGAAAATTACTTATTTGGACGTTTCCTAGCTACTGTAAATTTTTCAGAATTTTTAAAAATATTTTGCTACGTTTCCACGCCTAAAAACCTCTACTGTTCGTTATTGGAAGTCATGCCTTGAAATGCATTTCTTATGTTCCACTGTAAAGACGATTTTTGAGCCCTTTCCCGGTAGAATTTTGAAAAGTGTAAAACTACAAAGTTGTTCGTCTATGTGCTATGCATATACTATGTGAATTTCGTAACCATCAGGCATCAAATGGATTTTTAATTTGGTTTGGCGTAAACTATGGTTGAATTGGTTTTGTGGGAAAAATATGAACTTTGGCGGAATTTGTGAATCCGTGTCGAAAACTCGTTTTATGAAATTTTGAAAACTTTATGATTTATGATTGAATTGGGAACTATGAAATCTTGATTATGTGGCTTGTGGACATAACAGCCCAAGCGTACGACTAGCGGACATAAGAGCCCTAGTGAAACATTAATTATGAGGCTTGTGGACATAAGAGCCCAAACGTATGACTAGCGGACATAAGAGCCCTAGTGGAATATTGATTTGAGGCTTGTGGACATGAGAGCCCAAGCGTACAACTAGAGGACATAAGAGCCCTAGTGAAATATAGACCATGAGGCTTGTGGACATAAGAGCCCTAGCGAATGGTGATTTGTAAGACTTGTGGAAATAAGTGCCCAAGTGGAAACAAAAGTAGAAGAATGAAATATAAGCTATGCGAGAACATATAATATATCCCATGATTTATGAAACCTTTTGACTTATAGTAAATTCCTTTTGTTAAATTTCTAAAAATTTATATACTTAGTATCTGTGTACGTCTCTTTACGTTTAGAATCATGCAGTTAAATTCTTATTAATAATGTTGTCAAAATACATTGTTATATTATAAAATGTGCATGAGTGAAAAGGAGAATTTTTATTAAGTATATTTTAAAACCCATTATTGTTATGTTAAGAATTAACTTACTCAGTATTTTATATACTGATAAAACCGTTGTTTCATTTTTTCTTTTACAGAGTATGAAGAAATGGCATGAGCATGCACGCATATTGGGGGCTCGGGAATTAAATTAATAGTTGTGAATGTTGTATCTTGTTAGACTTAAATTACCCGCTGCGTTTTGGCCATGTCGGCCCATATTTAAATTTTCCGCTGCGACTTATTTTATTTTGTGTGGATTATACTATGCAACTTTAAAATAAATCTTTTTGGGCTTGCTTTTAATTTATTTTGAAATACCTTTAGCCTTGCATCTCTCAAGCGAGCTTGAATGAACTCGTGTCTTGCTTGGGAGGTGTGGTGGTGGCATCCCGGCCTGGGTTATCAAATCCGGGGTGTTACAATAAAGCTCGAGGATTTACAAAGAGCGGACCCAGAAGTTACACGATCGTCGTATAAAGTCTAAACACTTCTATGTTGGCCAAAATGTCTTGTTATTCAATTTTAGGTTAAAGATGTTCCCCGGAAAGCTTAAATCCATATGGGAAGGGCCATACGAAGTGGTGCACGTGTTTGAAAGTGGAGCTGTCAGGATTCGAACTGACAAAGGAGAGCTGGTGGTGAATGGACACAGATTGAAGGAGTATCTAGGACAGTTCGACCCCGAAAAAAGAAATCCAAATGACATCAGAGTCGGCCTATGCTCAATAAATATATTTATATCTATATAATTATTTATTACATATTTATTCTCCTCGAACGATAAGTATCCAAAAATCAACTAAACATTTAGAGTACTAAGACTCTAAATGTGAGGATGTTGATATTTGGAGAAAATTTAATAATTTTCTTATGTTTGCCTTGCAGGAATTCATGGAACCAACAAAATAAAAGATAAAGCTCTAAAAACCAGGTTCCCGGTTGGATTAATACTACATTTAATGGAAAGTAATTTCGGAATTTAGAGAAATTTAAAATCCGGAATAAATCCATAAAATGAGGGTGTTAATCCAACCTAAATTATGCAAGCAATTTATAATAGAGTAATATTTCTGTTTAAATGTGTGTTTTCAGTATGCTAATTTTTAAGAAAATCCATAATTTCAGAAAATGGTAAAATTTGAAAATTTTCAAAACTTTTCTAAGTGTTGAATGCGAACTGTTGTGTATCTCGAATCAATTCGGTCTACATCGAATTGTTTGAAACAGAGCGCATTGGAGGTGTGCCTTGGAAATTTTAACCAATTCGATCTCCAAGCAAATTCGGTCTAGACCGAATTGGCCTAAGAGACCGAATTGACTTCTCAAAACACATGCTCCACCCTTGTGTAAAATTCAGCCATGTAGCAATTCGGTCTATAGCAATTCATCCTAGACCGAATTGATTTTGAATAGATCGAATTGATATACAAAAGGCATTTTGAATCCTTAGTTTTATTCTCGCAAGTGAGCAATTCGATCTATAAGGCAATTCGGTCTAGACCGAATTGCCCATATAGGCCGAATTGCCCCACAAGAGCATTTCCCATTATTTTTCCTAAGTACCCAAATTCGGTCTTCTTGCTGTAATTCGGTCTCTAGATCAATTCGATCTAGACCGAATTGACTTCAAAAGTCCACATTACAGTAATTGTTTGTTTGTTTGTTTTTCCTCTCAATTCGGTCTCCAAGCCAATTCGGTCTAGACCGAATTGGCCTGAGAGACCGAATCTCTCACAAACACTTGGAGACCACATCAATTCGGTCTAGACCGAATTGATGGATCGGTCTCCAATAGACCGAATTACCCCATATCCCTCACCCTATATATTTCTTTTTCCCCCTCTTTTCCCTCACTTTTACTCTCCACACTTAGAACATTCCCCGATTCCCTCCATTCGCAAACCCTTCTTCCTCGCGAAACCAGAGCTCGAGCCAGTGATTCACCTCGTTCGACTCCGTCCAAAGCTTTCAAAATGGCGTCTTCTTCGTCTAAACCTACTGAGAGTGTCGGGTAAGTGTCCTGTTTTCGATTTTGCACTCGCATTTTCGCAATTTCAGTTTTGGTTTTTCCTCGTTTTTGCGAAATCGGTAATGGGGAGGGGAATGAGGACTGTTTTCGTGTTGAGCATGGTCGGGAAGTGGTCGGAATGAGTTGGGTGTGGTCGGAATAGGCTGTAACAGAGTAGTTCGAACTAGGGCTTTTTTCCCGTGTGTTGTTCGAACCTCCATTGTTACTGTCCGAGTTTTCTGTGGTGTAGGGATGCTTCTATTTCATAAATTTTGGGCTTCAAAACCCATAAAAATCTGATCTTTGTTGTTATTGTGAATATTTGTTGCCATTATTCTAGATTATGCATATCCTGTGTTGTTTGGTTGTTCTTTGAAAATGTGGAAGTGGAGTAAACACAGTGGGTGGTTTTTCCCTCAACCACTGTGTTAATCTTACCTTTTTGGATGCTTGATAATGTGTTGGATATGTATATTGAAGATGTTACTGAATCTGTGATTTGAAGCATGATTTAGTGGCAAAGTTTTGCATGATACTGGGGTGTGAATGGACTATTCTCGTGTGTTGTTTTGTGGTTTGCATGTACTATATTATGCATCCCTCTTAATAAATGCTCCTGTGGGGTACCTGTTACCACCACTTGCAAACTCAACTGAAAAAGTTGATGTTTGCATACACTGGAAACATGGTATTGCAAAGGAAACCATGCTAAAATTTTTCCAACAAGTACTTTCCAAACACTATTGGCATGGCACTTTTGTCTAAAAAGACAATAGTTGGCAGAATTTTGTTTTTATTCAAATGGTTGACATGTTTATTGTTGGGATATGTGGGGAATAAACAAGGGTAGCAACTTTGCTCACCCATTAATACCCATTTCCCAAAATAAAAACTCAAATGGGGGACCACTCGCACCCTCAACTTCATTAAATAAACAAGTCAACACTTTCATAAAATCCAAAAATGACCTTTTTGCATGTGTATGTTTGTTTCTATTTTCATTCATTCTTTTCTCTTAGTCCATCACCTTGCCCTAGTAATTGCATAACTCTTCTTATGTATTGAATTCTTCATTGTTAAATATCCATCTTCCCTTTTGATATGCTTTTGATTACTCTTATAGTGATAAAAAAACATACACTTTTCTTTTGTAGGCTCAATAGCCTATAAAAATCTTTCTTTTGGTCCTTTGACCATTCAAAAATCTTTAGACTAATTTTAGTCTAAAAAAAATTGGTAAGGGTCCAAGACCCTTACTTCTCTTATTTCCTTTACTTTTTAGTTGCAATAACAGTTAGATTCTATAATCTAACTCCCTGTCTTTTAATACACGGTATAACTTAATAAATTCAAGTAAAACCAATTAACTCACATTTAGAGCATAGCTCAAAATGTGAGGATGTTGATTTTGCAACTTGAATACCTTTATCAAAAATTTGTTAAAAATAGTTTCAATTTCTCTTCGCCAGGGACATCATCCTGCCAGGACCAGCTCTAGAACAGGACAGGCTCGAACTACTGGACCTGCCAATGGAACTTCTGGAGAAATCCTCTCCCGAATAGGAGAGGATGACCTCAAAAAGGTTTTCGCTGCCAGAAGGGTGTGCAAGAAGTTCAAAGCAGCTGGGGATCTCCCCATTGTGTACAAGAGGTGCGAACTGGAAACCACAATCGTTAAGATGTGGGAGATAGGAGTCGAGGCGGAAAAGGAGGAACTCATGCAGAAGTGTGTCGACGCGGGCAACTACTATCTCCAGTTCGTGCCAGCCCTGCAAGCATTCGGAGCAGGCAATGAGGAAAGGGCCTGTGAACTGCTGAAGCCAGGGATTGATGACAATCATAAGGCATCAATCTTTGTCAGAGGATTCATGCTGCTTAGCAAGTTGGAGAAGGAACAGGTGGATCAGGGAATAGCAATGATCAACAAGATGGTGACGGACGAATCAGTCATGGCATACGTCGGCAACAACGTCTTTGCATGGTTGATGGAAAGCCTGGAGACTCCTGATTTGTTCATTTTCCAAGGACCCAGGATCTACTGCCCGAAAGTGCTGGAGAATCAAGATGACGAGGGTGACTACTGCTTGCCCTGCAGTCTGACAAACTTTGTCCACTGGAGCAGGATTTTCTTCCAGGGATGAGGGAAGAAGGAATGTGGAAGACAGACTCAGCTGTATAGAGTCGTTTTTGAGTAATTTAAACTGAAACATCATTTAGGAGATGAGGGAAGAAGGAATGTGGATGAAATTTTCAAACTATTAAATTGGGATAAAACAATTAAAAATATGCATGATATAAATTTTTGAGGTTTTGAGCTATAAAAATCCAATGATATAATCCCTTGGAAGAAAAACAAAATTTTCATGTTGAGAATTTGATTGAATAAAATGCAATAATTTTTCAAAGGCTAAGTTCAAGAATAAATGTATGACATGATCAAACCATACCATGTGAGATCTGAGCCGAGTAACTTTTACTCATTATTTCTTTGTTGTGTGAAAATCAATTCGATTAAAGGACACTAGAACTTGCAATTGGGACCGATTCAAGACCATGCCATATTCCCGAAATCGAGCATATGATCGAGGCACTTAGAAAAACCCAAATTTTTGGCCTTCTTTTGAATTCCAAACCCAAAAATATTTTCCCTTTAGGATTAACCACTCTGAGCCTATAAGCCTAATTTTTCTTTGAAATCACTATATTATTCCCAACTTTATAAAAAGACCAAGAAATCAAACCCAAGTGTACACGAACCAATTCCATCAAGGCGTTATAGTTTATGATCATCAAAAATATCAATCGGTATTCATAAACCGATCAAAAAAAAAAGAAGAAAAGAGAAGAAGAGAGAGAAAGAAGTTGAGATTCATTCAACAAATATAAATTGCAATTGACAAAGCAATTAGACAAAGTCTAATGTCATGCAACAGAAAAGAAAAACAAAAGAAAGAAATAATTGTTGATGATCATAGTCCTTAAATAAAAACATGCCAAGTCATGGTGGAATAGATTCGTGTCACTTTTTCAGCCCAATGATACCCTTCCTTACCTAATGTTACAACCGTATGCCCCGTTATAACCTTAAATAAGACCTCGGGATCTCGATTTGAAGAAATGAGTAGGTGGCGAGTTGGTCTAATTGCAAGCTTATGGGAGAATTTATTTGAATTTGATTATGAGTGCTTATTGATAAAAACCCAAATTTTGAGAGTGAGTGAAATTTCCGCTTGTACTATATGTGAGGCTCTGTTTTTTAATTTATGTTCATGTCATGCTTTAATTCAAGAATTAAACCAATGAAATTTTCTATACATATATTCAAAAAGAATTAACAATAATGATTGATTTGTATACCTATCCAAGTGAGAAGTATCATTTCATTAAACACTGCAATCAAGAGAGTTTAATACTTGTAATTTTGATTGTATTATCCCAATATAACAAGAATGAAATTTTTGAAGCCACGCAAATGGATTGAATGTGCAGAATCCATGCTCTTAGGAGCATTGACTCTGACTGCTCGGGGACGATCAGTATTAAATTGTGAGATGTTGATAATGGCCAAAATTGTCCATTATTTCCAATCCATTTCCGTGTCTGAGACGGACATTTTGATCGTATTCCCATCTTATTCCAATAAGAAAGCAGTTGAATTCGACAGATTAATGCAAGTTTGTAAGAAAAATAAGCTGGCAATGAAAGACACAAAAATATGCAATTTTAATTGCATTTGTGTTAGAAAAATCCAAAAACATGAAAAAAGGAAAAAGAAAAGAAAAAGGAATGAAAAGATGGGCAAAAGAATAAAATAGCCCACAAAAATAAAAAAGATGGGAAAAAGAATGAAAATTCCACAAATTGAAATTTTGGTTAAGTGTTGAAGACCAATTCGGTCTATACGCAATTCGACCTAAACCGAATTGCTTATTAGACCGAATTGCTGAAGAGAAGACGAAAAAGGGAAGTGTTGAAGAAGAAAAGAGCAACCAATTCGGTCTGTGGCTATTCGGTCTATACCGAATTGACCCCTAGACCGAATTGCTGAAGAGAAGACGAAACAGGGAAGTGTTGAAGAAGAAAAGAGCAACCAATTCGGTCTGTGGCAATTCGGTCTATACCGAATTGACCCCTAGACCGAATTGCACTTTGGAAAGAAGAAGACCCTGAGCAGAAAAGAAAATAAGGAGTTCGATATTATGCAATTCGGTCTAGACCGAATTGAGAGCATAGATCGAATTGCCTCAAAACAAGGAAGCCAAGCAGGACCCATCATCAGTTCAACAAGGTCAATTCGGTCTACCCATAGACCGAATCACCACATTCCATGCTCAAGATCAAGGAGAAAGACCTCATTTCACCAATTCGGTCTAAACCGAACTGCTTGAGGAGACCGAACCACATTCGAAATTGCAGCTTTGAGCATGTGAGAAATGCATGACACTGTGGATGGGCCCTGATGGGTCTAGGGTTCTGAGAAGAAGTATAAAAGCTGACCTTCCTCAACACAAGAGTAGATCCGAACACTAACATTTGGACATTTGCTGGGAGACAAAAAGAAGGAGCAGAAGGTTCTCCACCCCTTAAGGGTTAGGTAGGTAGTTTAGTTAGTTTATTTTTCATGCTTGTAGTGTAGTTTTAATGCTTTTGATCTTAGTTTAATTTTATAGAAGCTTAGTACTACCTTTAGTGTAGCTATTACCATAAACTTTAAATGCTTTGTAGTTAGAATGAACCCTACCTTCAAGTTAATGATGGTTTTAGGGTTATTTACTTGCTTTCAAGTGTCAATACAAGAAAAAATCCAGAAATGGATTTTTATTTCAAGTGTTTGGCATTTATTTAATGCTTTCTTTAGCAATAAATATTAGAATGTTTGTTTGTTTCAACTAGGTTACATTTATTATGTCCTAGTTGACCTACATTCTCAATAAATGCATGTCTAGTGGGTTTTTGGCTTGTTCTCATACCTTAGTGATTCAAATGAGTGTTCTTAGATTTTAGAAGATTTTAGGGTTGTTAGAATTTAATTTAAGGTTATTCTGTTGTAGTTTTGTTCTCTTTATTTTAGCTTATTGTTGACTTAGATAATGTAGGTGTTCTTATTTTCATGCATGTTGTTCTTGTTATTCTTAGATGTTTAGGTCTTTGATCTTTGATTACTTGTTTGTAGAATTAAGGTTTATTTCATGCCAATACCTGCTAGACACGTAACCTATTATGCCTATTCTTCTCAAAACACTCATTAGTGTGGCTGTGAGGGGACACTGATGTGAAATGAAGGATTTGGTAAATCTTATCCATCATGAACCACACAGTGTAAACCGAACCTGCACTTGTGAGCTCAAAATATCTTTTATGTGAGAAAAGACATGCAATTCGACTTGAGGCAATTCGGTCTAAACCGAATTGCCCATGAGAATGGAATTGCATGGCAAAAAAAAAAAATTTGTTGAATGCCTTATTTAAAATCTATATGCATTTCGGTCTAGGTAATTCGGTCTAAACCGAATTGCCCATGAGACCGAATTACATAGCGAAAATTCTTCTCATATGGTGCACAAGCAATTCGGTCTGTGCGAATTCGGTTTAGACCGAATTCCTCCCATATATCGAATTGACCTTGTACACCATATTGTATGCATTCCATCCCTTCATGCCTTAGTTTATTTTATGTATCTCACCAATTCGAATTGCCAATTCGGTCTAGACCGAATTCAATTGGCAATTCGAATTACCCTCATTTTGGGGTAAATACCTTAGCCAAATTTGAGTGAAGGAATCCCTTCATCACTTCGAATTGTCCAATTCGGTTTAGACCGAATTGCTTTGACAATTCGAATTAGAGGATGCTTCATGACTTTACAAGGATTAACTGGGTACGGTGTTACTTCATACCTCATGCATCCTCAATTCGGTCTAACTTGCATTTTGCCCAATAGACTGAATTGCTTTCTTCCTTCTATTTTAAAGCCTCAAAAAGATTTTATTTCTTGAGTTGTGTAAGTTGCATGGGTGTATTGGGCCTAGGCCCACTACATCTGATTTTATCCATTACACATCTCAACCCATTAGTGTCTTAATTATTGTGTGATTAACACTCACACAATACCAAAAACATTTTCTTGATCTTATTTATTTTTTTCTTTCATTGTGTGTATGAACAACTAGTAAGAAATATATCAGACTAATGTTGGCGGGTATATCTTTCATTGTGTGTATTTTTTTTCTTTCATTGTGTGTATGAACAACTGGTAATATTGCTGATCAAGATTAGGTAGATTCTCCTCCTCGTTAACACGATTTGGATGTTCTACCATACCCCCATTAGCTTCATTGCCAGGGTTATTTAGTGGTTGGTTATGGATGGGTGGTTGGTCTATGGGTAAGATCGGGGGAATGTCTTGGTTTTCTGCCATGTCAGATAAGTCACTGCTTGTGGTTTCAGGTGAGGTACGAGTCCGTGCTTCCCGTTCCTTTCGCAGTCTTGCTTGTGCCCTCAGCTATCGAGCAGTCCTTTCTATTTCTAGATCGAACGGTAGCTCAGGAAATGTATCATTCCTCCGTTGCATAAGCAGTTTATATCTCAACTTGACAGCACCTGCACAACCCCCAGGTTAGTAATGGTTCAAGAGTATATACATAAACTATCTATGAGTAAATCAGGAGTGTAATTCTCTTAATAAACGGCGCTGCATCCTCCCCGGCAACGGCGCCATGAAACTTTTGACAATTTCCGACACACGAGTATTTTCTAAAACATCAAGTTTGAATTTATTAAATGAAAAGAGTTATGATTTATGAAAGGGGTTTAAGGATATATTAAAGTTGTCACTTTTTTTATTACTCGTGTAGGAAACTGTGGCCCGAAAGCGCACGGTGTCAAAAATTGCAGTAATTTATAGTAAGACCGGATCATTCACTGGAGGATGTGCGATAGAAGCAGGGCCCATGTCGTTTACTAAGATTTTCCACTCGGTTACTCATTTCAGGTTTTGCATTGGTTTCTAACAACTACTTGACATAATTTAAACTAAATTATGAAAGCAGTAAAATTATTCTACAAAGCACAATAAAATTAGTCTAAAAAACAATTAAATTTATTCTAAGAAAGCAGTGAAAATTACACTAAGAAAGCAGATAAAATTATTCTACAAAAGCAGATTTAAAATGTGACAGAAGGGACAGGAAGAAAATAATAAAGATTGGACAAGATTTCAGATGAAACAATAATTAAACTTCCATTTTTGTTACACAGATCTTTGGTTGGAATAATTCATCGGTCAGCTAACTCTCATGCTTTCTAATTGTGTTCCCTTTAACAGACAGGTACTTATAATCAGAATTTACATGCTCTTAAGACCTCAATTTCTAAGATACCACAGATTAATAACTCCCCCTGCCGAGGTATGTTATTTCTCCATGGTGGATAAGCAACACCCAACACAATCATTAGTTGACATGCCGAGTACTCCTATCATCACCCTTGTCACACCCAAAGTCTAAATTAAGATCCCGAACTAATCCACAACTCTTAAACCTTACAACCGGCGGCTAACCTCTAATTCTTCCGAGTGACCTATATAAAATCATTTAAACGAAAGCGGTAAAGAAAACAGTAAAGAAAGCATTTAAAAACCTATCACTCGGAAGTTTCGAAAGCTATCTCATTCCGTTAGTATAAAAGAGCCCCTGGTCTTGGTGACCAGATGCAGATTTAGAACTTCCCAAATATCAGTAAGCCATAGGGCTTATAACTTCCGGTTAGTTATGAGATACAAACTGAGTGGAACAGACCTGTGAAGATCTATTCCGAATGTACTCACTCAAGACTCAATGCTAGGCTTTGGTGGGAGATGATAGTAGTTGAAAGAATAATCAACCCTACCTTAGGAATTAACCAAGGCCTATATGTTGTTCCTCTAGTATTACTTATCTCATCTTATCTGAATCCAAGTGGACACTGATTCAATGCAATAGCTAATATCAGATTTCCAACACACAGTAATTTTGAGAAAACAATTGATATTTGAAAATCATTCCCTACACAGGTACTAGACTCTCAATTAAAATACAGATCCTTTCAGTCTTGATGAGACCTAATCGCTGACTCTGCATCTAGTTTCCCAAAATCAACCCCAGTAGAAGATGAATTAGTCATAACTGTGAAATTATCCCTTACTTAGATCTGGATTTTATAAAGTGGTTTTTGTGGAAATTTATTATGTAGCATCTGATTTAGATCAAGACTTCTATGTCCAAGGAGAAGGATCTCCAAAATAATAATACCACAATAGCTACATAATAATAGCATGCATACATGTGTATGAGAAATAAAATAAAATACCCCTAAATATATGGTGGGATTAGACAGAATTCGATACACAAAGATGGATTAGCCTTGAGAAAAGAAGAATTTGGCTAAAAAGAATGCCAGAAATAACTGGGGTTATCTGGACTGCAAACATCTGCCATCCAGTTCCCAATTATTCCAGATTGAATGATTTTTAGATAGTAAGGAACCCTTAATGACAGTGATCGCTATCATCAAGAGTTTTACTATCCATGAGAGAGTAAAAACCCACATGGTTTCCTACTACAGTACTATTAGAACAGTGTTGATTGACACTGTCTATTATTACCATAACTCGAAATTCAGGTTGAAATTAAGATAAAGAGAAGAAAACTGTATCTAATTAGGAATTGGCTGAGTGGCGAATCGTTATCCCCGTGAAGGGACCTTTTTGCCGGAGCTTCCACCAATCACTAATCAGACCATGCAAAATAACGAGTAATAATTAATACACTGAAGACGAGTTAATCGTTATCCCGGTGAAGGAACCTTTTTGCCAACATTGATCTGTGATATTCCTTGATACCCATTCATACACACACTTAACGAGAAAATATGAAATTAAAAGAATATTTTTGGGTATTGTGTAAGTATCAATCACACAATAATTTAGACACTAATGGGTTGAGATGCGTAATGGATAAAATTAGATGCAATGGGCCTAAGCCCAATACATCCATGCAACTTACACAACTCAGGAATATAAACCGAATTGACTACTGGTTTAGGTGCAATATAAACCGAATTGACTATGCATGAGAAATGAAGTATTGTCTTACCCAATTAATCATTGCAAGGATGTGAGATAACATCTTCTAATTCGGTTTGTCTAGCAATTCGATATAAACCGAATTGGACAAACCGAATTGATGGGGTTATCCCCTTACTCAAATTTGGCTAAGGCATTTGCTTCAAAAGGAGTGTTTAATTTGATTTAACAGGGTAATTCGGTATAGACCGAATTTGGCAAATCGAATTGGTTTAACAAGAAAAATAAACTAAGGCATGAAGGGATGATAAAGCATACAATGTGGTTTCCAAGTCAATTCGGTCTATATGTGCAATTCGGTATAAACCGAATTGCATGGACCACATGAAATGAACAAACAACATTTTTATCATGCAATTCGGTCTTCATAGGCAATTCGGTATATACCGAATTGCCTTAGACCGAATTGCATGTAATTTTCACACAAGGAAATAAACAAACATTTTACCATGCAATTCTATCTTCATGGGCAATTCGGTGTAGACCGAATTGCCTTAGACCGAACTACATGCCTTTTTTCACATAAGTATATTTTTGTGTTTACAAATATCACTGCGGTTTCTAAGTTGATGTGGATTATGATAGATGGGATTGACCCCATCACTCATTTCACATCAATGTCATCTCGCAGCCGTACTTGTGAATATTTTGTGTTTATCTATAATTATACATATTCAGTGGGTAATAGCATGGATTATAACCTAAAACTCAAACAAGAAATTCAAAGATTAAACAACCTAAAACTGTAATACCCGGGGTTTTTACAACGCCCAAAGAAACGAAATAAAATTTATTTCCGAGAAGAAAATAATTTATTACAATAAATTGTAATAAATTATTGCTCGGAAATGGCGTGACCGATAAATTCAAAGAATTCGAACCCAAATTTTGGTCAAGTCGAAATGGAATGAAAGAGGGAAAGGAAGCCCGAAGATATTCCATAGATTAATCCCAAAAGAATTGGAATTAAATTCAAGAAGGAAAAGAATTTTAATTCCAAGAACCCGTGAAGTCGGAAATAATTTAATTAGATAAATTATTGCACGGGAGCCACAGGACGACGAATTCAAGCCGACGGATTCGAACTCGACGAATTCTTGATTTCAAATATGAAATTCATTGGAGTCAAAATAAAATTCAGAAAGGAATCGTAACCCCAGAAATGACCCGAAAAGTCGAACCGAAAACGTAGGGGATAGAAACCCGATCGAGAAAAGAAGGAAGACCCGACGGAGCAAGCGAACCGCCGAACCGGCCGGTCCGGCCGGCCCGCGCTGCCCGCGCGCCGCCGCGCGGCCACCGCGCGGCCAAGGGCGTCGCGCCTCCAGACTGGTCGCGCGTGCTCCGCGCGCACAAAAGCTTGGGTGCGCGCCACCTCCGCGCCAGAGGGGCTGGAGGTGTAATCTTTCCATTCGGGGGTGATTTTCTTGCCGAAATTACAACTCCCTTCGAGGGAAACCAAATCCCAGCCTTAAGGAAGGCTTAGGGGCGGCTGGGGAGCCTCAAAACCCTAATCCCACAGAAAACCTATCCCCACCATACTTACAAACTCCCTCTCCAAGCCAAACCCTCCCGACGAAGCTTTCCGGCGAACTTTCGTGCGACGGCGAGGTGAACGGGACTGAGCCACGGCTTCATAGAACCTTGGTAAGTCTTAATATATCGTTCCATCAGTCCATGAGTCTCCAAAACTCGAATTCTAACAGTATTTCCCTACTACGATTTCACGTCGGAAAACGAACAAAAAGCGATCGGAGAAGTTGGCCGTTCGTCGTGACCCTAGGACGTCCGGAAACCCAATCCAGCGACCCTATCATCATTCTAAGTAAGTTAACACCTTACTCACAAATTTTTGCGGTTGTTTGTTGTTTAAATCTCGAGATATAGGCTTGTAACAAAAATCGGTTTTCAAAAACCCTATTTTCGTCCAATTTTAAAGACTCGCCAAAAACTCGACCTTCGGGAATTCAAACCGAAAACTTTTCAACATAAAAGTTGTTCCTAACACCTTTATCTACCTTGTGTCCAAATTTCAGCCATTGACATTAAGTTTTGCTACCCCAATTTTCGCCATGAACTTTCTGTTTTACACCGAACGATTTAAATCTGTGACAGAATCCTTCATTCAACTTGATGCATGTTTTTCACCCATTTTTCGAATGATTTAACTTTGCATTCCTAAACAAAAGTTGTAGATAATTGTGTCTAGATTATGCCTACAAAATTTCACGAATTTTGGTGTTCATTTGATATGTCAAACGGCCAAGTTTTTCGAACTGTTTTGAATGCGTTTTAAGGGCCATGAGTATGCAGTGTGTTGCACACGATTTTTGAGTACCAAGAATTCATTATTTCCAAAAACTTAAAACATGAAAGTTGTTCCATAATGTGTCGTGTAGTTACTGTAAAAATTTCGCATCGATTGGTTTTGAAATGAATTTTTAATCGGCGTTATACGAACCTGTGACGAAAACAGTTTTCAAGACATAAATTATTCTTTGCAATAAACTCAAATTTCAACTCGCTTCGGAACCTTATTTCCAAGAACTTAAAACATGAAAGTTGTTCGTGTGTGTGTTTTTGAATTACTGGCAAAGTTTCAGAATTTTTGGAGAAAAGACGAATTTTTAATTAAGAAAGGCGTAAATTGCCTCGAATAGGATTTTTCGAACTTGAGAAAACTCGAACTATGAAAACGCGATATCGATCATTTGATAACTTTGAAGTACGAACTTTCGAAAAATCCTGTTCACTAGGCTGAGCCGATCTTCATACTATCATTATCTTTGAGACTGCCTCGTTAGTGGTCTCCTTTATATGCCAAAACGGCAGTTGTGCACATGGCCTGCCAAATCGGCAGTGGGAAATACACGGCCTGCCCGAGTGGCAGTGAAACCGTTTGAAAAGCCTGTCAAACGACAGTTGATATACATGCCTGTCAAATTGACGGTAGATACACATGGCTTGCCAAAACGGCAGTCAATACTGATATGGCTGCGGCCGCCGGTCCACCGGCTAACTGATTATGATTTTTGAGATTGCCTCGTTAGTGATTTCCCTTGTGTGGTGTCCTCTTCTTAGTTTACGGGATGAAAAGTAAAAGACTTGTGTGAGTGTTTCATTATGCTTAAATCGTATTTATCATGTCTTTAATTATGTATTTAAAATTTATGCATCTTAAATTATGCTTTAAATTACGCTTTTAAAATTAAGTCCTTTAATCATGTTTTTCCGCCGTTAATAACGCATGTATTTCTAAATTCTCGTTCGGTAAGCGAAATCTTTAGTTTAAACACCTGTAACCCCTTTTATTTGTTAGTTAGGGATTAACTTACTCAGTATTTTATATACTGATAAAACCCGTTGTTCATTTTTCCATTACAGAGTACGGAGCATGATCATGCATCGGGGGATTACTTTGGGCATTTAATTATTTGTTTTGCATGACGTGCATACGGGCTTGTTAACCCGAGTCTTGGCCATGTCGGCCCTGTATTTTAATTTCCGCTGCAACTTATTATTTTTATCATGTATGGATGATGTTACATTATTATTTTTAAGTAATTCCGGACTTGCTTTTAAAACATTTTTCCAACTCTCATAGCCTTGCATCTCTTTAGCAAGCTCGGAGAAACCGTGTCTTGCTAGGGAGGTGCGGCGGTGACACCTCGGCCTGGGTTATCAAATCCGGGGCGTTACAGAGTGGTATCAGAGCCCGGAAATATTTTTAAATTATTATTATTTCTGGCCAATATAGAGGCCCAAGGATTTTTAAACAAATATTAATATTATTTTTAAGTTTTTAAGTATCATTATTATTATTTAAATTTTAAGTTTTATTTCCATGGAACAAAATTTATTTTAAACCCATGGGAAATATTTACATATGCATAGAAATTTTTCCAACAAGTTTTTAAAGTCACGAAAATATTTTTCGGGGTTGGGGTAGCATTGTATAAAGCATACATGCATTCGCATACATACATACATGAATATCGCGCTAATTTTTTTTTACGTGAATTAATAGTGTCAAAACTCTTACCTTCAAATTGGTCATGACCTTGACTTAGAAGCGTTTACTTTAAACTAATTCTGCCTCAGTCTTATAATTTGATCACCTAAGTTTAGCATTCTCCTATCTATTACCTCTTTCCAAACCTACCTTATAGATTTTCTTGAACGCTAACTTGCCTTAGATTAGAAACTCATCTTCACGTGTGTTGATAACAGAGAATGGCACCTAAGGGAAAATCGAGAAAGGAAATCCCAAATAACACTAACACTGACCTCCCCAACACACCGAACAATAATGAGATCCCTCAGAACATAGAAGGGCGAGTGCCTCATGTTCCCAACAATATGGATGGGCGTCTAAGGACTGTCGAGGAAGTTCTCGTAGTATTAGGAAATGCTGAAGTGCAACGTGCACAAGCGGGTGTACCACCACCGGTAACCCGGGTCAACTACTTAGCCTTGGTAAACCCTTACCAACCACCCCACTACGCCGGCGAAGAGGACCCGGCTCAGCTAGAGGAATGGATACGGACGTTCGATAAGCTGTTGAACGCCGTAAAGTGTCCCGAAGGGGAAAAGGTCCACGTAGCCTCATACTACTTAGGAGGCGAGGCGGATGAATGGTGGCAAGCCACCCAATGGAAACGTGCAGAGTACGACGAGCCCTACACATGGTCAGAATTCACGGATCTGCTTAGGGATCATTTTTATCCCATGAGCATGAAGGCTGCTATGTATGAGGAATTTCTGACACTGAGGCAAGGAGGAAAGACGGTCCAAGAATACTATAACCGTTTCAAGGAGTTGGTGCGGTTCGCGCCGAGACTGGTGCCAACTGGTGTAGAGAAGGCACAGAAGTTCGAGACGGGACTGAACCTATCTATTAGAGAGGTGATCACGGGCGAGCACTATCTTGACCTACAAGCTGTGTATGATCGTGCAGTAGCGGTTGCACGAGTTCAAGGACTGAAACAGAAACCGGTAGGTGGGACTAAGCAAGGACCACAAGGACGATACAAGAGGAATAAGGACCATTCCCGTAGGAACTTGGACCGACCACATCAAAACGACAATGGGCGAAACAAGGGGATAGTCTTCAACCATGGCGACTATGCGCCACCATGTCCAAAGTGTGGTAAACCACACTATGCGAGAGGATGCCCTCAGCCTGGAGCATGCCTTCGGTGCGGTCGACATGGTCATCGGCTGCGTGACTGCCGGACGCGAATAGAAAACATAAATAGGAGAGAGGACGTGACCACTCGGCCCAAGCAACCGTAAGAAGTTTTCAAGCATCAATAAATGCATTTATTTTTGAGTTCGACTCTACAAATTGTATCCAATCAAAAAAATAAACAAATTCAAATTGTTTTGAACTACGTAATGGCTTGATCCCTTCACGGGGTACGTAGGCAACTTAGAAATTTCAATTCTAAGCACAGTCGTTAAATAAGAAATAAAAATGACATGATATGATACAAGAAATAAAAACCAAATTTACATTAGTTCCTAGCTCACGAGGAGCTAACGCCCAACTTCGAGGACGAAGTTGATTCCTAAGGGGGAGAGGATGTAACACCCGAGAAATTTAATTCACATTCAAAGGAATGGAATTAATTTCTTGTGGAAGACGTTTATCCTTAAGGAAAGTAGATGGAGATACCCCAACATTAAATTGAGCCCAAAAGAAAGCGAGGGCGCAACTTCGGGGACGAAGTTGATTCTTAAGGGGGGTAGACTGTAATACCCGGGGTTTTTACAACGCCCAAAGAAACGAAATAAAATTTATTTCCGAGAAGAAAATAATTTATTACAATAAATTATTGCTCGGAAATGGCGTGACCGATAAATTCAAAGAATTCGAACCCAAATTTTGGTCAAGTCGAAATGGAATGAAAGAGGGAAAGGAAGCCCGAAGATATTCCATAGATTAATCCCAAAAGAATTGGAATTAAATTCAAGAAGGAAAAGAATTTTAATTCCAAGAACCCGTGAAGTCGGAAATAATTTAATTAGATAAATTATTGCACGGGAGCCACAGGACGACGAATTCAAGCCGACGGATTCGAACTCGACGAATTCTTGATTTCAAATATGAAATTCATTGGAGTCAAAATAAAATTCAGAAAGGAATCGTAACCCCAGAAATGACCCGAAAAGTCGAACCGAAAACGTAGGGGATAGAAACCCGATCGAGAAAAGAAGGAAGACCCGACGGAGCAAGCGAACCGCCGAACCGGCCGGTCCGGCCGGCCCGCGCGGCCACCGCGCGGCCAAGGGCGTCGCGCCTCCAGACTGGTCGCGCGTGCTCCGCGCGCACAAAAGCTTGGGTGCGCGCCACCTCCGCGCCAGAGGGGCTGGAGGTGTAATCTTTCCATTCGGGGGTGATTTTCTTGCCGAAATTACAACTCCCTTCGAGGGAAACCAAATCCCAGCCTTAAGGAAGGCTTAGGGGCGGCTGGGGAGCCTCAAAACCCTAATCCCACAGAAAACCTATCCCCACCATACTTACAAACTCCCTCTCCAAGCCAAACCCTCCCGACGAAGCTTTCCGGCGAACTTTCGTGCGACGGCGAGGTGAACGGGACTGAGCCACGGCTTCATAGAACCTTGGTAAGTCTTAATATATCGTTCCATCAGTCCATGAGTCTCCAAAACTCGAATTCTAACACTATTTCCCTACTACGATTTCACGTCGGAAAACGAACAAAAAGCGATCGGAGAAGTTGGCCGTTCGTCGTGACCCTAGGACGTCCGGAAACCCAATCCAGCGACCCTATCATCATTCTAAGTAAGTTAACACCTTACTCACAAATTTTTGCGGTTGTTTGTTGTTTAAATCTCGAGATATAGGCTTGTAACAAAAATCGGTTTTCAAAAACCCTATTTTCGTCCAATTTTAAAGACTCGCCAAAAACTCGACCTTCGGGAATTCAAACCGAACACTTTTCAACATAAAAGTTGTTCCTAACACCTTTATCTACCTTGTGTCCAAATTTCAGCCATTGACATTAAGTTTTGCTACCCCAATTTTCGCCATGAACTTTCTGTTTTACACCGAACGATTTAAATCTGTGACAGAATCCTTCATTCAACTTGATGCATGTTTTCAAACATTTTTCGAATGATTTAACTTTGCATTCCTAAACAAAAGTTGTAGATAATTGTGTCTAGATTATGCCTACAAAATTTCACGAATTTTGGTGTTCATTTGATATGTCAAACGGCCAAGTTTTTCGAACTGTTTTGAATGCGTTTTAAGGGCCATGAGTATGCAGTGTGTTGCACACGATTTTTTAGTACCTAGAATTCATTATTTCCAAAAACTTAAAACATGAAAGTTGTTCCATAATGTGTCGTGTAGTTACTGTAAAAATTTCGCATCGATTGGTTTTGAAATGAATTTTTAATCGGCGTTATACGAACCTGTGACGAAAACAGTTTTCAAGACATAAATTATTCTTTGCAATAAACTCAAATTTCAACTCGCTTCGGAACCTTATTTCCAAGAACTTAAAACATGAAAGTTGTTCGTGTGTGTGTTTTTGAATTACTGGCAAAGTTTCAGAATTTTTGGAGAAAAGACGAATTTTTAATTAAGAAAGGCGTAAATTGCCTCGAATAGGATTTTTCGAACTTGAGAAAACTCGAACTATGAAAACGCGATATCGATCATTTGATAACTTTGAAGTACGAACTTTCGAAAAATCCCGTTCACTAGGCTGAGCCGATCTTCATACTATCATTATCTTTGAGACTGCCTCGTTAGTGGTCTCCTTTATATGCCAAAACGGCAGTTGTGCACATGGCCTGCCAAATCGGCAGTGGGAAATACACGGCCTGCCCGAGTGGCAGTGAAACCGTTTGAAAAGCCTGTCAAACGACAGTTGATATACATGCCTGTCAAATTGACGGTAGATACACATGGCTTGCCAAAACGGCAGTCAATACTGATATGGCTGCGGCCGCCGGTCCACCGGCTAACTGATTATGATTTTTGAGATTGCCTCGTTAGTGATCTCCCTTGTGTGGTGTCCTCTTCTTAGTTTACGGGATGAAAAGTAAAAGACTTGTGTGAGTGTTTCATTATGCTTAAATCGTATTTATCATGTCTTTAATTATGTATTTAAAATTTATGCATCTTAAATTATGCTTTAAATTACGCTTTTAAAATTAAGTCCTTTAATCATGTTTTTCCGCCGTTAATAACGCATGTATTTCTAAATTCTCGTTCGGTAAGCGAAATCTTTAGTTTAAACACCTGTAACCCCTTTTATTTGTTAGTTAGGGATTAACTTACTCAGTATTTTATATACTGATAAAACCCGTTGTTCATTTTTCCATTACAGAGTACGGAGCATGATCATGCATCGGGGGATTACTTTGGGCATTTAATTATTTGTTTTGCATGACGTGCATACGGGCTTGTTAACCCGAGTCTTGGCCATGTCGGCCCTGTATTTTAATTTCCGCTGCAACTTATTATTTTTATCATGTATGGATGATGTTACATTATTATTTTTAAGTAATTCCGGACTTGCTTTTAAAACATTTTTCCAACTCTCATAGCCTTGCATCTCTTTAGCAAGCTCGGAGAAACCGTGTCTTGCTAGGGAGGTGCGGCGGTGACACCTCGGCCTGGGTTATCAAATCCGGGGCGTTACAAAAACAACCTATAATTCTAAGAACATCATGCAAAAAATAAGAACACTTAAATTATCTAAGGCAATAATAAACAAGATATTTAAGCAAGAATAATAAAATAAAGCATGTAAAATCTATTTCTAAGAAGCCTTAAATTATCTGAAACACCTAAGAACACTTATTTGAGCTCTAAGGCATAAAACCACACTAAAAGCCCACTTAAACATGTATTTATTGAGAATGAAAACAAACTAGAAACACATTAAATGTAACCTAGTTGAAACAAACATTCATTCTACCATATTTATTGTTAAAGAAAACATTTAAAGAGTGTAAAACACATGAGACAAAATCCATTTCTGGAAATCTTCTTTGTATTAAACACTTGAAAGCATAATAAATAACCCAAAACCATCATTAGATTGAAGGTTGTGTTCATTCTAACTAAAAAGCATGTAAAAATGTATGGAAATGGCTACTCTAAATGGTAGTAACAAGCTTTACAAACTAAACTAAGATCAAAGCATTAAAAACTAATCTAAAATGTATGAAAATAATCTAACTAAACTACCTACCTAACCCTTAAGGGGTGAAGAACCTGATACCCCTTGTTCCCTGCCAAGTGATTAGGGTTAGAATCTGTATTCTGAGATCTCATATATGTTGGTGAGAAGTAGCTTTTATACTTGTTCTTCAAAACCTTAGGCCCATCAGTGGCCCATTAGCAATGGCATGTATTTTCCACGTGCTCCTCAGCTTCATCTGGATGTATTTTGAATGTAATTCGGTCTCCTCAAACAATTCGGTATAGACCGAATTGATGCATATCGAATTGCATGAGGTCTCTCTTCCTTGATCTTTGGCTGGGATGTGGTCTTCAATATCAATTCGGTTTAAGTGTAGACCGAATTGAATGTGTCGAATTGCTCATGGTCTCCTGCTTGGCTTCCTTGTCTTGAATCATTCGGTCTATGCAATCAATTCGGTGTAAACCGAATTGCATAGACCGAATTGGGCATCTTGCTTCTCCTCTCAACACTTTGTCTATTTTTCTTCTTTATTCTTCAGCAATTCGGTCTATATGGGCAATTCGGTGTAAACCGAATTGCCTAGACCGAATTGCCTTTCAACACTTAGCCAAAAATTTCATTTTGTGGGATTTTCATTCTTTTCCCATCTTTTTGATTTTTGTGGGCTATTTTATTCTTTTGCCCATCTTTTCATTCCTTTTTCTTTTCTTTTTCCTTTTTCATGTTTTTGGATTTTTCTAACACAAATGCAATTAAAATTTCATATTTTTATGTTTATCATTACCAGCTTATTATTTTTACAAACTCGCATTAATTTGTCGAATTCAACTGTTTTCTTGTTAAAATAAGATGGGAATAAGATCAAAATGTCCTTCTCAGACACGGAAATGAATTGGAAATAATGGACAATTTTGGTCATTATCAGATGATATTTTTTAATCCATCACAAAATCTACATTTATTCATTCTTCATCACTCTGCTTGTGCCGATTTTCCCCTGCTCTCTATCGTAACCGAGCTGAAATCAACCATATGCGTGCCATTGCTGAAGATGGAAGAAAGTGTGCTACCGATATTTAATGTGGTTCTGACGCGGTCGTCCTATGCAATAAATTAATGTGGTCCGGCGACCTTCGTCCAGTCCAAAAAATTTTTAAGGATTTTCTTAAGTAGACTGTAGTGTTGCAAATTTTTAATTTCACGTTTCTTTTAGTTTTTTTTTTTTTTTTTTTATAATCTAATAGTTAATGGGTTTTTCTAATATACATATTTATATATATATATAATTGCTAAATTTTTTATAGCACGTTTATTTTATTTTTATCTCTTCTCTACACCAATATTCCAATACAATAGTTGATAATGTAATTTTTCTTTTCTGGTACAAGGGCATGCTAGCCTTTTATTATTGTACGTCCCGCTTTACGCTTGGCTCCTATAAATAGAGCCTGTGGGTATTGCTAGCTTAGTGTCATTACCTCATCACACTAAGCTAGCAAAAGATAACTAATAAGTAACCCTAAAAATGTCTGCCAAGCTATGTTTCTTCGCGTTTTTCTTGCTCGTGGCCTACGGTGAGTTTGCATCTGTTTTTACACCATGTTCTCTTTCTTTCTAGCTACACTAACTTAGAGCCGGTTTCTTTTGGCTTATTTTTTTCTCCTTTTGATTTTTGCTTCACCCAAAAGTCCTTTTGAATTTTTTTAACGGTTTGTTTTGACTTTTTAAAAGGAAAAGGAGAAACAAAATTAAAATTCAATTTTTTTTTTTCCAAAGTAGGTAGGGAATTACTTTTTTAAAAGGAAAAGTCATTTTAGAATAAAAATACAAAAAGATCCCCATTTAAAAAGGAAATAAAATATATTGTAAATATCCTTACAATATTTATATCCATTTTAGTAATTTTAATATATCAAAAGTCCTTCTACGTACAATTCATCCAAACATGTTTCCGTTGAAAGACAACTTTAATAATATCAATCCAAACAAATATTTGAGCTGCTTTTGCTTTTGAATTCTCCTTTTCTTTCATTCTCCTTTTACTACTTACTTCTCCTTTTTTCAAAAGGCAAAACAAGCATGCCCTTAGTATCGGACACACACACATATATACATATATAGTAATTAACTGGAATAAGATGTCATACTTGCAATTTGGTTCTATAAATTATGAAATTCTAAAAACTAGATAGTCATCGGTCTAATTTTGGACTTTTAATTTTGCGATTTGACCTAATTGAAGAGTAATCACTTCCAAAAACTAGATGTCATAGTTGTGGCACGTGCGTTTTCCCCTTGGCCAACCAATGGTGGCCGCCTGTTGATGGCTTTTGTATGGTCATTCCTACATCGGAGGCAGCCTCCTTTGGCGATGTGCCACTGCTGATGAAGACTTAACAATAAACTGCTGCAGCCCATATTTGTCGCGATCCAAAAAAATTAATGTGACTATGGTGTGTGCTGTGTGTTTTAATAAATATCTTTCGACAATAAAATGATGAAGGAATCTGTACAAGTTCCTGTCAAGATGTGTTCGATGTGATGCATGTGTGTTTCGTTCAACAATAACATGTGTTTGATGTCTTCTTCGTTATATGATGGGATTGTGTGATATATATTGTCTTATCGCATAGATTTAGAATATCAAATTTTAATAATTTTTTCTATTATACAATTTGAGATATTAACCATTAAAAATAGGGATATTTTGGATTGGATATGATACGTTACACAAAAAAAGGGAGGAAGTAGTACCTAAACTTAAAGGACAACAAAGGAAGGACACTCTACTGATTTAAATTTAAATTGTCGGCCGCATTGCAATACACGGTCCTCTCTATGTATATATCTTTAGATACTAGTCTGGTTACTACGGTGCATAATGATAAAATTCTACATATGCAGAATGATGGAAGATTAGAATTATGTGATGCGAGAGTGAAATTATATGATGGGTTGAAAATATTATCACAAAGTTGCACATCACAAAATACACCTCACATATCACTTTATCACCTCTACCATCATAAAAAAAAATACTCATCACGGCACATTCTGCAGGTGCAAAATCTGCACCTAACCGCTCCCTATAGATACTATTGTCCCGATTGATCTTAACAGAGACGATTGCATTGAGAAGGCAAATAAAATAAATGAAGAAAAAAAAAAAAGAATTCCGATAACACTTACTTCATTAAACACTAAACAGGGTCTATATACTACATACAAGGGTTAATAACCAAAAGCGCCATTTTTCTTTTTGTTTTGTCTGAATTCATCATATACTAATTTTTGGCTTTATATAGTTTTTATTTATCTTTGGTAATTAAATTCAAATTCGTCTCTTTGACTTATTTAATGAAAAATGGACGGATTTGGATTTAGATAGCCATTGGCGGATGCACGCTTAGGCCCGACGGGGCCTCGGCCCCACCTCTTTTTTTTATATATATTATATTTAATTTAAATAAATAGTACTCCCTCCGTCCCATATTTATCTTCTTACTTTCCGTTTTTGGACGTCCCACATTTATCTTCCTACCCCAAAAAGGGAATTTTTTTTACTAAAATATCCCTACAAGTCCATATATTTACAGAAAAACCAAACATTAATTTTACTAACAATTGCACTACAAGACAAAAAGAGACAAATTTACCCCTCAAAAAGTACACATGAGAATAATAAAATACAACTTTCTTAAACTTCGTATCTACAGTGTCGAAGAAGATAAATATGGGACGGATGGAGTAATTATTATACTATTTTTATTAATTGGTTCCTAAAGCCCCACCACAATTCTAGAGCTCTATTCTCCAAATTTTATATCAGCCAATTAGTTTGTCTATCTGAACTCTATCAAATAATTTTCTTTTTTTCTTTCTTTCTCTTTTTCTTTTATAAAAAAAAATCAATTGGTTTCTTTTCACATATGAGAAGTTTATGATGATTTCTCTAAAATACAAAGTATAAAAGTGTGTGTAATTGTGATGATCAAAATATAAAATTTATTTTTTCCGCTGGTTTATAAATTGATTGAAATAACATTTATCCCCTCAGTTGCCACAATTATAGTTGAAAGGGTATACTCGGCTATAAATTTTATCAAAGCAAATTCCGGCCCTACCAATCAAGAATTTCTGCGTCCGCCACTCTAGATAGCAACGGTACAAGACTATATGGGACCGAAAACTAGTTGATGACCGATTCGGACAAAATGACAAGAAAAATAACGTTTTTGGTCATTTTACCAATATTCCATCACATCTTCATGTATCTGATATACAAATATATTCAAATCAATATCAAATTCAAATATAGACTGCCTTGCTGAACTCGTGCCGACGTGCTTGGGAGTCCTATTGAGTCATCTCCTTCATAGAATTTGTCAACAGGCAGCTGATCCATGCCTGAGTCCTGATGCCTGCAAAACTCCCACTCAAGAAAGCAACCTTGAGAGTAGACGGTGTGTCCGGAAACCTATGGATTTGATACTACACCCAAAATAAACGTAATGATACATAATTTTCTCTCAATGGTCCCTGCAGTAAGATGATGACTGATGAGCTGCATCGTTTTTGTATCATCCTATCCGGTGGATAAATGCAAGAAATCTACCTTATTTTTTTTCATAATCCGTCCATGCAACAAGACAATATAAAAATCTTAAAGAAAAACCATTCTTATTAATAAGACAAGTAGTACAAGTTATCTAACAATTGTGATTTAAAACAGCACTATGATATAGTACTCCTATTTTTTTGATATATCTGGTAAAGCTGATCCACCGAGATATGGATAGCAAGAAATGAATAACACGAGAGGATCGTTATTTTTATTTTCATTTTTATTTTTTTGTAATCTGGACCACCCACGTGCATACTATCTCAGCACGCTTTTATTACTTACTGATAATGACTGCAAAGAAAGGACACTGATTTGAATTTAAATAATTTTAATTTCCTGAATTAAAGGTTGTGTATTTGACTGGAAAAAAAACCCATTTAGTCCTATAAGTTTTTTCAATTTTAAAAATCATCCCACAAATATCGAATTAGACAAATTCGTCCCATAACTACCCTAATCATTGTCGAACTCATCCATGAACCGGTTTTTCGCTAAGCATCGCCGAACCCGTCCCATAACTTCATTAATGGAGGGATGGGTTCGGCGATGATTACGGTAGTTATGGGACGGGTTCGGCAATGATTAACGGAAAAACCGGGTTCATGGATGGGTTCGACGATATTAGGGTAGTTATGTGACGGATTCGTCTAATTCGATATTTGTGGGACTGTTTTGAAATTTTTTTTAAATTATGGGACGGATTTTTTTCCCCTAGTTGACTAGTAGTGTCACTTGTGTGTCATCATATACTGACTCGATCCATCGCATATCTCTCTCTTCATTATCCTCTCTTTTTCTAAATAATTTATTGGAGAAATAAGACATGGTACGTTGAAAATTAGTATTTTCGTTTATTGGCAACTTCGAAACAGGAGAAAATTCGCTGGGACTATGCTACAAAAAATTATAAAGAAATAAATGGAATAGATAGTGGGCCGAGTGGAGAATCAAACTCGTAACCATGAGTTTGGCTAATTAATTCAGTAGAATACTATGTCATTTAACACGAATTGTCTAACTAATTAACAGTGGTTTTACACGATGTGAATCTCAATTTATGAGATTTGTTCATTGGTAGCTAAGACGCGGGTGCCCAAATTGGTATGCTTGTCAAGATATGAGATTCCGTTTTGTGATAAGATATCATTTTGAGGGGTCTGTTGAAATCCCGATTGACTAAGTTGTGGAATCCTATTCACTATTAACAACAAGAAGAAATATTTATAGCGACACCTCAAAATTTTATTATGACACCAAATAATCTCTAAAGCGTACTTAATCGCCTAGCGTTTTTCTTAGTGTTTGGTGTTTGATATTGGAGTCACCCTTATTTAACATGGCATTTTTTCATCTATTTGATTTGGGTCCTATCGTGTCTATTTGTTATTGTAGTTGCTTCTCCTTTCATTTATTTATTTTGTGTTAAAATGAAAGCATATCTGCAAATTTTTGAGGCTGCAAGATAAGGGGACTAATAATTCAACATTGATGGCTAGCTGCCGGAATATGTGTAAAGAGAAGGGTAACCTTCTTATGAAATATTCAAAAGGAGGGACCTATTCGACAGTGGCGGATCTAGAAAAAATTTTAATTGGTGTAACGCCCCGCAAATTCAAACCTGATTTTCGTAAGCATTACCGCCGTACTAACTATCCTAAACTAGTGGCCAGCTAATTTAAAACAGCTAGTACAAGGCTGAGCAAACCTAAAATGATCATCTGATTAATCCAATTTCATGCGGAATCTAAAATAAAATAAAACACATAGGCACGAAGATACACATAACAACTGAATAAAAACGATCCATGTCAGAGTATCAAGCTACAAGCCTTTCAAACATAATCTGGCATCCTGCCAATATATCAGAAACGGGGCTACCAGCCCAAAACAGTAAACAGTCAATAGAGTACCACATAAATAACAATCATAGGCTCACAGGCCTCAACTAGTCAATAGAGTACCGACAGAATGTAACTCATAGGCTCATAGGCCTCAACTAGTCAGATAAATATCAAGTAAATAACAATCAATAGAGTACCACATAAATAACATAATAACATGAACATGAGAATCCTATCTATGTGATCTCTCATCCCCCATACCCAAATCATGCTCCAGCGCCTCCAGCAGGATCTATAAAACAAACAAAAGTAAAGGGAGTCAGTAGAACGTACTAAGCAAGGCTACGTGCCGGGGAGTAAAGGAAAGCAGGGCAACAGCAATAAATAATAATCATAATAATAAATAAACAAATTAAAGCATGAATAATAACAGAGTATAAATAAAGCGATTAATCATCACACCGTCCCATACCGGTGCTTCAACCACAATCATACAATTTATGCACATGATGCATTGCCTAAACATACACCTATCTATCCTATATGCACATGCAAGTGAATATGCCTAGCTGGCACCTAAAAACCCGGGCGGTATGAACCCACGGGTGAGGATATCATCAACTCCAACCCGTTACAGGGTAACATACACCATCTCCGCAAGGACCACAGGCATCACAGCCCAATCACAGGGATAACAGCCAATACCAGGCATACCAGCCAATATCCACCCCGCAGGGCCATCGGGACTCAACAACACCGGTGAAGGCTGCCCGATCAATCACATCATCATCACAACCCAATCGGGTCTATAAACAATAATCCCAATGCAGTGTCAAGCATACTTGAGTATATCAAGATGATTCCACACCTAATAATAGGTTCACATGCTTTCAACGCATTAGATAATTAATCATAGCTCCCTAGGCTAACGCACAACTTCACCATTCGCTTAACAAAGAATAATTCACCAATCAGGATTAAATAATCATTCCAAGGTATTTAGCGACTCCCTCGAGAAAATAAGATTACCTAAAGATCCATAATTAAAGTAGAGAGAAGTCCAACACAATTTAGAGTACGATACTAGACATCAAAACATCAAGAACGGACAGAACGATGGAGAAACGCCGCCCTGCCCTGTATGGCGCGCCCGCGGCGCGCCATTGCCCAGGACCGCGCCGTGACCGCGCGGTCCACGGCAAGGCTGCGAACAGCTCGCTTCCGGTGAGCTTCGCCGGAGAAAACACCCCCAATTACCCCACAACACGTAATTTAAGCGTAAAACCCTTGCCTCGATGTTAGGAGCGACCAATAACACCTCCGGGATGTCCGACACGAGTCCGATCGATCAAACTCAAAAACCCCCAAATCCTACCTATCACAACATCTCCAAATCACCACCAAAGCGAACGAAATAAAAACTACTTTATTTCCCGGTAAGAGGACCGTTCGCCTGACCTCGTCAGTCACTTTCCAAACCATGCAAAATAACAAATAGTAGTTAATACACAAACTACGGGCTACTTTATTTCCCGGTAAAGGGACCGTTCGCCAACATTATTCTATGATATTTTTCACTATTCATTCCACACAATACGGACAAAGACCAAAATAAAGTGAAACAAAATAAAAAAGGGGAAAATCATCTTGTATGAGATACATTGGTTTCTTATGCAAGGTTATGGGTTTGGACCCATAATTACTCCTTAGCCTAAATAATCTCTCATTCCGTAATTGATTAATTACAGTCCGGATTATTTGCTTAGATTAAATGAGTTTAATATTTATTTTATTTTTGTAGAAAAATCTTTTAATGAAATTGAACAAAAATATTTATACCAATTTAATCTTTGGTTAAGATCATTGGATTTCAACCTTAGAATATTGATATAAAGGTTCAATTAATTGAATGTGATGAGATGGAGAATAAAAATTTGGCAAAAAGGGTGCCCACGTCGCAAGACAAATATTACGTCGTGATCCTAGGATCACGACGTGGGGGGCTAGCGACATGATAGGTGGGTAGAAGTATTTTGGAATTTTGGAAATAATGGGGTTTTCCCATCCCAATGGATAAAAATTACGTCGTGAACCTAGGTTCACGACGTGAGTCTTGCGACGGGGATGTTAGAATTGTGAAATTTTGGGTTTTGAAAAAGACGAGGTTCACGTTGCAAGACTATAAATTACGTTGTGAACCTAGGTTCACGACGTGAGTCCTGTGACGGGAAAATTTTATAAAAAATTTTCCAGAGTTCCGCTTCACGTCGCAAGGGTGAAAATTACGTCGTGACCCGTGGGATCACAACCTTAGTCTTACGACGTGAGAAATTTGCAAAATTTTGAAGAGATTTGGGTCTTACATCGCAATGCAAAAATTATCTCGTGATCCGTGGGATCACAACGTGAGTATTACGTCGCAACCCGTGGGGTTACGACGTGATGCATTGCAATGTAAGAAATGAAATTTTTTATATGAATAAACACTTTAGTAACATCCCTATTTAGATCTATCATACTAATCCTAAAAAGTGAAAATAAGAAAAACAACAATTTAAACAATAACTAAAAATGAAAAATAAAAACAACTAAAAAGATAAAATAAATTAAAAAAAAAAACTAAACTAAGAAACTAAAAATAAACTAAACCTATCCTAATAAATCTATAAAGAGGTGAACATAAGTGTTTACACATTTTATTAATCTAAATAAGCATTAAAACCTAACTAAAACAATGACCCAAAATGCAAAACCAAACAGTAAAATGAAAATGGTATAGACTCATAACAGATTACTTTTTTGGATATTTTTTTTCTTGTATAACATCACAAACCAAAATTTAGTTTAAAAACACCAATTAGTTGAATGTTTCAAACCCAACACTCTAATCCATAAACTGAAAATAATGTAAAACATGGCTAAATAATAACATGCTAAACACTACACTGAACTGAAATTAAATTCTACATTGCACAACATTAAACTATCTACACTATACTAATTTTAGAACACACTGTGTGTCTCCAAGACAGAATAAATTTTTTTTGAGCAGATGCGGCTACTGTTGAAGAGAGGAAACAACTATATTTATAGGTGGAGTAACCCTAGCCCAATGGGCCATTGATTTTGCTTTCGTGAAGGGGCGGGTCTTCGAGGTCCGAGTAAAAAAAACAAGGCCGCGGATATATACACTCATAAAATGTTCGGGGCACCACTTGGCATTCAAAATGTCCTCAATGCCCTTCCAACTGGCTAGACCACCCATGGCCGTTCGACATGAGACGAAATTGGCCATGCGTGGCCGATTGCTGTAGATTAAGTTTTTTTTTTTCAAACGGTTACGGATGGATGTTTCCAATGAAGTAGCGTCAGCCATCGATGGCCGTCCCTCAAAAGGGGTGATCGGCCGCTTATGGCCGTTTGTAGGAAATTTTATTTTATTTTTTCTTGAGCTCACAACAAATGAAAGAACAGGTAAGCTGCAAGCGTGTTTTCACAACAAATAAACAATGTGTGCCGAGCTAACAGTATAAATTATTGAGTTTTTTTTTTCTTAATAAAAAAATTAGCAGATGAAAGAGGAAATGTATTTCAAAAAGAAAAGGTGTTGATGAAGGAATAAATGCCACATTGCCAATTGCCTGCCTAGCATGCCCACCGTCTCAGTCTCCTCCTTTCAACGGGCAACCGTCCACTTTTCATCCATCTTCATCACTGCGATTTTGAGGGTTACCACTTTCAGCAAGCAAGATCCAGATGAACATAGTATCTCAAATGGATCAAACCAAAAAGAAAAAGAAAAAACAAACAAAAAAAGGCCCACAACCGGCCACAAACAGCCGGCCGCCCAACAAATTGAACGGCCACATTTGGCCGTTCGACAATAGACACGATCGGCCGGCCATGGCCGATTGCTGTGCAAGAAAACATAGAGTGATTTTGAGTTTGGTGGGAAGAAAACATACCTCTGTTGCGGTCGCCGCTGCCGCCACCGAGCGCTGCCGTTGGGACATCCTATCAATCTTCCTTATGGAGATTTTTCAGATTTGAGAAACAATGGAGACAGTTATTGAGTTGGGTGAGAGAGAGATCCGATTTGGGGGTGAATTGAGAGTTGTCGTTTGATTTAGTAGAAGGGTATATTGGGTATAATATTTTTGAGTGCCCCAACATTGTTATTTTTTCAATTTTTTTGGTGAGGTGCCCCTAATATTGAGTGTTTGAGGTAAAGGTGTAAGTGTATATAACCGGACCCAAAAAACAAAACTATTTTGCACAGCTGGACCACAGGTCCCAGGACCCTCTGACTGTATTAGCACATGGGAAATATATTGGAAATGGGACACAGGATGATGCGGACGACGTGGAAGCGGACGACGCCAAGCATTTCGGATGGGGACGACGACGCGGAGCCCTTGTGCATGACGCGGATCTCTTCCACGGATGACGCCAAGCTCGATGACGCGGAGCTCTCTCACGGATGACGCCAAGCTCGATGACGCGGAGCTCTCTCTCGGACAACGCCAAGTGGTTGGCGTCGTAGCTTCTATTTTCTTATTGGCCCAAGTTGTAGCTTTGGAGGATGACGTCGTGACTGTGGTGGAGATGGCTGCCGGATTTGTGGAGATGGAGACGAGCTCGCCGGTGTGACGGAGAAGATGACCGGAGCCACGGCGAAGACGGTGCAGCAGCTTATGGATGTAGATGGGACTGCCGGAGGTGGACGTGGGCAGTGGCAGGAGTGAAGTTGGCCGGAATTCAACTTGTTGCGGCGAGACGGAGTTATCTTCTTTGTGGTAGTTACGATTTGCGGGGTGGCCGGAATGAGCTATGGAGGGCAGGTCGGAGCTTCTGCCGGCGAGTTCGAGGATTCCGGCTGCTGAACTTTGGCAAAGGGCTGCCGGAGTTTCCTGGTTTCTGGCCGGATGTTGAAGAGGGAGGCGCCGGCGATGGGGGTGACAACGGGGTCGGTGATGGTGTGGAGAAAGACGGACACAGCCGCGGATGGAGGTCCTCGCCGACGATGGAGGTTCAATGAAGGAGAAGAGATGAGCAGCCGCTGGTCTTGGTCGAAGCTGCCGGAGTTCTATACAGATTTGCAATTGGAAATAAAATGGTTGATGTTCGTGTAAGTTGCGGAAGAAGAAGACTCCAATGGGAGTGGGCCCCACCTGCACAATACTACACTTCATTTCAATTTTTGACTTCATTTCCCTTTTTTTTCGTTTCTTTTTCTTCTTTTCTTTTCTTTTCTTTTTTTTATATTATATATAAACAAAATAAATACTAGCATGCATATAAATATATGTATAAATAAATATAGAAATTTCTTCCAATTGATTATTTGGCTTGTGTTCCGTTTGATGGACCCGTGTTCCACCGAACAATACCATCGAACCAAAATAATCAAGTGTGGGATTTTTAATCTTTTTATCTTGTTTTTGAATTTTTTAACAAAAATTTAAAAAAATAACAATATTTTTGTATTTTTCAATACCAACTTATTATTATTAAAAACTTGCATATTTCTGTCAAATTCAACTGCTTTCTTATTTAAATAAGACCGGAATGCGATCAAATGTCCATATTTAGACACGGAAAAAAAGCCAAAACAATCCACAACTTTCGTGTGTTTCTCAAATGGTCCCATAATTGTGCACATCACTTAATCCATCTGATATGTTTGGTAATCCTCGCCCAAATGATCTCATCCCAGGTTAATGATCTCCAGGCTGACGTGTCGCAAGGATTAAGGACTTAATTATAGGACCATTTGAGAAAAGTACGAAAGTTGTGGGATGATTAACTCATTAATCTTTGCAATTAACCTCCGATGGGATCATTTGGGCGAGGATTAGCAAACGTATTGGATGGATTAAGTGAAGTGCACAATTATGGGACCATTTAAGAAATACACGAAAGTTGTGGGATTGTTTTGGCTTTTTCCCATCATGTTAGAAAGAAGATAGACTTGGTATTCGAACCCAAAACCAATTGATTTTAGGTGTGAGCCTCTCATCCATTGATTTCTACATAGTATCGGAGCTATGGTGCCCGAGTTAGGTGTGTTTGATTCTTAATTTAGGATTTAATTTCGGGATGGATATCGTTTTGAAGGGAGGGTGTTGATATCCTACATCGTGTATGATCCCTCTGATTACCTTATATGGTTGGAGCAGCTTCATGTATCACTAATTGGCTTTAGGTGTGAGCCTCCCGTCTATGGATTTCTATGGTATCAGAGATATTGTGCCCGGGTTGAGTGTGTTTGATTCTAATTTGAGATTTGATTTTTGACTCGCCTGATGGATACTTTATGTCTCAGGCTAAGTATGCATCAGATCTTCAAGCTCGTGATGGTCTCATTGATTGTAAGACGACGTTCATCCCTCTTGATTATGATTGTCTTCTTACCCCTCTTGATGGTAATTTACTTGAGGATCCGATATTAGACCGCCAGCTTGTTGGGAGTTTCATTTATTTGTCTGTTACTCGGCATGACATCGCTCATGTTGTTCACATTGTCGGTCAATTCATGGATGCCCCTCGGACTGTTCATTATTCCGCCGTGCTGTATATTCTTCGGTATGTAAAAAGGGTTTACTTCTTCATGGTTTTTCACTTTTCAACTCGGTCTTCTTTGATTCATACTTGCTACTCCGATGTTGATTGGGCTGGTGATCCTACTGATCGTCACTCTAACACCGGCTATTGCTTCTTTTTTTGTGATTATCTTGTTTCTTGGCGTAGCAAGAAACAAACGTCGGTTGTGCGTTTCAGTGCCGAATCTGAATATCGTGCCCTCGCTGACTCCACTACTGAGCTCTTATGGCTACGCTGGATAATTGATGACTATATCTATCTTTATATAGATATATTTTTTATTGTATAGCTTTATTATTGGCCCAATCAAGTAGTCCAATCCTCTATTTTAAAATAAATATGTACTTTTATCACAATTTTATAATTCAGTTGATACATTCATTAAAACTAACACGTATATAGTTTGGAAAGGTAAGGTTCTCCGGGGAGTACAAAAAGTTATGCCATCAATGCACCCTAAATGAATTGCGCCTACAAGATTTATTAAAAATAGTGACAGGAAATGTGGTTGCCAAACAAAATTTACGGGTCATTACAAGCCTCTGCGACCAGATTATCGACCGCAAAATGCCGTAATCACCCCAATTTATGGATTGTTTTGTAGTGTGTGCCATGATCGAAATGTAAAAGCCTAATTAATTATTCTAAATATTACCAGCACGAACGTGAAAGCTGATTCCACAAATCAATATAAGTTATTTCTGGCTTTGCTCACACGCACATTGGGGAATTTTCCAAGATGTTACCCATCCAATAATTACTCAAATACTAGCACGTACAACTATAAAATTCTAATAAAAACGACTATTAATTTTGCAAGATGTCACGACATCCTATAGTTGCAATTTGCAACGACAACACATGAAGGGCACTGATTTCAATTTAATTTTTCCTCCTAGTGGCCACATGCGCTTGTAATTGGGTAATCTGAACAACCTATCTTCTGACCACATTGGAGTATATATATAGTTGCAACTTCCACTGACAGCACAGGAAGGAGAGTTGTGAATTGTCTCTGCACGTGTGAGTAGTTAGCTGTTAAAGGTTGTAACTGTTACAAAGAAGAAGTTAGTTA
Organism: Hygrophila difformis; assembly: GCA_030278955.1. NCBI lineage: Eukaryota > Viridiplantae > Streptophyta > Magnoliopsida > Lamiales > Acanthaceae > Hygrophila > Hygrophila difformis. The sequence goes on from JAOANR010000015.1 coordinate 37,320,224, forward strand.
CAGTTACTTCTTGGCTGTCAGAATATATGATGAAGTACAATCAGAATAAATGATGAAGTACAAGAGAGTATATACTATAGTATAATGAGAGCATATGATGAAGTTATAGATAGTTTATACTGGAGTGGAAAAATCTCAGTAAGGGTTCACGAGAGTTTGTAACATTCACAAGAGGTGTTTAGGATTACATGCTTGGATTTCAATTAGAGATTGTAGAGCCGATGGTAGTTCTTGCTAATTGAGAGAGACACTCTATTGTAATCATCTTGATCTTGTGAAAAGAAAAGTTGTTGTTCTGTTCCCGTGGATGTAGATCCAGTGTGATAGAACCATGTATATCTTTGTGTTCTTATTGTTCTTGTTCTTGTGTTTGAGTGTGTGAGTTTTACAACTAGTGGCGCCGTCTGTGGGAATCTATCAAGATCAGAACAATTGTTTCCATGGCATCCAGGGTTGAGATTGAGAAATTCTCTGGCAAAAATGATTTTGGGTTATTGAGGATCAAGGTGAGAGCTGTGTTGGTGCAATCTGGAGTTGCTGAAGCGTTAAAGGGGGCCGAGGGTCTGCCTGCTACCATGAGTCAAGAAAAGAAGAACGAAATTCTTGAAAAGGCACACTCATTGTTGAACCTGAGTTTAGCAGACAAGGTTTTGAGGGAGGTGGCCAAGGAATGAAATGCAACAGGTGTTTGGGCTAAACTGGAGTCATTGTATATGACCAAGTCTTTTGCAAATCGATTGTATATGAAGCAAAGGCTTTATTCCACCAAATTCACTGAAGATAAAGGCATTGAGGAGCATATTGATGACTTCAACAAAGCCTTGGATGATCTAGAAGATATCGATGTGAAGTTGGAGGATGAAGACAAGGCCATCATCCTATTGAATGCCTTGCCAAAGTCATTTGAGCATCTCAAAGATGCAATGCTATTTGGAAGGGAATCCACCATTAAACTAGAAGAGGTGGAGTAAGCCCTTAGAGCCAAGGAACTACAAAGAAGAAATGAAATCAAGATTGATCAATCCAGCGAGGGATTGATGATCAAGAAATCAAAGAGTAGCAATGCAGCACCTTCCAAGAAGCAGAAACAATCCAAGGGAAAAGAAGTTGCAGGACAAAAGGAAACCAGAAAATGTTGTTTCTGCAAGAAGATTGGTCATTTGATGAAGGACTGTTATGCTTGGAAAAGGAAGCAAGAAGCTGAAAAATCAAACAAGATTCTTGAATCTGCCGATGTTGTGCAGAACTATGAAGCAGAGATGTTGAAAGTCACTGAATGTCCCATACAGAATATATGGACAATGGATTCAGGATGTAGTTTCCATATGTGTCCTCACAAAGATTGGTTCTCTGAATTGGAGCTACAAGATCAGGGTACTGTGATTCTTGGCAACAACCAAAAGTGCATAGTCAAGGGAGTTGGCAGCATAAAATTAAAGTTACATGATCATTCGATTAAAGTCATCACTAGTGTAAGGTATATTCCTCAACTCAAAAGAAATTTGATATCTCTTGACATGGTTGAAAGTAAAGGATATCATTTTGAATCAAGAGATGGATTTATCCATGTCAAGAGGGGGACTCAGATTGTTTTACAAGGAGTTAGGAAAAATAGCCTCTATTACTTAGATGCAGAAATAGTGGTCGGTAATATTGATGTAACATTAAAGGGTGATGTTGAGATTTGACACGAGAGATTGGGGCATGTGGGACAAAATAGTCTACAGGAACTTGCCAAGAAAGGAGTGTTGTCAGGATTCAGCAAAACAGAAATTACACAGCAACCTATCTGTGAGGAGTGCATCCTTGGGAAGAGCAAGAAGCAGGGTTTTCCAGATGGTAAACATACATCCAAAGCACCTTTGGACTACTATCATTCAGATCTTTGGGGGGCCAACCAAGTCTACAACAAATGGTGGTGGTAGATATTTCTTAAGTATCATTGATGATTACTCAAGAAAGTTGTGGATTTATATCCTTAAAAGCAAGGATGAGACATTTGAAAGGTTCAAGGATTGGTGCAATGAAGTGCAGCTGGAGAAAGGCACCACTTTAAAATGTTTAAGGACAGATAATGGACTCGAGTTTTTGTCAAAAGAGCTCACTGATTTCTGTAAAGTAAAGGGTATCAAAAGACATCTCACTGCTCCTGGGAATCCACAGCAAAATGGGGTGGCTGAGAGGATGAATAGGACCATTCTTGAGAAAATTAGGTGCATGTTATTGGGAGCAGGCTTGCCAAGGAGATTTAGGGAGAAGCAGCCAAGACAGCAGCCTATCTAATCAAAAAGTCATCTACTTCAGCACTTGGTTTTCAGGTCCCTAATGAAGTGTGGTATGGTTCAAGTTCCTCTTATTCTCACCTCAAGATATTTGGTTGTATAGCTTATGCACATATTAAGCAGGATAAGCTTCAACCAAGGGCATTAAAATGCATCATGTTGGGATATCCTGAAGGAGTGAAGGGATATAGGTTGTGGTGTTTAGAATCAAGGAGGCAGAAAATCATCATAAGTAGGGATGTTACTTTTGATGAGTCTTATATGCCAATGGTGCAGAATTCAGGTAGTTCTTCTTCTCCAGAATCTGAGGCAAAAGATCGAACAAAGGTTAGGGTGGAGCTGGAAGAGGATATTGACAGAACAGATCTCAACAGACAATATATTCAACCTGTAGATCAATCTACCACAGAAAATCAACATGGTCTTGATAGGTACCAGCTTGCTAGGGATAGAGAGAGGAGGATCATTAGACCTCCAATCAGATATGGAGAGGCTGATCAGATTCATTATGCTCTATATACGGCTGAAGAAGTTGAAACAACAGATCCAAGCACATATGAAGGGGCTTTGAGACGTCCAGAAAGTGTACATTGGAAAGCAGCTATGAAGGAAGAGCTTGACTCTTTAGATAAGAATCAGACATGGATCTTACTTCCTCCGTCCTATTTAACCTGTCTTGTTTCATTTCTGCACACAATCCAATGCACATTTTCAATCGTTAATATCTCAAAGTATGTACAACAAAAAATTATGTAAAATATATATTAAAAAACTACATGATCTCACGATTCTAACAAGACTCAACTCGACTATTTTTCTTCAAATATATACTTGCAATAATGTTGAGTCAAAGTTAAACAATGAACAGTGTCAAAAAGTCAAACAAGAGAACTAAAGTGGGACGGAGGGAGTAGTTGATAAGCCTCCTTATCAAAGACTTGTAAGCTGCAAGTGGTTGTTTAAAAGAAAAACTGAGGTTTCATAAAGTGGTGAAAAGATCATATTTAAGGCAAGACTTGTAGCAAGAGGTTTTACACAGAGGGATGGTATTGATTTCCATGAAATCTTCTCTCCAGTGGTAAAGCAAACTTCTATCAGAATTATCTTGGCCATGGTTGCTTATTTTAATATGGAATTAGAGCAGCTTGATGTGAAGACTGCTTTTCTTCATGGAGATTTGGAGGAGTCCATTTATATGCAAATTCCAGAGGGAATCCAGGATAATCAAATTGATGGGAAGGTATGTTTGTTGAAAAGATCTTTATATGGTTTAAAGCAAAGCCCTAGACAATGGTATCTGAAATTTGATGAGTACATGACGGACATTGGTTTCGAGAGATCTTTATATGATACTCGTGTTTATATGAAGAACAAGGGAAGGCATGATTCTATATACTTGTTGTTGTATGTAGATGATATACTAATTGCAAGTAAGTCATGTGAAGATATCCTGCTAGTTAAGTCTCAGCTCCAAGAAAGGTTTGATGTGAAGTTCTTAGGAAATGCCAAGAGGATTCTGGGAATGGATATTTATAGGGACAGAAATAAGGGATGTTTGAGGCTGCATCAAACATCTTATGCTCAGCAAGTTCTGAAAAGGTTCAACATGTTTCTTTCAGAAAGTGTCTCAACACCTTTGGGAAAACAATTCAAGCTATCAGAAACTCAGAAACCGGCTGATGAAGATGAAAGGAGTTACATGGAGAAGGTTCCCAATGCTAGTGCTGTTGGAAGCACTATGTACTTGATGATTTGTACCAGACGTGGCCTTGCTTATGCTATAAGTGTTGTAAGCAGATTCATGGCTGATACAGGAAAGGTTCATTGGGAAGCTTTGAAATGGTTGCTCAGGTATTTGAGAGGCACTGATGAAGTTGGCATTGTATTCAGAAAATTGGAGTCAAAAGAAGAAGAGCTTTTGAAGGGATATGTGGATTCAGATTTTGCTGCCAATGTGGACAATAGGAAGTCTCAAACAGGATATGTGTTTACATTGTTTGGTACGGCTATAAGCTGGAAATCAATGTTGCAACTTGTTGTGGCATTGTCAACAACAGAGGCCGAATATATATATGTTTACATTGTTTGGTACTGCTATAAGCTGGAAATCAATGTTGCAATTTGTTGTGGCATTGTCAACAACAGAGGCCGAAAATATGGCCTTGACATAGGCCGTCAAGGAAGCTACTTGGTTAAAAGGAATTCTCTCAGAATTTGGAGTTAACCAGAAGTGTGTTAACATTCTTTGTGACAGTCAAAGTGCTTTGTGTTTGGCAAAACATCAAGTGTTTCATGAGAAATCAAAACACATTGATGTTAGACAAAATAGGATGAGGTGAACAAAGGTGTGGTAAGTGTGGAGAATGTCTCCACTGATGAAAATGCAGCAGACATGTCGACAAAGTCATTATCCTCAGTAAAGTTCAAGCATTGTTTGGAGCTTATATCAGTTGGTGATGCTGATATTGTTGATGCTTGAAGACCTGGGTGTGTTTGAACACATATGCAGACAAGGTGGAGAATTGTGAATTGTGTCTGCACATGTGTGAGTAGTTAGCTGTTAAAGGTTGTAACTGTTACAAAGAAGAAGTTAGTTACAGTTATTTCTTGGCTATCAGAATATATGACGAAGTACAATCAGAATAAATGATGAAGTACAAGAGAGTATATACTATAGTATAATGAGAGCATATGATGAAGTTATAGATTGTATATACTGGAGTGGAAAAATCTCAGTAAGGGTTCACGAGAGTTCGCAACATTCACAAGAGGTGTTTAGGATTACATGCTTGGAGTTCAATTAGAGATTATAGAGCTGAGGGTATTCTTTCTAATTGAGAGAGACACTCTATTGTAATCATCTTGATCTTGTGAAAAGAAAAGTTGCTGTTGTGTTCCCGTGGATGTAGATCCAGTGTGATAGAACCACGTATATCTTTGTGTTCTTATTGTTCTTGTTCTTGTGTTTGAGTGTGTGAGTTTTACAACTAGTGGCGCCGTCTGTGGGAATCTATCAAGATCAGAACAATTGTTTCCATGGCATCCAGGGTTGAGATTGAGAAATTCTCTGGCAAAAATGATTTTGGGTTATGGAGGATCAAGGTGAGAGCTGTGTTGGTTCAATCTGGAGTTGCTGAAGCGTTAAAGGGGGCCGAGGGTCTGCCTGCTACCATGAGTCAAGAAAAGAAGAACGAAATTCTTGAAAAGGCACACTCATTGTTGAACCTGAGTTTAGCAGACAAGGTTTTGAGGGAGGTGGCCAAGGAATGAAATGCAACAGGTGCTTGGGCTAAACTGGAGTCATTGTATATGACCAAGTCTTTTGCAAATCGATTGTATATGAAGCAAAGGCTTTATTCCACCAAATTCACTGAAGATAAAGGCATTGAGGAGCATATTGATGACTTCAACAAAGCCTTGGATGATCTAGAAGATATCGATGTGAAGTTGGAGGATGAAGACAAGGCCATCATCCTATTGAATGCCTTGCCAAAGTCATTTGAGCATCTCAAAGATGCAATGCTATTTGGAAGGGAATCCACCATTAAACTGGAAGAGGTGGAGTAAGCCCTTAGAGCCAAGGAACTACAAAGAAGAAATGAAATCAAGATCGATCAATCCAGGAGGGATTGATGATCAAGAAATCAAAGAGTAGCAATGCAGCACCTTCCAAGAAGCAGAAACAATCCAAGGGAAAAGAAGTTGCAGGATAAAAGGAAACCAGAAAATGCTGTTTCTGCAAGAAGATTGGTCATTTGATGAAGGACTGTTATGCTTGGAAAAGGAAGCAAGAAGCTGAAAAATCAAACAAGATTCCTGAATTTGCCGATGTTGTGCAGAACTATGAAGCAGAGATGTTGAATGTCACTGAATGTCCCATACAGAATATATGGACAATGGATTCAGGATGTAGTTTCCATATGTGTCCTCACAAAGATTGGTTCTCTGAATTGGAGCTACAAGATTAGGGTACTGTGATTCTTGGCAACAACCAAAAGTGCATAGTCAAGGGAGTTGGGAGCATAAAATTAAAGTTACATGATCATTCGATTAAAGTCATCACTAGTGTAAGGTATATTTCTCAACTCAAAAGAAATTTGATATCTCTTGACATGGTTGAAAGTAAAGGATATCATTTTGAATCAAGAGATGGATTTATCCATGTCAAGAGGGGGACTCAGATTGTTTTACAAGGAGTTAGGAAAAATAGCCTCTATTACTTAGATGCAGAAACAGTGGTCGGTAATATTGATGTAACATTAAAGGGTGATGTTGAGATTTGACACGAGAGATTGGGGCATGTGGGACAAAATAGTCTACAGGAACTTGCCAAGAAAGGAGTGTTGTCAGGAGTCAGCAAAACAGAAATTACACAGCAACCTATCTGTGAGGAGTGCATCCTTGGAAAGAGCAAGAAGCAGGGTTTTCCAGATGGTAAACATACATCCAAAGCACCTTTGGACTACTATCATTCAGATCTTTGGGGGGCCAACCAAGTCTACAACAAATGGTGGTGGTAGATATTTCTTAAGTATCATTGATGATTACTCAAGAAAGTTGTGGATTTATATCCTTAAAATCAAGGATGAGACATTTGAAAGGTTCAAGGATTGGTGCAATGAAGTGCAGCTGGAGAAAGGCACCACTTTAAAATGTTTAAGGACAGATAATGGACTCGAGTTTTTGTCAAAAGAGCTCACTGATTTCTGTAAAGTAAAGGGTATCAAAAGACATCTCACTGCTCCTGGGAATCCACAGCAAAATGGGGTGGCTGAGAGGATGAATAGGACCATTCTTGAGAAAATTAGGTGCATGTTATTGGGAGCAGGCTTGCCAAGGAGATTTAGGGAGAAGCAGCCAAGACAGCAGCCTATCTTATCAAAAAGTCACCTACTTCAGCACTTGGTTTTCAGGTCCCTGATGAAGTGTGGTATGGTTCAAGTTCCTCTTATTCTCACCTCAAGATATTTGGTTGTATAGCTTATGCACATATTAAGCAGGATAAGCTACAACCAAGGGCATTAAAATGCATCATGTTGGGATATCCTGAAGGAGTGAAGGGATATAGGTTGTGGTGTTTAGAATCAAGAAGGCAGAAAAACATCATAAGTAGGGATGTTACTTTTGATGAGTCTTATATGCCAATGGTGCAGAATTCAGGTAGTTCTTTTTCTCCAGAATCTGAGGCAAGAGATGGAACAAAGGTTAGGGTGGAGCTGGAAGAGGATATTGACAGAACAGATCTCAACAGACAATATATTCAACCTGTAGATCAATCTACCACAGAAAATCAACATGGTCTTGATGATTACCAGCTTGCTAGGAATAGAGAGAGGAGGATCATTAGACCTCCAATCAGATATGGAGAGGCTGATCAGATTCATTACGCTCTATATACGGCTGAAGAAGTTGAAACAACAGATCCAAGCACATATGAAGGGGCTTTGAGACGTCCAGAAAGTGTACATTGGAAAGCAGCTATGAAGGAAGAGCTTGACTCTTTAGATAAGAATCAGACATGGATCTTACTCCCTCCGTCCCATTTAACCTGTCTTGTTTCATTTCTGCACACAATCCAATGCAGATTTTCAATCGTTAATATCTCAAAGTATGTACAACAAAAAATTATGTAAAATATATATTAAAAAACTACATGATCTCACGATTCTAACAAGACTCAACTCGACTATTTTTCTTCAAATATATACTTGCAATAATGTTTAGTCAAAGTTAAACAATGAACAGTGTCAAAAAGTCAAACAAGAGAACTAAAGTGGGACGGAGGGAGTAGTTGATAAGCCTCCTGATCAAAGACTTGTAAGCTGCAAGTGGTTGTTTAAAAGAAAAACTGAGGTTTCATAAAGTGGTGAAAAGATCATATTTAAGGCAAGACTTGTAGCAAGAGGTTTTACACAGAGGGATGGTATTGATTTCCATGAAATCTTCTCTCCAGTGGTAAAGCAAACTTCTATCAGAATTATCTTGGCCATGGTTGCTTATTTTAATATGGAATTAGAGCAGCTTGATGTGAAGACTGCTTTTCTTCATGGAGATTTGGAGGAGTCCATTTATATGCAAATTCCAGAGGGAATCCAGGATAATCAAATTGATGGGAAGGTATGTTTGTTGAAAAGATCTTTATATGGTTTAAAGCAAAGCCCTAGACAATGGTATCTGAAATTTGATGAGTACATGACGGACATTGGTTTTGAGAGATCTTTATATGATACTCGTGTTTATATGAAGAACAAGGGAAGGCATGATTCTATATACTTATTGTTGTATGTAGATGATATACTAATTGCAAGTAAGTCATGTGAAGATATCCTGCTAGTTAAGTCTCAGCTCCAAGAAAGGTTTGATGTGAAGTTCTTAGGAAATGCCAAGAGGATTCTGGGAATGGATATTTATAGGGACATAAATAAGGGATGTTTGAGGCTGCATCAAACATCTTATGCTCAGCAAGTTCTGAAAAGGTTCAACATGTTTCTTTCAGAAAGTGTCTCAACACCTTTGGGAAAACAATTCAAGCTATCAGAAACTCAGAAACCGGCTGATGAAGATGAAAGGAGTTACATGGAGAAGGTTCCCAATGCTAGTGCTGTTGGAAGCACTATGTACTTGATGATTTGTACCAGACGTGGCCTTGCTTATGCTATAAGTGTTGTAAGCAGATTCATGGCTGATACAGGAAAGGTTCATTGGGAAGCTTTGAAATGGTTGCTCATGTATTTGAGAGGCACTGATGAAGTTGGCATTGTATTCAGAAAATTGGAGTCAAAAGAAGAAGAGCTTTTGAAGGGATATGTGGATTCAGATTTTGCTGCCAATGTGGACAATAGGAAGTCTCAAACAGGATATGTGTTTACATTGTTTGGTACGGCTATAAGCTGGAAATCAATGTTGCAACTTGTTGTGGCATTGTCAACAACAGAGGCCGAATATATATATGTTTACATTGTTTGGTACTGCTATAAGCTGGAAATCAATGTTGCAATTTGTTGTGGCATTGTCAACAACAGAGGCCGAAAATATGGCCTTGACATAGGCTGTCAAGGAAGCTACTTGGTTAAAAGGAATTCTCTCAGAATTTGGAGTTAACCAGAAGTGTGTTAACATTCTTTGTGACAGTCAAAGTGCTTTGTGTTTGGCAAAACATCAAGTGTTTCATGAGAAATCAAAACACATTGATGTTAGACATCATTTTGTGAGGGATGAGGTGAACAAAGGTGTGGTAAGTGTGGAGAATGTCTCCACTGATGAAAATGCAGCAGACATGTTGACAAAGTCATTATCCTCAGTAAAGTTCAAGCATTGTTTGGAGCTTATATCAGTTGGTGATGCTGATATTGTTGATGCTTGAAGACCTGGGTGTGTTTGAACACATATGCAGACAAGGTGGAGAATTGTGAATTGTGTCTGCACATGTGTGAGTAGTTAGCTGTTAAAGGTTGTAACTGTTACAAAGAAGAAGTTAGTTACAGTTATTTCTTGGCTATCAGAATATATGACGAAGTACAATCAGAATAAATGATGAAGTACAAGAGAGTATATACTATAGTATAATGAGAGCATATGATGAAGTTATAGATAGTATATACTGGAGTGGAAAAATCTCAGTAAGGGTTCACGAGAGTTCGTAACATTCACAAGAGGTGTTTAGGATTACATGCTTGGAGTTCAATTAGAGATTATAGAGCTGAGGTTATTCTTGCTAATTGAGAGAGACACTCTATTGTAATCATCTTGATCTTGTGAAAAGAAAAGTTGCTGTTGTGTTCCCGTGGATGTAGATCCAGTGTGATAGAACCACGTATATCTTTGTGTTCTTATTGTTCTTGTTCTTGTGTTTGAGTGTGTGAGTTTTACAACTAGTGGCGCCGTCTGTGGGAATCTATCAAGATCAGAACAATTGTTTCCATGGCATCCAGGGTTGAGATTGAGAAATTCTCTGGCAAAAATGATTTTGGGTTATGGAGGATCAAGGTGAGAGCTGTGTTGGTGCAATCTGGAGTTGCTGAAGCGTTAAAGGGGGCCGAGGGTCTGCCTGCTACCATGAGTCAAGAAAAGAAGAACGAAATTCTTGAAAAGGCACACTCATTGTTGAACCTGAGTTTAGCAGACAAGGTTTTGAGGGAGGTGGCCAAGGAATGAAATGCAACAGGTGTTTGGGCTAAACTGGAGTCATTGTATATGACCAAGTCTTTTGCAAATCGATTGTATATGAAGCAAAGGCTTTATTCCACCAAATTCACTGAAGATAAAGGCATTGAGGAGCATATTGATGACTTCAACAAAGCCTTGGATGATCTAGAAGATATCGATGTGAAGTTGGAGGATGAAGACAAGGCCATCATCCTATTGAATGCCTTGCCAAAGTCATTTGAGCATCTCAAAGATGCAATGCTATTTGGAAGGGAATCCACCATTAAACTGGAAGAGGTGGAGTAAGCCCTTAGAGCCAAGGAACTACAAAGAAGAAATGAAATCAAGATTGATCAATCCAGGAGGGATTGATGATCAAGAAATCAAAGAGTAGCAATGCAGCACCTTCCAAGAAGCAGAAACAATCCAAGGGAAAAGAAGTTGCAGGATAAAAGGAAACCAGAAAATGCTGTTTCTGCAAGAAGATTGGTCATTTGATGAAGGACTGTTATGCTTGGAAAAGGAAGCAAGAAGCTGAAAAATCAAACAAATTTCCTGAATTTGCCGATGTTGTGCAGAACTATGAAGCAGAGATGTTGAATGTCACTGAATGTCCCATACAGAATATATGGACAATGGATTCAGGATGTAGTTTCCATATGTGTCCTCACAAAGATTGGTTCTCTGAATTGGAGCTACAAGATCAGGGTACTGTGATTCTTGGCAACAACCAAAAGTGCATAGTCAAGGGAGTTGGGAGCATAAAATTAAAGTTACATGATCATTCGATTAAAGTCATCACTAGTGTAAGGTATATTTCTCAACTCAAAAGAAATTTGATATCTCTTGACATGGTTGAAAGTAAAGGATATCATTTTGAATCAAGAGATGGATTTATCCATGTCAAGAGGGGGACTCAGATTGTTTTACAAGGAGTTAGGAAAAATAGCCTCTATTACTTAGATGCAGAAACAGTGGTCGGTAATATTGATGTAACATTAAAGGGTGATGTTGAGATTTGACACGAGAGATTGGGGCATGTGGGACAAAATAGTCTACAGGAACTTGCCAAGAAAGGAGTGTTGTCAGGAGTCAGCAAAACAGAAATTACACAGCAACCTATCTGTGAGGAGTGCATCCTTGGGAAGAGCAAGAAGCAGGGTTTTCCAGATGGTAAACATACATCCAAAGCACCTTTGGACTACTATCATTCAGATCTTTGGGGGGCCAACCAAGTCTACAACAAATGGTGGTGGTAGATATTTCTTAAGTATCATTGATGATTACTCAAGAAAGTTGTGGAATTATATCCTTAAAATCAAGGATGAGACATTTGAAAGGTTCAAGGATTGGTGCAATGAAGTGCAGCTGGAGAAAGGCACCACTTTAAAATGTTTAAGGACAGATAATGGACTCGAGTTTTTGTCAAAAGAGCTCACTGATTTCTGTAAAGTAAAGGGTATCAAAAGACATCTCACTGCTCCTGGGAATCCACAGCAAAATGGGGTGGCTGAGAGGATGAATAGGACCATTCTTGAGAAAATTAGGTGCATGTTATTGGGAGCAGGCTTGCCAAGGAGATTTAGGGAGAAGCAGCCAAGACAGCAGCTATCTTATCAAAAAGTCACCTACTTCAGCACTTGGTTTTCAGGTCCCTGATGAAGTGTGGTATGGTTCAAGTTCCTCTTATTCTCACCTCAAGATATTTGGTTGTATAGCTTATGCACATATTAAGCAGGATAAGCTACAACCAAGGGCATTAAAATGCATCATGTTGGGATATCCTAAAGGAGTGAAGGGATATAGGTTGTGGTGTTTAGAATCAAGGAGGCAGAAAAACATCATAAGTAGGGATGTTACTTTTGATGAGTCTTATATGCCAATGGTGCAGAATTCAGGTAGTTCTTTTTCTCCAGAATCTGAGGCAAGAGATGGAACAAAGGTTAGGGTGGAGCTGGAAGAGGATATTGACAGAACAGATCTCAACAGACAATATATTCAACCTGTAGATCAATCTACCACAGAAAATCAACATGGTCTTGATGGGTACCAGCTTGCTAGGGATAGAGAGAGGAGGATCATTAGACCTCCAATCAGAAATGGAGAGGCTGATCAGATTCATTACGCTCTATATACGGCTGAAGAAGTTGAAACAACAGATCCAAGCACATATGAAGGGGCTTTGAGACGTCCAGAAAGTGTACATTGGAAAGCAGCTATGAAGGAAGAGCTTGACTCTTTAGATAAGAATCAGACATGGATCTTACTCCCTCCGTCCCATTTAACCTGTCTTGTTTCATTTCTGCACACAATCCAATGCAGATTTTCAATCGTTAATATCTCAAAGTATGTACAACAAAAAATTATGTAAAATATATATTAAAAAACTACATGATCTCACGATTCTAACAAGACTCAACTCGACTATTTTTCTTCAAATATATACTTGCAATAATGTTTAGTCAAAGTTAAACAATGAACAGTGTCAAAAAGTCAAACAAGAGAACTAAAGTGGGACGGAGGGAGTAGTTGATAAGCCTCCTGATCAAAGACTTGTAAGCTGCAAGTGGTTGTTTAAAAGAAAAACTGAGGTTTCAGAAAGTGGTGAAAAGATCATATTTAAGGCAAGACTTGTAGCAAGAGGTTTTACACAGAGGGATGGTATTGATTTCCATGAAATCTTCTCTCCAGTGGTAAAGCAAACTTCTATCAGAATTATCTTGGCCATGGTTGCTTATTTTAATATGGAATTAGAGCAGCTTGATGTGAAGACTGCTTTTCTTCATGGAGATTTGGAGGAGTCCATTTATATGCAAATTCCAGAGGGAATCCAGGATAATCAAATTGATGGGAAGGTTTGTTTGTTGAAAAGATCTTTATATGGTTTAAAGCAAAGCCCTAGACAATGGTATCTGAAATTTGATGAGTACATGACGGACATTGGTTTTGAGAGATCTTTATATGATACTTGTGTTTATATGAAGAACAAGGGAAGGCATGATTCTATATACTTGTTGTTGTATGTAGATGATATACTAATTGCAAGTAAGTCATGTGAAGATATCCTGCTAGTTAAGTCTCAGCTCCAAGAAAGGTTTGATGTGAAGTTCTTAGGAAATGCCAAGAGGATTCTGGGAATGGATATTCATAGGGACAGAAATAAGGGATGTTTGAGGCTGCATCAAACATCTTATGCTCAGCAAGTTCTGAAAAGGTTCAACATGTTTCTTTCAGAAAGTGTCTCAACACCTTTGGGAAAACAATTCAAGCTATCAGAAACTCAGAAACCAGCTGATGAAGATGAAAGGAGTTACATGGAGAAGGTTCCCAATGCTAGTGCTGTTGGAAGCACTATGTACTTGATGATTTGTACCAGACGTGACCTTGCTTATGCTATAAGTGTTGTAAGCAGATTCATGGCTGATCCAGGAAAGGTTCATTGGGAAGCTTTGAAATGGTTGCTCAGGTATTTGAGAGGCACTGATGAAGTTGGCATTGTATTCAGAAAATTGGAGTCAAAAGAAGAAGAGCTTTTGAAGGGATATGTGGATTCAGATTTTGCTGCCAATGTGGACAATAGGAAGTCTCAAACAGGATATGTGTTTACATTGTTTAGTACGGCTATAAGCTGGAAATCAATGTTGCAACTTGTTGTGGCATTGTCAACAACAGAGGCCGAATATATATATATGTTTACATTGTTTGGTACTGCTATAAGCTGGAAATCAATGTTGCAATTTGTTGTGGCATTGTCAACAACAGAGGCCGAATATATGGCCTTGACATAGGCTGTCAAGGAAGCTACTTGGTTAAATGGAATTCTCTCAGAATTTGGAGTTAACCAGAAGTGTGTTAACATTCTTTGTGATAGTCAAAGTGCTTTGTGTTTGGCAAAACATCAAGTGTTTCATGAGAAATCAAAACACATTGATGTTAGACATCATTTTGTGAGGGATGAGGTGAACAAAGGTATGGTAAGTGTGGAGAATGTCTCCACTGATGAAAATGCAGCAGACATGTTGACAAAGTCATTATCCTCAGTAAAGTTCAAGCATTGTTTGGAGCTTATATCAGTTGGTGATGTTGATATTGTTGATGCTTGAAGACCTGGGTGTGTTTGAACACATATGCAGACAAGGTGGAGAATTGTGAATTGTGTCTGCACATGTGTGAGTAGTTAGCTGTTAAAGGTTGTAACTGTTACAAAGAAGAAGTTAGTTACAGTTATTTCTTGGCTATCAGAATATATGATGAAGTACAATCAGAATAAATGATGAAGTACAAGAGAGTATATACTATAGTATAATGAGAGCATATGATGAAGTTATAGATAGTATATACTGGAGTGGAAAAATCTCAGTAAGGGTTCACGAGAGTTCGTAACATTCACAAGAGGTGTTTAGGATTACATGCTTGGAGTTCAATTAGAGATTATAGAGCTGAGGGTATTCTTGCTAATTGAGAGAGACACTCTATTGTAATCATCTTGATCTTCTGAAAAGAAAAGTTGTCGCTGTGTTCCCGTGGATGTAGATCCAGTGTGATCGAACCACGTATATCTTTGTGTTCTTATTGTTCTACTTCTTGTGTTTGAGTGTGTGAGCTTTACAACAATAGTGATTTGAACTTGATTTTTTCTGCCCCAGTCGCCACATGCACTTGTAATTGTGTTCTTCAGCTGAGGGAGGTCGAGAATCATGCAAAGAAAAACAAAATTAGGAAAACTTCTAACTGCTATCCATCTCCATCTCGGTAAGTCTTTTTTATCCTGGACGTTCTTCTCCCTCAGTTCGAATTTGGGTTTCCATTATTATTTTGTATAACGTTATTTGAAAGATATTTTAAAATAGTTTGCATTTGGTTTCGTGTTAATTTTTTTGTGAATTTTTCATTTTAATAAAATCATACCGCCCCCTGTTGAGATTCCTGGTTTCGCCACTGTGTAAAAGTTATGTAAAATATATATTCCAAAACCATACAACTAAACGAATCTAACAACACCGAACTCGATTATTTTTTCTTAATATATACTTACAATAATATTGAGTTAAAGTTGAACAATGAATAGTGTTAAAACGTCAAACATGACATCTGATATGGGAAGGGAGAGTATAAAAATGAAAATTATGAAAATTTGATATTTTAAATCTATGAATTTTAACGAATGCAACAAAATCCCATTTGACTATATTTTATTTTATATAATTGTATTAAGAAGTCGATCAAAGTTACTCAATAAATAGTAAATACTATGCAAACGTAACAATTAAAAAAAACAGCTGTAGTATTTATAAAAACATGTAATTATAGACGGTCAAAATTTAGTAAACCTACGTTACTTTATTTTATATATTTTTTCTGTCCCAGAATGATGCCAAAACTCGACATATGTACCTATATTAGTACAGTGATCCATATATATTTGTACCTATATTTTTATAATTAGTATGTGACAATGCTGGAGAAAACCGAGGCCACCAAAAGCCAAGAAGCTTGTCTGGGAAACCAGAAAACTGCCAAGAGGCTGGTTGTAGACTGTGTGTTATTGGTGGCGGTTTGATGAACGAGCTTAATGAACAAGAAACCTAGATGAATTACTGTTGTATTGAAATTCTATATATGAGCAAATCGTACTGACTGATACATTAATAAAACCTAATTAAAGACCTAACCAAACACGTGTAAGCAACTTTACTTTAAAGGTAACACTTTCTGTGCAGAAGACTAAATTAAACCCCAATCTTATTAATAGCGTTGGGCCTTATAAATGGAAAACAAAAACCCAAATATCTACTTAAGTTTTGAGAAATTCTAAAAAAGTCTCGGATTAATTGTATTAGCCTAATCCGCTTCTATGAATGTTAATTATGGCCCAAACTGATAGCAGTCGATTTTGACAGTTATTTTCATCCATTTTCGTGTCTTCGACATGAGAATAAAATCACATTTTAGGGTAATGTGTATAATCGAACAAATAAATTGAGCAAAAATTTATATTTTTGCGGTGAAATTATTTTGCAATGAAATTATATGAATTAAACATAATTTGGTAGAAAAAGCATGAAAAATCCAAAATGATGACAAACGTGGCTAAGTATTTGTTGTAGGTTTGAGTTACAAGCTGTGTCGCGCAAAGGAAATCCGAGCTAGGAAAGTCATTCATGGTTCGCACCACTTCCCGGAATCCATTGGGCAAGTCAGCAACCCGACGCTCATTGCCATAGCCACCGTCGGCCATCTCCCTCATCGCCGGCAGCCATTTACCAGCTCTCCTGTTGGGGATTGGATATGAAGTGAAAGAAGAAATTGAACAATGAATTTTCTTTAAGACAGGCTGCAGCCTTTTCGATTGTACTGAATATTTTTCTTGATACAATCACTTGTGTGTACAGCTCTTTTTATAAGTGCAATTACAAGTGATGAAATAATTAAATAAAAGACATACAATAAATATTATTGAAGAAAGGCTGCTACTTAGGAAAGAACCGAAGAGCTTGTCTGCTTGGGAATTACAAATTAACATTTAACATCCCCTCTTAATTTGTAATTCTCATCTCCTCCTTGAATTTTTGAAGCTTCTCAAATGACACTGCCTTTGTGAGAGCATCAGCAAGCTGGGTGAAACTTTTGACAAATTTCATTAACACGAGTATTTTTCAATAAAATATATCAGGATTGAATTTATTAAATGAAAGGATGTTATGAATCGTGGGAAAGGGGTTTAAGGATATATTCCACTTTTTTATTACTCAGGTGGGGTGCTTTAATTTCAAATGGCGCTGCAGTCCTCTCATGTCATGAAACTTTTGACAAGTCTCATGGTACAACCGGGATAGATTGACCTTCAGCCTGTCACACTGAGGGTCCCCGGCATATGTGCCATGATACTTCTCATGATTTCATGTCATGAGATTACCTACCATGAAACTTTCGGCAGATTCCCACTATATGAGTATTTTCTGAAAAATCACATTTTTATTTACTCGTGTTAAGAAACTGTGCCACCGAAAGCGCACGGAGTCAAAAATTGCAGTATTTATAGTAAGTACCGGATCGTTCACTGGAGGATGTGCGATGGAAGCAGGGCCCTCGCCGTTTACTAAGATTTTCCACTCGGTTACTCGATTCAAGTTTGTGATTGAATTACCAACTACTTGACATAATTTAAACTAAGCTATGAAAGCAATTAAAATAAAGCAGATAGAATTATTCTAGAAAGCGAATTAAATTCAATCTAAGAAAACAATAAAATTATTCTAAGAAAGCGGTTAAAATTATCTACGAAAGCAGATTTAAATTGAGACAGAAGGGACAGGGAGAAAATAATAAAGATTGGACAAGATTCAGATGAAACACAGTTAAACTTCCATTTTGTTACACAGATCTTTGTTTGGGATAATCCTTCCAGACAGCTAACTCTCATGCTTCCTATACCATGTTCCCTTTAACAAACAGGTACTTACAGTAAGGATTTACATGCCTTAAGACAGCAAAATCTAAAATACCACAGACTCACAACTGCCCTCACACGGCCGTGTGGAGGCATGTTATTCATCTGTGGTGGACAAGCAACACCTGACAAATCATTTATTGAAGTGGCAAGTACCGCTATCATTCCCCCATGTCACACCCAAAGATTCTAACCAAGCTCTGAACTATCCCTTAACTCTCAGTCCTAGTAGCAGTTACACAACTCTCAATACAACCGAGTGACCTCTAACGAAAGCATTTAAAAGAAAGCGGTAAAGAAAGCATTTAAAATCCTATCACTCGGAGGTTTTTTGAAAGTTTGACCCTGGTAGTAAAAGAAAGCCCCCGGTCGGAATGACTGGATGTGGATCAAGAATTCCCTAATCTCGGTGAACCGCTCGCAGTGTTCACCTCCCGTCGGGTGGTTATGAGATACAAACTAATGAAACGAACTAACAAATTAGTTCGTTCCGGATGCACTCACTCAGGACTCAAAAATAGGCTTTGGCAGAAGAGGATAGCAGTTGAAAGAATGCTCAACCCTACCTTAGAAAATAACCAAGGCCCGAATGTTGTTCCTCTAGTATTATCTGTCACACCTTATCGGAATCCAAGTGGAATCTGACCCAGTGCAATATTTAATACAAGATTTCCAACAAATAGCAATTTTGGAAATTAATAAATCTGAAAATCATTCCCTAAACAGGTACTAGACTCTCAATTAAAACACAGATCCTTTCAGTCTAGATGAGACCTAATCGCTGACTCTGCTTCTAATTTCCCAAAATCAACCCCCAGTCGGATATGAATTAGTCATAACTGTCGAATTTATCCCTTACTCAGATCCGGATTTTATAAAGGAATTTTTGTTGGAAATTTATTATGAGACATCTGATTAAAATCAAGACTCCTGTATCCAAGGGAAGGATCCCAAAATAATATTGACCACAATATCTACATAATAATATCATGCATAAATTTATAGAGAAGTGTAAAATTAAATAACCCAAAATATAAGGTGGGTTTAGACAGAAGCTGATACACAGAGATGAAATAGCCGGAGATGAGAAGAATTTATTTGGTTAAAAAGATGACTGAAATAACTGGGGTTATCCGGACTGCAAACATCTGCTATCCAGGTCCCAACTATTCCAGATGGAACGGTTTTTAGATGGTGAAATTCCCTAAATGACAGTTGCCACTGTCATCTTAAACTCCACTATCTGTGAATTTGGATAAAAACCCACATGTTCTATCACTGCAATAATTATTAGATGACATTGGCAAATATCATCTAACATTACTACAGATCCAGATTCGGGTTTGAAATTAAGATAAAGAAAAGAAAACTGTATCCGGATAGGGGTCAGCTGAGCAGCTATTATAATCCCGGATGGACTAACCGCCAAGGCTTCCACCGACCACTATTCGGACCATGCAAAATAACATTTAATAATTAATATACAGACCACGAGCTAGTTATCCGTGTGGGAATACCCGCCAACATTAATCTGATATATTCCTTATTAGCTGTTTCACACATCACAGAAAAGACAAAATAAATAAAAGAAAAATATTTTTGGGTCATCTTGCATGAGAGACATTGGTTTCTCATGCAAGGTATGAAAATCAATCCATAATCACTCTTCAAGTCTAAATAATCACTCATTCCATAATTAATTAATTACAGTCCGGACTATATACTTAGATCATTAGAGTTTAATCCTTTTGTAGAAGAATCTTTTAATGGGAAATTGAAAAAAATTCTTTATATCAAATTAATCATGGGTTGAGATCATTGGATTTCAACCTCAAAATATTAATATAAAGGTTCAATTAATTAATGGAGTGAGATGAAGAATAAAAATTTGGCAAAAAGGTGCCACTTTGTCGCGGAATAGAGTTTGTGTCGCGGACCATGGGTCCGCGACAAGGGTTTCGCGACAAAGGGGTGGGAAATAAGAGGAATGGAATATTTTGAAAATTAGGGTTTGCTTTGTCGCTAAGCAAAAATTTTGTCGCGGAACATGGTTCCGCGACAACGAGGTATAGCGACAAAGGGTTGAAAATTGGTAAGGACATAATTCCTGGTCGCGGAATAAGGATTTTGTCGCGGTCCGTGGTTCCGCGACAGAGTCCTCCCAGAATAAAATTACAAGTATTTGGGTCCTTGGTCGCTAATCAAGGATTTTGTCGCGGAACGTGGTTCCGCGACAAGAGTTGCATCGCGACCAAGGGGTTTCAAATTTAATGGCAAGGCATAATTTTCTGTCTCGGAATAAGATTTTGTCGCGGAACGTGGTTCCGCGACAAGGGTATTCCGCGACAAAAGCCATGCAGACAAAATGCAAGAATTTGGTTCTTTGTCGCTAAACATGAGTTTTGTCGCGGAACGTGGTTCCGCGACAAAGGTTGCATCGCGACAAAGGGTTTCTTAAAAATTTTTTATAAAAATTTTGACAGCATAACGCCTAATATTGCATTACATGGGTGTGCGTTGTGATCCGTGGGATCACAACGGGAAAAATTACATTGCAACCCGTGGGGTTGCAACGTGATGCAATACAATATAGGAATATGCAATTTTTATAAACATACATAAACACTTTAATATATACCCCTTTTAGATCTAATGCACAAGAAAGAGAAAATAAAAATTAACAAAAGTACCTAACACTAAAAAGGACAAGAACAGTAAAGTAGGAACAAGAAAGAGACTTAAACTAGAGCATAAAGCAAAAATACAAACACACTATACTAACACTAAAAATAAAAATAAAATAAAATAAAACCTACATTAAATCTATCAAGGGTAAATATCAAGTGTTTATGCATTTATTAAGCCTAATAAAGCATTAAACCTAACTAAAAATAATAAAAATGGTCAAGTGACCAAAAATACAAAAATAAAGCAATAAACATTATGGGAGATCCATAACACATTTTTGGTGGAACATTTTCTTTATAACATCAAAAACCAAAAATGGGTTAAACACACCCATTGATTAAGTGTTTTCAACCCAAAAATACAAAATATAAAACTGGAAAATAAAATGAACACTAGCTACACTTATTTATTACAAAGCATAAATTAAACTAAGCTAAGATCTACTACATTGCATAAAATAAATAAAACTATCTACCTACACTAATTTTGGAGAGCACAGTGGTGCCTCCAAAACAGTGAAATAAACTAAAGTGTAGCTAGGTTACTGTTCAAGTGGGTGGGAGGATATATTTATAGAGTAGGATTAAGCCCTAGGCCCATTAGGCCCACTGTGTCGCTAAACAAATATGCCTTGTCGCGGAACAAATTCTGCTTCAGGACACACTTTTTAGCTCCAGGATGGCGCGCAGGAGGGGGCGGGACTTGAGGTCCAAGGGGAAGAAGACAAAAAATCCATGCTTGCGGGAGCTGAGGTCCCTGGACCTCCCGAGTCTTTTAACATGTGGAAAATTTGAATAAATGAGGTCACGTGACCTGTCTCTGTCGCGGTGTAGCTGCTTTGTCTTGGTCGCGCTCCACTTTGTCGCAGAACCATGTTCCGCGATAAAATTTTGTGCCTTGATTCTCCTCTCACAGTCTCGGAATAATTTTTGGGCGCGGAGCATTTTTTTGGTCGCGGAGCATTTTGTCGCGATGTACTGCTCCGCGACAAAGGGTTAGTTTTCTCCCTCTCTCTTCCATTTCTCTTTCCCAAATTCTTACAGCTTCTTCCATTCTTTCTTTCCTCCATTTCTTTTCTTTTCCAGTTTCGTTTCTTCCTCCTCTTCTATTTTCTCTTCTTGTTTTCTTCTTTTCAAAATTCCTCTTCTCCTTCGTTTCTTCTTCCTATTTTTTTTTTTCCAGTTCTCTCATTTTTTCTTCTTCCCCCAAATTTCTTTTTCTCGTTTCTTTCTTCTTGTTTTCTGCATTTGGGGCTGTCGGAGTGGGGCGGAGGTGGTCGGAAACAGATGCGGATGAGAGGGTGGATTTGAGTTGGTGGAGGCGATGGCTGGAGTGTGGAGGTGTGCAGCGGCTGCTGCTGCTCTCGGAGGAGGAGTGACGGGAAGATGAAGGCGGTGATTTTGGGGGTTTTGATTTGTTTTTTGGGGGTTTTGTGGTGTTGGAATGGTGGTATTGCAGCGGCGGGGACGATGAGGGGCTCTCCGGAGTTGATTGAACTCTCGTCGGATTTGGTTGATGGGGAAAAGAAATGATGGTGGCAGTGGAGGGGGTCGCCGGAGGTTGGTGGTGCGACGGCGGTTTTGAGGTTGGAGGTGTCGGAAATGGAGGAGATGGGGTGGTTGTGTTCGATTTGGGATGGAGGGCGAGTGGAGGTTGATGATGGGGTTGAAGGGGGCGACGGGAAAGATGGCTTTCTGGGGGCGGCGGCCGGAACATTGGTTGGAGGAATGGAGGAGATGGAATGGAGAGGATGGTCGGAGGGATGAGGATGGTCGGATGTGGGGGTGTTGGCCGCCGGAGTATTGGTGGAGAGGGGCGGAGATGGCGGTCGGATGGAGGAGAGGATGAAAATGGTTGGCGACTGGAGGTGGTTTGGCTGGTCGGAGACGGCCGCCGGCCGGCGGTGGCGGCGCCGGCGGCTGGGAATGGTGTTAGGGTTAGGGTTGGTTTTAGGTTTTGGTGGTTTCGGCTTGGGGTTGGTAAGGGCTAATGAAATTGGGCCTGGAGTTAATTAGTGCAATGGGCTTCCAGATTGGATTTTTAATTGCTGGGCCAAATCAAATTGGACTGGATTCACATTGGATTATTGGACTGGACCATACCTGTAATTAATTTAAATTAACAGTAATTAGTGGACCATTTAATTTTTAATTATAGCAGAAAACATAAATAAAAATAAGTAAACATAAAAACTAAAAATATATACATCAAAATATAAAATAATATAAATATAATATTTATTCCACTTGATTATTAGGTTTGTGTTCCATTCAAGGAATCCGTGTTCCACCGAATAGACAACACCGAACCAAAATTAATCAAGTGTATGGTTTTTAATATTTTTATCATGTTTTTGGATTTTTTAATATAAATTTAATAAAAATAACAATATTTTTGTATTTTTCAATACCAGCTTATTATTTATACAAACTTGCATAAATCTGCTAAATTCAACTGCTTTCTTATTTAAATAAGACCGGAATGCGATCAAATGTCCGTATTAGACACGGAAATAGATTGAAAATAATGGTCAATTTTGGCCATTATCAACATCCTCACATTTAATACTGATCGTCCCCGAGCAGTCAGAGTCAGTGCTCCTAAGAGCATAGACGCTGCATATTCAATCTATTTGCGTGGCTTTAAAAATTTCATTCTTTTTAGATTGGGATAAGACAATCAAAAACTACAAGTATTAAATTCTCTTGATTGCAGTGTTTAATAAAATGATACTTCTCACTTAATCAGGCCTACAAATCAGTCATTATTGATAATTCTTCATGAAGATCATGTTCAGAAAAATTCCTTGATTTAATTCTAGAATTAAAGCATGACATGAACATAAATATCAAATCGGAGCCTCACATATAGTGGAAACGGAAATTTCACTCACTCTCAAAAAGGGGTTTTATCAATGAGCACTCATAATCAAATTTAATTAAATTATCCCATAAGCTCGCAATTAGACCAACTCGCCACCGGCTCATTTCTTTAAATCGAGATCATGAGGTCTTATTTAAGGGTTATAACGGGGCGTACGGTTGTAACATTTGGTAGGCGAGGGAATTTATTGGGTTAAGAAGTGACAAGAATTTATTTATCATAACATGGCATTATTTTCTTTAAAAATTTATGATCATCAATATATTTTTCTTTTTCTTTCTTTTGCTTTCTTTTTCTATTGCATGACATTAAACTATGTCTAATTTGCTCTGTCAATTGCAATTTATTTGTGTTGAATTGAATTGAATTCAACATTTTTCTCTTCTTTTTTTTTTTAAATCGGTTTATTGAATACCGATTTATACATCTTTGATGATCACAAATTCAATGCCTTGATAAAATTCATTCTTGCCCACTTGGGTTTGAATTTCTTGGTCTTTTTAGAAGGCTTTGAATAATATAGAGGGCTCCAAAGAAAAATTAGGCTTAAGGCTCAAAGTGGTTAATCCTAAAGGGAAAATATTTTTGGGTTTGGATTTCAAAAGAAGGCCAAAATTTTGATTTTCTAGGTGCCTCGATCATATGCTCGATTTTTGGAATATGGCATAGTCTTGAATCGGTCCCAATAGCAAGTTCTAGTTTCCTTTAATCAAAATGATTTTCACACATCAAAGAAAAGAATGAGTAAAAATGACTCATGGCTCAAATCTCACATGGAATGGTTCATTCATGTCATACAATATTCATAAATATAATCTTTGAATAATTCTTACAATCTGTTCAATTAAATTCTCAACATGAAGACTCATTGCCCAACAAGATGATGATATCATTAAATTTTTATAGCTCAAAACCTCAAAAATTCATATCATGCATGTCTTCAATTATATTATCCCAATTTAAAAGTTTGAAAATTTAATCATAAACCAAAATCAAATATGTGAATTCTTAGACAGAGTTATGCATGCTTTGCACTGGGTTTAAATATGTAAAATAATAATAAAATAAACAAAGAGAAAAATAACACACACTTTTTTTTTTGAGATATTTAAGTAAAGAATCAACATCCTCACATTTTGAGCCTTGCTCGAAATGTGAGTCAATCAGTTCCTACTTAAACAAATTTTTGAAATCAAACTAGAATAAAAGAGGAGGGAGGGAGGGGGAAAATATTAACATAAAAGATAGAAAAATAATTCCGATAGCCTTTTTCGTCAAACCAATTAAATGTTCGACGATTTTGGCTATGTGTGATCGTTTGGTTCGTCGAACAAGGCGATTGTTCGATGCCCAATACTTAAGAAAAATTCTGATTTTCATCAAAATTGTTCAATCACATTTTTGAATTTTATAAAATTTAATCTACTATATTTCCTTGCATAAATTAGGTTGGATTAATTCTGTTCTTATAAAAGTTATTCCGGATTTTAAATTGCTTTAAATTCCAGGAATACTTTCAATTAATCACAGAATCGATCCAACCGGGAACCTGTTTTGGAGCTTTAATTTTCTTTTTGGTGATTCCACAAATTCCTGCAGAGCAAACACAGAAGAAGTTATCGGGTTTTCTCAATAATATCAACATCCTCACATTTAGAGTCTTAGTACTCTAAATGTGAGTTAATTGATTAATACCCGAATTATTTGATATAATATGCACAAGAGATATATGTATAAATATATGTATATACATATATATGATTTTGACTTGCAGAAATTTAGGTTGGATTAATTCTGTGCTTGTGAAAATTATTCCGGACTTTATATTTCTTTAAATTCCGGATATAATCTTCGGTCAATTACAGAACTAACCCAACCGGGAACCTGTTTAGATGCTCAATCGGGACAGGGGCGACGGAGAGTGAGATAGTGGCCGTGGCTTGTCCGATGGTGGTGAGCAATTGGTAGTCCGAAGATCTGCTACTCCATTTGTTGTTTCACCAGTGATGAGGGTTCCCTCAGCGCAGTGGTGGTAATGAGGTGGATGGGCGGTGGAGCAGCGGTGGAGCTTCGTGGTCCGGATGTGGTGGAGATGACAAACACGTGAGTCTCACGTGTTGTGCAATTTACAATTGCAAATTAGTGTAGCCCCAATGCTACACTTCTCCATTTTTCTTTGATTTTTTGTTTAATTAACCTAGATTTTGCATTTGGGAAAGTGTAATTAAACGAAAATCAAAGTAGTGTAGCCCCAATGCTACACTTCCACATTTAACTCCTTACACCAATTTTTGTGGCTCCATGATTCCTGCAAAACAAAATACACAATTGGTTAGGTTTTCCCCTCAAATCAACATCCTCACATTTAGAGTCTTGGTACTCTAAATGTTTAATTGATTTGAGGGTACTTCTCTGTTCTGAAATGAATACATTAAACTAACACTAAACTAACTATGAGTAATCAGGAGTGCAATTCTCTTAATAAACGACGCTGCATCCTCCCCGGCAACGGCGCCATGAAACTTTTGACAAATTTCATTAACACGAGTATTTTTCAATAAAATATATCAGGATTGAATTTATTAAATGAAAGGATGTTATGAATCGTGGGAAAGGGGTTTAAGGATATATTCCACTTTTTTATTACTCAGGTGGGGTGCTTTAATTTCAAATGGCGCTGCAGTCCTCTCATGTCATGAAACTTTTGACAAGTCTCATGGTACAACCGGGATAGATTGACCTTCAGTCTGTCACACTGAGGGTCCCCGGCATATGTGCCATGATACTTCTCATGATTTCATGTCATGAGATTACCTACCATGAAACTTTCGGCAGATTCCCACTGTATGAGTATTTTCTGAAAAATCACATTTTTATTTACTCGTGTTAAGAAACTGTGCCCCCGAAAGCGCACGGAGTCAAAAATTGCAGTATTTATAGTAAGTACCGGATCGTTCACTGGAGGATGTGCGATGGAAGCAGGGCCCACGCCGTTTACTAAGATTTTCCACTCGGTTACTCGATTCAAGTTTGTGATTGAATTACCAACTACTTGACATAATTTAAACTAAGCTATGAAAGCAATTAAAATAAAGCAGATAGAATTATTCTAGAAAGCGAATTAAATTCAATCTAAGAAAACAATAAAATTATTCTAAGAAAGCGGTTAAAATTATCTACGAAAGCATATTTAAATTGAGACAGAAGGGACAGGGAGAAAATAATAAAGATTGGACAAGATTCAGATGAAACACAGTTAAACTTCCATTTTGTTACACAGATCTTTGTTTGGGATAATCCTTCCAGACAGCTAACTCTCATGCTTCCTATACCATGTTCCCTTTAACAGACAGGTACTTACAGTAAGGATTTACATGCCTTAAGACAGCAAAATCTAAAATACCACAGACTCACAACTGCCCTCACACGGCCGTGTGGAGGCATGTTATTCATCTGTGGTGGACAAGCAACACCTGACAAATCATTTATTGAAGTGGCAAGTACCGCTATCATTCCCCCATGTCACACCCAAAGATTCTAACCAAGCTCTGAACTATCCCTTAACTCTCAGTCCTAGTAGCAGTTACACAACTCTCAATACAACCGAGTGACCTCTAACGAAAGCATTTAAAAGAAAGCGGTAAAGAAAGCATTTAAAATCCTATCACTCGGAGGTTTTTTGAAAGTTTGACCCTGGTAGTAAAAGAAAGCCCCCGGTCGGAATGACCGGATGTGGATCAAGAATTCCCTAATCTCGGTGAACCGCTCGCAGTGTTCACCTCCCGTCGGGTGGTTATGAGATACAAACTAATGAAACGAACTAACAAATTAGTTCGTTCCGGATGCACTCACTCAGGACTCAAAAATAGGCTTTGGCAGAAGAGGATAGCAGTTGAAAGAATGCTCAACCCTACCTTAGAAAATAACCAAGGCCCGAATGTTGTTCCTCTAGTATTATCCGTCACACCTTATCGGAATCCAAGTGGAATCTGACCCAGTGCAATATTTAATACAAGATTTCCAACAAACAGCAATTTTGGAAATTAATAAATCTGAAAATCATTCCCTAAACAGGTACTAGACTCTCAATTAAAACACAGATCCTTTCAGTCTAGATGAGACCTAATCGCTGACTCTGCTTCTAATTTCCCAAAATCAACCCCCAGTCGGATATGAATTAGTCATAACTGTCGAATTTATCCCTTACTCAGATCCGGATTTTATAAAGGAATTTTTGTTGGAAATTTATTATGAGACATCTGATTAAAATCAAGACTCCTGTGTCCAAGGGAAGGATCCCAAAATAATATTGACCACAATATCTACATAATAATATCATGCATAAATTTATAGAGAAGTGTAAAATTAAATAACCCAAAATATAAGGTGGGTTTAGACAGAAGCTGATACACAGAGATGAAATAGCCGGAGATGAGAAGAATTTATTTGGCTAAAAAGATGACTGAAATAACTGGGGTTATCCGGACTGCAAGCATCTGCTATCCAGGTCCTAACTATTCCAGATGGAACGGTTTTTAGATGGTGAAATTCCCTAAATGACAGTTGCCACTGTCATCTTAAACTCCACTATCTGTGAATTTGGATAAAAACCCACATGTTCTATCACTGCAATAATTATTAGATGACATTGGCAAATATCATCTAACATTACTACAGATCCAGATTCAGGTTTGAAATTAAGATAAAGAAAAGAAAACTGTATCCGGATAGGGGTCAGCTGAGCAGCTATTATAATCCCGGATGGACTAACCGCCAAGGCTTCCACCGACCACTATTCGGACCATGCAAAATAACATTTAATAATTAATATACAGACCACGAGCTAGTTATCCGTGTGGGAATACCCGCCAACATTAATCTGATATATTCCTTATTAGCTGTTTCACACATCACAGAAAAGACAAAATAAATAAAAGAAAAATATTTTTGGGTCATCTTGCATGAGAGACATTGGTTTCTCATGCAAGGTATGAAAATCAATCCATAATCACTCTTCATGTCTAAATAATCACTCATTCCATAATTAATTAATTACAGTCCGGATTATATACTTAGATCATTAGAGTTTAATCCTTTTGTAGAAGAATCTTTTAATGGGAAATTGAACAAAATTCTTTATATCAAATTAATCATGGGTTGAAATCATTGGATTTCAACCTCAAAATATTAATATAAAGGTTCAATTAATTAATGGAGTGAGATGAAGAATAAAAATTTGGCAAAAAGGTGCCACTTTGTCGCGGAATAGAGTTTGTGTCGCGGACCATGGGTCCGCGACAAGGGTTTCGCGACAAAGGGGTGGGAAATAAGAGGAATGGAATATTTTGAAAATTAGGGTTTGCTTTGTCGCTAAGCAAAAATTTTGTCGCGGAATATGGTTCCGCGACAACGAGGTATAGCGACAAAGGGTTGAAAATTGGTAAGGACATAATTCCTGGTCGCGGAATAAGGATTTTGTCGCGGTCCGTGGTTCCGCGACAGAGTCCTCCCAGAATAAAATTACAAGTATTTGGGTCCTTGGTCGCTAATCAAGGATTTTGTCGCGGAACGTGGTTCCGCGACAAGAGTTGCATCGCGACCAAGGGGTTTCAAATTTAATAGCAAGGCATAATTTTCTGTCTCGGAATAAAATTTTGTCGCGGAACGTGGTTCCGCGACAAGGGTATTCCGCGACAAAAACCATGCAGACAAAATGCAAGAATTTGGTTCTTTGTCGCTAAACATGAGTTTTGTCGCGGAACGTGGTTCCGCGACAAAGGTTGCATCGCGACAAAGGGTTTCTTAAAAATTTTTTATAAAAATTTTGACAGCATAACGCCTAATATTGCATTACATGGGTGTGCGTTGTGATCCGTGGGATCACAACGGGAAAAATTACATTGCAACCCGTGGGGTTGCAACGTGATGCAATACAATATAGGAATATGCAATTTTTATAAACATACATAAACACTTTAATATATACCCCTTTTAGATCTAATGCACAAGAAAGAGAAAATAAAAATTAACAAAAGTACCTAACACTAAAAAGGACAAGAACAGTAAAGTAGGAACAAGAAAGAGACTTAAACTAGAGCATAAAGCAAAAATACAAACACACTATACTAACACTAAAAATAAAAATAAAATAAAATAAAACCTACATTAAATCTATCAAGGGTAAATATCAAGTGTTTATGCATTTATTAAGCCTAATAAAGCATTAAACCTAACTAAAAATAATAAAAATGGTCAAGTGACCAAAAATACAAAAATAAAGCAATAAATATTATGGGAGATCCATAACACATTTTTGGTGGAACATTTTCTTTATAACATCAAAAACCAAAAATGGGTTAAACACACCCATTGATTAAGTGTTTTCAACCCAAAAATACAAAATATAAAACTGGAAAATAAAATGAACACTAGCTACACTTATTTATTACAAAGCATAAATTAAAGTAAGCTAAGATCTACTACATTGCATAAAATAAATAAAACTATCTACCTACACTAATTTTGGAGAGCACAGTGGTGCCTCCAAAACAGTGAAATAAACTAAAGTGTAGCTAGGTTACTGTTCAAGTGGGTGGGAGGATATATTTATAGAGTAGGATTAAGCCCTAGGCCCATTAGGCCCACTGTGTCGCTAAACAAATATGCCTTGTCGCGGAACAAATTCTGCTTCAGGACACAGTTTTTAGCTCCAGGATGGCGCGCAGGAGGGGGCGGGACTTGAGGTCCGAGGGGAAGAAGACAAAAAATCCATGCTTGCGGGAGCTGAGGTCCCTGGACCTCCCGAGTCTTTTAACATGTGGAAAATTTGAATAAATGAGGTCACGTGACCTGTCTCTGTCGCGGTGTAGCTGCTTTGTCTTGGTCGCGCTCCACTTGTCGCGGAACCATGTTCCGCGACAAAATTTTGTGCCTTGATTCTCCTCTCACAGTCTCGGAATAATTTTTGGGCGCGGAGCATTTTTTTGGTCGCGGAGCATTTTGTCGCGATGTACTGCTCCGCGACAAAGGGTTAGTTTTCTCCCTCTCTCTTCCATTTCTCTTTCCCAAATTCTTACATCTTCTTCCATTCTTTCTTTCCTCCATTTCTTTTCTTTTCCAGTTTCGTTTCTTCCTCCTCTTCTATTTTCTCTTCTTGTTTTCTTCTTTTCAAAATTCCTCTTCTCCTTCGTTTCTTCTTCCTATTTTTTTTTCCAGTTCTCTCATTTTTTCTTCTTCCCCCAAATTTCTTTTTCTCGTTTCTTTCTTCTTGTTTTCTGCATTTGGGGCTGTCGGAGTGGGGCGGAGGTGGTCGGAAACAGATGCGGATGAGAGGGTGGATCTGAGTTGGTGGAGGCGATGGCCGGAGTGTGGAGGTGTGCGGCGGCTGCTGCTGCTCTCGGAGGAGGAGTGACGGGAAGATGAAGGCGGTGATTGATTTTTGGGGGTTTTGTGGTGTTGGAATGGTGGTATTGCAGCGGCGGGGACGATGAGGGGCTCTCCGGAGTTGATTGAACTCTCGTCGGATTTGGTTGATGGGGAAAAGAAATGATGGTGGCAGTGGAGGGGGTCGCCGGAGGTTGGTGGTGCGACGGCGGTTTTGAGGTTGGAGGTGTCGGAAATGGAGGAGATGGGGTGGTTGTGTTCGATTTGGGATGGAGGGCGAGTGGAGGTTGATGATGGGGTTGAAGGGGGCGACGGGAAAGATGGCTTTCTGGGGGCGGCGGCCGGAACATTGGTTGGAGGAATGGAGGAGATGGAATGGAGAGGATGGTCGGAGGGATGAGGATGGTCGGATGTGGGGGTGTTGGCCGCCGGAGTATTGGTGGAGAGGGGCGGAGATGGCGGTCGGATGGAGGAGAGGATGAAAATGGTTGGCGACTGGAGGTGGTTTGGCTGGTCGGAGACGGCCGCCGGCCGGCGGTGGCGGCGCCGGCGGCTGGGGATGGTGTTAGGGTTAGGGTTGGTTTTAGGTTTTGGTGGTTTGGGCTTGGGGTTGGTAAGGGCTAATGAAATTGGGCCTGGAGTTAATTAGTGCAATGGGCTTCCAGATTGGATTTTTAACTGCTGGGCCAAATCAAATTGGACTGGATTCACATTGGATTATTGGACTGGACCATACATGTAATTAATTTAAATTAACAGTAATTAGTGGACCATTTAATTTTTAATTATAGCAGAAAACATAAATAAAAATAAGTAAACATAAAAACTAAAAATATATACATCAAAATATAAAATAATATAAATATAATATTTATTCCACTTGATTATTAGGTTTGTGTTCCATTCAAGGAATCCGTGTTCCACCGAATAGACAACACCGAACCAAAATTAATCAAGTGTATGGTTTTTAATATTTTTATCATGTTTTTGGATTTTTTAATATAAATTTAATAAAAATAACAATATTTTTGTATTTTTCAATACCAGCTTATTATTTATACAAACTTGCATAAATCTGCTAAATTCAACTGCTTTCTTATTTAAATAAGACCAGAATGCGATCAAATGTCCGTATTAGACACGGAAATAGATTGAAAATAATGGTCAATTTTGGCCATTATCACTGGGACAATGTGTCGACATGCTCCATATGAACTTCATTCTCTTGAACCTTAGAACGGATGTAGTGATGCCTTAACTCAATATGTTTTGATCGTCCATGGAAAACAGGATTTTTGGCCATTGCAATTGCTGACTCATTATCACAGTAAATTGGTGTCGCTTTGACCACTTCTTGCCCCAAATCTTTTAGAACTCTTCTCAGCCAAACTGCTTCTCGTGCAGCCTCATTTGCAGCAATGTATTCAGCTTCACTTGATGACAGAGCCACAGAACTTTGCTTCTTTGAACTCCATGAAATTGGCTTTGTTCCCAGGCAAAAGACGTATCCGGATGTGCTTTTTCTATCATCAACGCTCCCAGCCCTGTCGCTATCTGTAAAACCAATTAGATCAACCTTTTCTTCCTTCCCATATGTGATTCCAAAAGTTTTTGTACCCTGTAAGTATCGAAGAATCCTTTTTGCAGCAGCAAAATGTATCTTGCTTGGCTTCTCCATGAATCTTGAAATTAAACTTACAGCATACAATATGTCAGGCCTTGTGTGAGTGAGATAGATCAATGATCCCACGAGAATTCGATATATGGAGGGATCAAAATTTTCAGCCCCGTCATCCATCTTCAGTTTTTCATTCAGCGCCATTGTTGTTGCAACAGGCTTGCAATTTTCCATTCGGAACTTCTTCAATATATCACTAGTATACTTCTCTTGAGAAATAAAAATGCACCCATCATGTTGCTTCACTTGAATGCCCAGAAAGTATTTCATTATTCGAAGATCTGTCATCTCGAACTTGTGCATCATTGCCTCCTCAAACCATTTAACCATCTTCATGTTTGTCCCTGCATAGATTAAATCATCAACATAAAGACAAACCATCAAGAAATCTTTCTCATTTTTCTTCACATAGAGTGATGGCTCGGATGGACTTCTGAAAAATCCATTTTCCAGAAAGTATGCATCAATGGTGTTGTTCCAGCATCTTGGCGCTTTCTTTAGCCCGTAGAGTGCTTTGTGTAACCTGTACACCATTCCTTCTTTTCCTTTTTCTTCAAAACCTTGAGGTTGCTTGACATATACCTCTTCTTCTAATTTTCCATTTAGGAAAGCAGTATTGACATCAAGTTGGAACACCTTTAATTCCATTTGGGCAGCAAGAGCAAGAACCATCCTTATAGTTTCCATTCGTGCAACTGGAGCAAAGGTCTCTTTGAAATCAACTCCGGGCTGTTGTGCATACCCTTTTGCAACTAATCTTGCCTTGTATTTTTCCACAGATCCATCTTCATTAAACTTGGTCCTGAAGACCCATTTAAGTCCGATAGCTTCTTTGCCTTCTGGAAGATCAACCAGCTGCCATGTCTGGTTCTTTTTTATACTTTCAATTTCATCATCCATGGCTTTTCTCCATGCCTCATTTTTCACAGCTTCATCAAAGTATTGTGGCTCACTGGAAAATAATGCAACATTAGCATACTCATAAATTTCATTTAATGAGCGCTACCTCCTTGGCTCATCATCTGAATCTCCTGAATCCGATCCTTCACCATTGGTGTCATTGAGTGGATTTTCTCCTTGAACTGATGGTGCTGGTGGTGGCAGTAGTGACTCAAGCTCAACAAATTGTGGTGTTGTCTCATCTTTCCATTTCCACATACCGCTTTCATCAAATATTACATCTCTGGACATTACCAATTCCTTGGTGGCTGGATTGTAGAGACGATACCCCTTCGACTCGTCGCTATAGCCAATGAAAATCATCTTTTCACCTTTCCCATCAAATTTGCCTCTGTCTTTTGCTGGAATAAGAGCATAAGCAATGCAACCAAAAACTTTAAGATGACTTACCATTGGTTTTCTTTGGTGCCATGCTTCAAAATGAGTTTTATTCATCACTGCTTTTGTTGGACAAAAATTCAGTATGTATACGGCGGTGTGGACAGCTTCGGCCCAAAAATCATTTGGTAAATTCTTTCCAGCTAGCATGCTCCTGGCCATTTCAACAATTGTACGATTTTTTCTTTCGGCAACACCATTTTGTTGTGGTGTGTAACGAATGGTAAGTTGCCTCTTAATGCCTTCTCTTTTACAATATTCCATGAAGGGCTTGAAGATGAATTCTCCGCCTCGATCAGTCCTCAGACACTTTATTTCACATCCACTTTGCTTTTCGGCTAGAGCTTTGAAGTGCAAGAATTTTGAAAAAGCTTCTAATTTCTGTGCAATAGTAAACACCCAAGACATTCTTGTAAAATCATCGACAAAAAGTATGAAATACCTTTTGTTTCCTAATGATGGTGTCCTTGTAGGTCCACAAATGTCAGCATGTACGATTTCAAGTGGAGCCCGTGCACGTCCTGCTGCTTTAGGAAATGGAAGTCGATGGATTTTTCCATAAACACATCCTTCGCATACTGCTTCATTGTCTTTAATGTCTGGCAATCCAATCACCATGTGCTTCTGATTCAATAGTTGTAGGCCTTTAAAATTGAGATGTCCATACCTTAAATGCCAAAGGTATGATTCATCACTGGTACAATTCTTCAAGGCAAGTTGAGATACCATATTGATAGGAAATAGATTGTTGGCTGTCATCTTCACATTTGCAATACACACTCCAGATTTCTTGTGTATAATCTCACATTGCTCATCATCAAAGATTAGCTTGTATCCGTTCCTCATCATCTGCCCAACACTCAAAAGTTTTTGTGAAATATTAGGAGAGAAATGAACATCATGAATGAACCTTTCTTTGCCGTCTTTTGTGTGCACAGCAATGACACCTTTTCCTTCTATTTCCACCTTCTTCCCATCTCCTATTTCAACATGATTGGAATAGCTCCTATCAATATTATGGAATTCCTTCTCATTTCCAGATAGATGATTGCTACATCCACTATCCAGGTACCAAATTGAGGGAGATTTTTCAGCTTCAATTCTTGAGATAAATAGCTTGCTTGATTCATCTTCCGCCGAAAAATGCGACTCAATTTTCTCCTTTCCCTTTTTGTTTTTAAGCCAGCAATCTTTATCGGAGTGGTTTGGAATCTTGCATGTTTTACATTTATACCAGCAATCTTTGGATTCATGGCCCTTTTTCTTGCATACATAGCATACTGGATCATCATTCTCAGATTGGTAAGAATTTGAGTCACCTCTTCCTCCGCCTTTACCATTATTTCGGCCACGTCCTCTTCCGGATGATCGTCCACCAGAGAATCCTCCTCTTCCTTGCTGGAATGGCTTTTTGGTTACATTCACTTTTGCTTGAAAGGCTTGTTGAAGCGGCTCATTGTTGTACTTGCTAACACGCTGTTCATGTGCTTCTAATGAACCCATTAGCTCATATTGTGTCAAGCCATTGAGATCTTTTGTCTCGGTGATGATTGCAACAACATGTTCAAATTTTTGTGGTAGACTTCTGAGAATTTTCTCCACCACTTTCTTCTCAGTTACATCTTCTCCACAGCTTTTTAGTTGATTCACGAGTTCGGCAATCTTCGAGAAGAAATCCTTGACTTGCTCATTTTCCTTCATTTTTAGTGATTCAAATTGCATCCACAACGTATGCAGCTTTATGGCCATCACCTTTTGAGAACCTTGGAACTCTAGTTTCAAAGTATCCCAAGCATCTTTAGCTTTCTTGATTCCAAAAATTCTTGGGTAAATAGATTTGCTCACCCCTTGTTGAAGACATCGCAATGCCATTGCATTTTTCTTTACTGTTTCTTTGTACTCTGCAGTCATCTCCTCCGGTGGCTCCGTGAGACCTTCTTCCACGACATCCCACAAGTCTTGTGAAATGAAGATAGTTTCTATTTGAGAACTCCAGTAGTCGAAATGCTCTCCATTGAAAATAGGGATTTGGTTGCTTGTGTATGAGAAAACTGAGTTTTGGGATGTATCCATCTTCTTTGGAAACCAAAGCTCTGATACCAAATTTGTTGGGGATTGGAGATGAAGTGAAAGAAGAAATTGAACAATGAATTTTCTTTAAGACAGGTTGCAGCCTTTTCGATTGTACTGAATATTTTTCTTGATACAATCACTTGTGTGTACAGCTCTTTTTATAAGTGCAATTACAAGTGATGAGATAATTAAATAAAAGACATACAATAAATATTATTGAAGAAAGGCTGCTACTTAGGAAAGAACCGAAGAGCTTGTCTGCTTGGGAATTACAAATTAACATTTAACATCTCCATAGTCACCGGAAGTCCTCCTGCCATCTTCCCAGCATCGCATCCGCTGCAACTCCGGCCAACCATCTCCAGAAAACCCTCACTCCAGCAAAGGTTTCAAAGAGCAAAACCATAGTCTTCTCCAATGTCTCCGGCAACTCCAAAATGCCCAAAACCCCTCGACGCTGCACAACAACAAGTACAGTCACTTCCAGCCATTTACCGTCACATACTCACATTCTTCATCCAAGCGGCATCATACCTGCTGCGAGTAAGAGGAAGCTGTGTGCGAGCTACAACATGATCTGAGCTACAAAGTTGGTCCGAGATAGATGCCAGGTCGCACCATGTTTGCTGCCAATGGAGAAGCTGGGCACGAATTACAACATGTGTGTGCGAGGTACTCTTCGAGTCGCACACATTTAACTCATATCCCTCGTGCAACTCACACCCCTTCCAGTAGGCGACATACATCACCCATCTCATATCCCTTGTCACTCACATCCCTATGCTGCCAACTCACATCCCAGACATAGATTTTCATACTTTTGCATATCTTATTGAATCCCAGCGGTTTGGATGTGAATATTTGCTGTTGAGATTACACCTTGGTGCCCAAGTCATTCACTCATATCTCCTAGCCCACTCATATCCTTCTTACTCCTCTTATTCCAGTTACCCGCATCCCTCTTATTCACAACCATGCAAGTCACTCACATCCAACCTTTAACCCCACTCACATCCACCAAGTCACTCATATCAAATGCTTCCTGTCCCACCCATGCCTCTATGTCGGAAGTAGCTCACACCCGGGCAGATTTTCTTTCATACCTTTGCAAACTTCTTCAAATCTTTGCATATCCAGGCTGTTGTGATACGGATTGTGCTGCTAAAAATCTTGTCTTGGAGCCCAAGACTTTCCCATCTATAAATACTCATCATTCGTGTTGATATCCCACATCGGATATGATGTGTCCCTAAAACTACCTTATATGGATTGGGAGCAACTCTACCTATCACCAATTGGTTTTAGGTGTGAGCCTCCCATCCATGAATCTCTACATGGTATCAGAGCAATGGTTGCCCGGGTTGGGTATATTTGATCCTGAATTTGAATTGATTTCGAGATGGATGTCATTTCGAGGGGAGGGTGTTGATAACCCACATCGGATATGATGTGTCCCTAAAACTACCTTATATGGATTGGGAGCAGCTCTACCTATCACCAATTGGTTTTAGGTGTGAGTCTCCCATCCATGAATCTCTACAATTCGGCAGCCTTGAAAACACAATTCATCCCGAGTGCCGAAACGCTGTTGGATAGAAGTCGGAAACGAAGGCCGTTCGTGGTCGAGTTTAGGTAGGCTTTAATTTCCAGATTTTGCAATGTAGATACCAGGCTTGCACGCCTCTTTAATTTCTTGTAATAGATTAGATGCAGTTTCTTTTTAAATCCATAAACCCTAGGTAGCCAATTCCCCAAATTTGTTCTTTCGATTTATGTTCTTGAAATTCTTAATTAGAATAAATCCGAATCTATTCAACTTGATGAATTTTGATCCGGATTCCATATTGTTCTTTGTAATTCATCAATCAATTCATGGGTTCAACAAATTCTGGTATGTTTTCTTGTTCTCGAATTTTTATTCAAAATCTTGTTCTTCGGTGAATCGGTATGGAATTTTTTTCCTTATGTTTTTTTTGGGGGGAATTTTTTTTTCCTTATGTTAATATTTCATTAATGGCCGAGGCATGGAAAGTAATCTTGGAAAATTGATCTTCATGGATTGAATAGTGCGTCTGCATGTTTTCTTAATTCTTGTCTGCACGATTAGATCTAGCTAGATTCTATAGGTTAGATTAGATTTAATTAGGGTTTAAATTTCAAGGTTAGGGTTCTTAAATATGTTTTGGGTAAAATTAGGATTTTTGAAATTTGTTTCATATTTCAATTTTGTCATGTATATTGAGTCCGTCTGCATTACTGTTAGGATTAGATTTTATAAGCTTTGAGTCCTGTTAGCATAAGTCCATCTTGATCATGTGTTCTAAATCTTTAATTCATGAATTCTGGTGTGATTTTGTTTGTTATTTTCAATTCTTTTGTCTGTTTGCATATTTGGTCCCTTGATTGTGTGTTTGCGCATGTATAAAATTTTTTAAATCCAACCCATATTCTTATTTTAAGTTTGGAACCCAAATTTTTGCATGTATAAAAATTTATTCGAAGTCACAAATTGAGGTTCGAATGGCAAGAGGATCCGGCAAACATGTAGGATCCGAAGTGTGCTAATCGTATCAACATGAAGGATTTGGAAAAATTCCTAAATATCGACCGTGGATCCAAATAGAGGAAATTTGAGTAATTTAGGCCACTCAAATCCCATTTCCTTCACTTTGGACTTCCTGTCAAACACTATTTTAAGTACTAGTATTTCACCCGCCCAATGGGCGGAAATTATGGACATTATGAATAAAATTATCCAATTTAACAAATAAAATTGTTCAATTTTATTATATAGATTACATTCCCCAACCCCTTAAACTCTTTTAAGCATTACATGAGTACATTTATACATTGCATAGAAATTGACCAACATATGGCATTACCAATATTTATATATTACAATTTAATATCTTAAAAAATACTTATACTACAAACAATAGTTGAAAGGACGAAAAAAATGAAAAAGCAAAGATAAAAATATTTCTACTCACGACTTGTCATACATTGACAAAGAAAGTATGTGAAATCGTATTGTACTCGATAATTGATTGTTGATATTGATTCAGCCTAAAGCATTGAGATATTAGAAATTTCCTAAAGATGAAGATATTTTCAAATTAAATTAGAAAAATATAAGAAATATTCTTGAAAATAAATCTATTGAAAATTAAAATGAATATAGTTTCATCAACCGTATTGCAATTTATCTAATTTAGTTAATTTATCTATTAAAAATATTTGCTATTCATTAATGAATATAATATCATCTATAAAGTGCTTATTAATAATTTATAATATATTCTTTAACTATAATTTCAATTAATAGAGTATTGGTTAACAATAATAACAAATATTAAAATTATATTTAAAGAATAAATATAATATCAACACATAAATTTTTTATTACATCCTTTATTTGGTAGTATTCTTTATCTAAAATATTAAAGTATCTAATGTGAATTTCTTTCGAATTTGGTTCTCCTATATAAAT
Organism: Hygrophila difformis; assembly: GCA_030278955.1. Taxonomy (NCBI): domain Eukaryota; kingdom Viridiplantae; phylum Streptophyta; class Magnoliopsida; order Lamiales; family Acanthaceae; genus Hygrophila; species Hygrophila difformis. The sequence continues at coordinate 37,359,634 of JAOANR010000015.1, forward strand.
TTTGAAAGTGCATTAGGTTTTTTTTCCCTTCATTTTTATAGTGAAAAGGGATTGATTTGTGCTACTATTTATTATTCAACTATCAACTCATGGAATTTTTTTACATCTTTTATTTGCTAGTATTCTTTATCTATAATAATTAATGAAATTAAATTATCTAACATGAATTTCGCTCAAATTTGATTCTCTTATATTTTGAAAGCGCTTTATTTTTTAATATACAATTCCTTCATTTTTATAGTTAAAAGGAATTGACTTTTACTACTATTTATTATTCAACTTTTACTAATACTTATACAACCAGAAAAAACATAGTCAAGTGGGATATTGTTAGATTCGTCCCATCATTTAGTTTCAAGTATTCTATTCACCCATCTTTGATCCGAATGCGGATATGGTGCGAGATGTCAATACCATTCTCCACCTACCACTCGCACACTCACCATGCATTTCTTTCGCCTTTCATCATTTCATTCCATCCTCATCTCATCTCCTCTTCCAGATCATTAATAATTACTCCTATTATCTTATTTCTCTTCTTCTAAAGGTCTCGGTTATACACACACAACTTTTCCATAAAAACACAATGTTAGGGGCACATCACCTATGAAATAACAAAAAGAGAGAAAGTTAGGGGCACTCCATATATTTTTACCCATTCTACCCTTTTACACTATCCAAGGTAAAAAATATTAAAGCAGTCCAAGGTTAGTCCAAACACACGCGAGAGTCATCCAAGAGAAAACATCCTGTGCTACACACAAACCATGGGAAAAAAGCCAATATGATCCCACAACTTTCGTGTGTTTCTCAAATGGTCCAATAATAATGCACTTCACTTAATTCATCCAATATGTTTGCTAATTCTTGCCCAAATGATCCCATCCGAGGTTAATGATCTCCAGGCTGACGTGTTGCAAAGATTAAGGGGTTAATTATGGAACCATTTGAAAAACGGACGAAAGTTGTGGGATGATTTACACGTTAATCCTCGCAATTAACCTCCGATGGGATCATTTGGGTGAGGATTAGCAAACATATTGGATGGATTAAGTGAAGTACACAATTATGGGACTATTTGAGAAACACACAAAAGTTGTGGGATCATATTGGCTTTTTCCCCCCAAACCACCACCACAGATCGGAGACTTCAAAGATGTCCGGTGTCATCGGATTAATTATAGACCGGATCTACTTTGGATTGTTGCTCTATAATTAATTATAGATTGGATTGTTGGCCCTAGAAACAACCCCCTTTTTTGTGAGTATACAACAATCGGCCAAGGGTGGGTGATTGTTTATAGTCTGAACGGCCATGCATGGCGGTTAAGCATAAATCACAGTCGGCCATGGGTGGCCGGCATTGGGATAGACTTTTTAAAAAAAAAAAAAAAATTCTACAGGTGCAGGTATTCTCTCTCTGTCACTAATTTCTTATGCAGCAGCATAAATATAATTAATAAATAGTTCGCCACTACTATTGTTATTAATGCTAATATTGTAAAAAAAAAAATAATATTGTAAAAAAATGGGTTGATGTGCTTTAATTACTTTGCAGAAGGTGGCAGCAACAGAAAGTTGATGAAGACACATCATGGGATGGAGAATTGGGAGATTGTAATTGAAGACATATCAACAGGAAGTAGCCTTTTGACGAAGCGTATTGTGACAAATGAATTATACACGAGTATAGATAATAATTAATTTTTGCCATTTCTGATCAACATATCTATATAAACTTGCTGAATGCAGGCCGCATGGGCATGGCCGTTTAGTGTGAAGCACGGCCAGCCCTTCTTAGTGGGAAACGACCATTGATGGCCACTTCAATTAAAAAAAAAAAAAATCCTTCAGCTAATGGCCACCCATGGCCGATCTTTACTTGTGACGACGGCCATGGGTGGTCGACCAAAACATTGTCCATCGGCCATTATCAACCGCCTTCTGCAGATGATGATTTTCATACACAAACCTAAAATTTCAATCGGTGGAGGAAGAACACGTGTAAAAACTTACATTTTTAACAACAATCCCATTGTATTAATCTTCATCCATCATATAATCCACTCTGCGTCCAAATGGAGTATCTATTATTAATCAAGAAAGGATGAAAAGCGAGACGAAAACTGGAAGCTTTCTTATGGAGGCAGGGTTTTGAGTGATCCAATCCTCACAAATGTGCCCCAATCTCTCATCCTCCAGGATTTTAGTTGAGTGCCCCTATCAATTCCTTTTTAATGCCGCAATTCATACCTTATAACTTTTAATTAAATGTGGATATTTATGATATTTTATTTGTACTATGAGTGCCCCTAAAATGTTTTGTGTATATAACAACCGCCTCTTCTAAATTCTTCATCCGTCCTCCTGTCTCGACCCGACTTACTTATTTTGGGTCACTTGAGTCATTTTAAATCTATAAATATAAATGTATGTTATAGTGTCTAATTATCTATAAATATTTTGGGATCCTTCCCGTAGACATATTGAATTAATTGTTATATGGACTGGTGATTTAAATTTCCTCATGACTGTTTCCAAATTTTGGATCTAAGTAAGGAGTAATTTTTCCGGTTATGAATAATTCAAATTCGATCAAGGGTTAATTCAAAAAGAACCAAACAAAGTCATTGATTAGGTTTATTATAGGCCTAAAAATATTTGTTTCATAAATTGTGGTTTAGTAACTGTCGTTAAAAGGGAATAACTTTCAAAATTTAGTAAATTCTTTTGAAATACTATTTGTTGAAATTATAGTGTTAGTTAGTTGTATCATGAATTTTTAGGGCAATTGGGCTTGTCCCGTGTACATTAATTAATATTAGGCATCAATGAATAGGCACTCATGATTTTCTGAAATAAAGGGGAGTAATTTTAACGCAAATTTCTTTTGCCAAACAGTTTATTAGAAATCCAAGTGGACACATGGCCGGAAGGAATTTACTAGTAATTCCTTACCACATGACCATGTCCCCACAATTCTTACGAATTTTCAATTGCGTTTTATCGAAAGGTAAAAAGTATGTTTCAACTCATTAGTATTGGGTTTGGCAAAACATTCAAGTGATAGAATTTTAAATTGTTTTCTTTAATCGCTTTCTTTAATACTTTCACAGAGGTCACTTGGATGAGTTGTTAAATTTCATATCGCGAACTTGGAAATATTTAGCAATTGGGTTGGAGATTTAATGATAGTTTGGACGTGACCAAGAAAAACAAGTGTATTTAGTCCTGTTCTGAAGGGATGGATTAAATATTGCTTTCCACCTTAAGTAAATGATGTGCCCTGGTGGGTAATTATAAGCTTAAGTTATTTTAGAGATTCGAGGTGTTTTAAATGAAGACAAAATTAATTGTAAGTACCTGTCAGTCAAAAGGGAAAATAATTAGGGATGTGTGAGTGATTATCTAATCGAGAAATTATTTCAAGTCTAAGATTCGAATCATTAAATTGGAAGTTTGATTTATGCAAGTCTACACCTTGTCCATTTTTATTATTCTCAGTCCTTCTGTCTGCATTACATTCTGTCTACATATTTTACATTGCTTTCTAGATTAGTAATTAAATCTGTCAACCTTAGAATGATAAGAAATCAAATCAATCAAATGTGAGTAACCGATTAGAAAATTTAGCAAAACGACGTTGGCCCTGCTTCTATCGCACATCCTCCAGTGAACGATCCGGTCTTACCTATAAATTACTGCAACTTTGACAACCGTGTGCTTTCGGTGCACAGTCTTCCACTATCTATGAAATTATTAATCGCCCACATTTTAGCTGAATTCTTTCAAAGATTAGCGAAAAATCATTTTTTTTAAATCATTCCTAAAAGGTGGTGGAATAACTGTCAAAGTTTCACAAACAATCCAAACACTCCTTAATTTAGATTGAAGCTGATATGTCATGGGGATAAATACGGTTAATGGGTTTTGTTAGGTCCGTTTCGAGGGATAACCTGTGAACTTGTCCTGTAAACTAGTTCAAACACCTTTCGTGGATACGTTATTCAGTTTAAGATAATATGCAGCGGAAGATTAAAAACTGAAAAACGTAAAGGGAACAAATACAGGAATTTGTTGACCCAGTTCGGCCGTAGCCTACGTCTGGGGGATACCAATCCAGGAGTCTCCACTATATGTTCGAACAGGATCCGCGATCCAAACAGTAGTGAATTGAAATCTGCCGAACTCCGATCTCCAAGCGGTTGAATTTTCAGACCAAAACTCCCCTAGTTTTGGTGAAGATCTCCCCGACCTTGCTTCAATTCCTTGAAGGCTTCCCCTTCAAGTTTCCCTTGGACGAAACCTGTCCGCAGACCCTCCTCTTCAAGATATGTCTTTTTAAGCGCGGGGTTGACGATGCCTTGAATAGTCCCTTTGATTGAGTTCGTCTCCTCCGATCAATGGGCACATGAACACCTTGTCGATCCAAGTTTACTCAAGGCGCGGTTGCATAAAGATGATTACATCACCATATACAACGTGGATCAATGAATTCTTCACGGATTGATGAATGCAAGAACACGGGTGAAGAATTTCTCTTGATACTCCGAATAATGAGAGGGAGATTTATAATTGTGTCGATTCCCCTCCATGTGAATGGCCAGCCACTTATATTGATCTTTCTTTGAAGTGCAAGAATCGGCTAAAAAAGGTAAGTAGATTCCTTCCATGCATGCAAATATTCTTTGGTGAGAAGTTTCCATGAATAGAGATTTTCCTCCCATTAAATCTTGATAGAAATCTCTGTAAATTTGCAGACAGCTGCTGGGACGATTCTGGAAGATCTGCAGATATACTTTCCATAAATAGGTTCTTCTGGATAAGATTTGGCCGGAGTCCATCGATGGTGTTCGAACATCTTTTGTGAACACATTCTGCCAAAACAGGTCCTAACAATCTCCCCCTTTTTGGCAGGATGTGGTCCAGTTACAACTTAATCAAACCGATGTCGAGCTTCTAAACATCAAGCATGAAGAACATCATCTAACCTCAACCACCAATTACACTAAGTCCTAATAAAACAAACTTATACTAATGCTCCGTACAAAATATGTTCTATCACAATCTAGGAGCATGTACAACGCAAACAGCACTTGGCAACAAAAATAAATAATGATAAGCATCATCATACAAAATATTTTATTACTGGCCAGTGCATAACAGTAGTTCATAAAAACTGTTCCAACAGAAACAAAGAACAGAAAAACCAAAATCATAAAACGATATTACCAATACTGGCCAGTGCATAACAGTAGTTCATAAAAACTATTCCAACAGAAACAAAGAATAGAAAAACCAAAATCATAAAACGATATTACCAATAACTGAGCAGCAGCAGCAACGATCTCCCCCTCAATCATTCATCGGTATGATTAACTTTCTCCCCCTCTGGGTCACATATTGGCCAAAATAGGCCCTTTTAAAGATTACTTAATCTCCAACACGGGGTATTTCAACATGGGATATCTCCCCCTAAATAATAGCATTAAATCTTGATCATCTCTTTAACCATCTTCTCCTTTTGACACATAATAATATCCAAGTGCCTATTTTTCTTGGAGTCATCATCCTTGCACGCCATAAGATCATCATAATAATGAATAAACAATAAGAACAATTTAGATTGTATAAATATAAATACTTATTCCATGAAGACTGCCAACGGTGCAAGGTTCAAGGTCCCTTATAAATGTTCCACATCTGTCCCGGTCAGGAACCTTGATCAGTAAAAGCGTTCTAGTCCAGAGTCCCGACATGTTTCATGAACATAGTGCCATATTTGACCAATCCTTTAATAAAATGATGTCTTTGAATTCCTCTTTCAGATTCAGCCTCAACATTTGATTGTTCCACGGGTGGGGTTCGATCAGGAGTTTGAACCGTTTCCCTGGACTCCCGAGTTTCAGTCTCTTTTGCTTTCACCCGTTCACCTATGATTGTTTGGTGATTCTCCTCATTCTTTTCTTGATTATCACTAGCTTCAACTGGAATGGCCTTAAGAATTTCCCTATTCGGTGTAACTTTCTGAATAACGTTTGAAGATTTAGCCACCCATACTCTTCTGATAGTTATTCTCTTTTTCATTTCTTCATTAGGCCATGACACGGGTCGACCATCAAGTAGATCTTTGATGATTCTTTGACAATGGTTGCTCTTGTGTCCCTCCAATTTCGAATATTCACATGTAAGAGGTACTGGGGGTGGTCCTCTTCTTTTTCTTCTTAGACTCTTTGCAGATTGAATAATGTTTCGAGTCTCTTTTCCTATATAAGTCTCCTTGAGCACTCCTCCAGAAACAAATTTGGTCATGCCTTTATCACTAGATGAAGATCCTGTTGAGGATTGGTATCCAAGGCCTTGTCTATTTCCACTAGGCCTTCCTGCAGCAATTGCATCATCCAACTTGGCTTTGCCTCTGTTCAATCTCGCCAAAGTACCTTCTGCTTTAGCAAGTTTTTCTTTGAGCTCCATCATTTCGACCGCTAATTGATCATGTTTAGCTGAAATTTGGTCTTTATCAACTTGTAACTGCAGAGTTCCACCTTCCAGTTCAGACACCTTCTTGGACAGGTTCTCAGATTTTTCAACCAATTGATCTTTTTCATCCGAGAGACTGTTTATTTGCTTCTTCAAGTTCTGATTGACCACTTTATGTTCCTCGACCTCAGTTAGTGAGATTTCTAGTCTCTTAGAGGTTTCATTATATAGTTTAGATAACCTTGCAATACTCTTTTCATGTTCTCTGTAAGACGAAGAACAAATAGGATTAGTGAAACAAGTATTGACTGAGTTGGGATTGTTACCTGGTTCGAACTCTGTGTCTGAACCCGAGTCTGAATCCCAGGTGTCTGCACCTATAAGAGCATATTCCTCTTCACTAGAGTTGAATTTATTGTCTGAATCCCTGAAGGTGACATGACAAGTTTTCTCATACTTTAGATTTGCACATTCATCCCTGATATGGCCAAATCCACCACATTCGAAGCATTGGGGTTCTTTGTATTCATCATTTTTCTTTTGATCAAAACTGTCTTCATCCATTGGTCTGGATTTCTTAGATGGACAACTTTTCTTCCTCGAAACGTCTTGCTTGGACATCTTGTTTCTCAATAGACAGGTCAAACGCTCTGTGAGCCTAAATATTTCATTATCATCACCTTCCTCTTCACAGTGATCTTCTTTGATATCATCAGGTGTTTGGACAGGTTGTTTGGACACCGCGTTGAAGCAATGCTTTTGACCTTAAATTTACAATGATCTATCTCCCAAGATTGTAGGATTCCCATCAACTCGTCAACCTGCAAGGTGTCATAATCTTTGTACAACTCCAAGGCTGCAACTTTTGCATTGAACCTTTCAGGAAGCATACCAATGATTTTACCTACAATTTCCTGTTGAGAATACACTTTTCCAAGCTGAAGGGCTTGGTTTGTTAGATCACGAATTTTACAAATATATTGACCAACAGTTTCATTCTCATCCATGCATAATTTATGAAATTGAGATTCAATAGTGATGAGACGAGACTTCTTTACCGGTGCCATACCCTCGTAGGTATTGGCTAAAGTAGTCCAGACGTCATATGCAATCTTGCATCCAGCAATAAGTCGATATTGATCCTTCGTGAGAGCATTGTGAATAGCATTCAGGGCTTTTGAATTTTTTGATGCAGCAAGCCTCTCAGTTGCTGTCCATTTGCTTCTTGGCTTTAGGGTTTTCACACCATCTTTTTCAACAACTGGAGGGTGATATTGATTCTCAACTGCATCCCAAGCTCCTTTATCTAGTGCAATAAGGAATGCCTCCATCTGGTCTTTCGAATAGGCATAGTTTGATCCATCGAGCAAAGGGGGTCTGGTTACTGAACCACCTTGGTTATCCATCTTTTTGGCTGGATCTCGCTGTAGAGCGTGTGGCTCTGATACCAATTGTTAGGTCCGTTTCGAGGGATAACCTGTGAACTTGTCCTGTAAACTAGTTCAAACACCTTTCGTGGATACGTTATTCAGTTTAAGATAATATGCAGCGGAAGATTAAAAACTAAAAAACGTAAAGGGAACAAACACAGGAATTTGTTCACCCAGTTCGGCCGTAGCCTACGTCTGGGGGATACCAATTCAGGAGTCTCCACTATATGTTCGAACAGGATCCGCGATCCAAACAATAGTGAATTGAAATCTGCCGAACTCCGATCTCCAAGCAGTTGAATTGTCAGACCAAAACTCTCCCTAGTTTTGGTGAAGATCTCCCCGACCTTGCTTCAATTCCTTGAAGGCTTCCCCTTCAAGTTTCCCTTGGACGAAACCTGTCTGCAGACCCCCCTCTTCAAGATATGTCTTTTCAAGCGCGGGTTTGACGATGCCTTGAATAATCCCTTTGATTGAGTTCGTCTCCTCCAATCAATGGGCACATGAACACCTTGTCGATCCAAGTTTACCCAAGGCACGGTTGCATAAAGATGATTACATCACCATATACAACGTGGATCAATGAATTCTTCACGGATTGATGAATGCAAGAACACGGGTGAAGAATCTCTCTTGATACTCCGAATAATGAGAGGGAGATTTATAATTGTGTCGATTCCCCCTCCATGTGAATGGCCAACCACTTATGTATATCTTTCTTTGAAGTGCAAGAATCGGCTAAAAAAGGTAAGTAGATTCCTTCCATGCATGCAAATATTCTTTGGTGAGAAGTTTCCATGAATATAGATTTTCCTCCCATAAAATCTTGATAGAAATCTCTGTAAATTTGCAGACAACTGCTGGGACGATTCTGGAAGATCTGCAGATATACTTTCCATAAATAGGTTCTTCTGGATAAGATTTGGCCGGAGTCCATCGATGGTGTTCGAACATCTTTTGTGAACACATTCTGCCAACACAGGTCCTAACAGGTTTGATCCAAATATGTTGCTTAGCTGGCACTTCTCAACTTGACAAAGACAAGGTGCTCCAAATGAGAAATAGGCAAAAGTGCAATAACAATTCAACATTCGAAATTTAAAAGAAAAAGGAAAGAGTGTAGAGATTCATGGATGGGAGGCTCACACTTAAAACCAATTGGTGATAAGTTGAGTTGCTCCCAACTATATAAGGTAGTAGAAGGACCACATTTTAACCGATGTGGGATATCAACAACCTCCCATCGAGATGATATCCATCTCGAAATCAAATTCAAATTCAGATCAATTATACCCAACCCGGACAACCATAGCTCTGATACCATGTAGAGAATCATGGATGGGAGGCTCACACCTAAAACCAATTGGTGATAGGTGGAGTTGCTCGCAACCATAGAAGGTAGTAGGAGGACCACATTTTAACAGATGTGGGATATCAACAAAGAGGGGATGTCCAAATGGCTGATGTGGAATGTCCAAATGACCAGATAGGTGAGGTTGTCTGGCAAAATCCATTGACCTTACTAATAGGTGGCACGTCAAATAGGTCCATCATTAATGGGTGGTTGAGATGGTTTAGGCTAATACAATTAATATGAGGCCATTTAGACGATAATTAGCATAGACGATGGATTCTAGGCTAATACAATTAATATGAGACCGTTAAAGAATTTCCCCACACTTATGAAATTACTTGAGTTTCTTTTCCCCTTATAAATAGTAATAGGCCGAAGTCCAATTTCTATCTATCAATTTTCTACGAACCAAAATTTGAAATTTTAAAGTTTTTCACTTTACAAATAATAATAATAATAATAATAATAATAATAATAATAATAATAATAATAATAATAATAATAATAATAATAATAATAATATGCTTTAAATGATAAATTATCAATTTTGTCAATTTTTCTAATTACTAAATTCATCTTCCAAGTATCTTAATTAACTAATTTCATCATTTGGCCCTCTTATTAGCCTAATTAGATTATTAAGCAAGTAATTATTGGATCATGAATTTCAAATTACCCCATTTAAATAGTCATTTTAATTCAAATCCATCTGAATTAACCAAATGCGGTTGGCTTGAGTGCTATGGGGCTCTGGCAACTTAAGCTAATGTCTCGTGTTCGAGCCTTTGTGTAATTATATGTGCAAACTAGTGATTTTGTCGCCAGAATTATGTGTGGTACTATTTTTTTGTTTAATTATGTGCTTTGTGCAGTGGTGTGACTGACTATGCCTTCTGCTGAACCTTATTTATAGGGCAAGAATTCTTTGCATTTGATTGCAAATTTTATCGATCAATTATATTAGGGCATGTGCTTGCATTGCATGTTACAGTAGAGAAGGGGGATTTCTTTCAACTTTTGTTTCCCTTGTGGTCGAACTTGACATTTAAGAATTCAAATAAATGGGGGATTTTATTGATTAAGGGCAACTTTAATTTATTGCATAAAACGACAAATAAAAAGTGTTAAGGCCCAAATAATGAGATAACCAAATAAAAAGTTTACAGATCAGTAAACTTGTTCAAATAATTTACGTGAACACCCATTATTCAGTTTAAGATAAAATGCAACGGAAGACTAAGAAACTGAAAAATGTAAAAAAAAAAAATAAATAAATACAGGAATTTGTTGACCTAATTCGGCTTAAGCCTACTATGGGGGATACCAATCCATGTTCGATGCAAACAATAATAAGTATAAATCTGCCAAACTCCAATCAGCAAGCAGCAATTTGTTCGAGCGAAAACTATCCCCAGTTTTGGAAAAGAGTATGATATAGTTCTCTTTCTTTTCAAAAAAATTCAAAAGTCATTTTTGTATTTTTTTCCTCCTATTGGTCATCTACGTTTACACATAATGACCAAAATAGTCATTTTTCTTACGAATCTTATTATCTGGCTAATTATTTTCTTAATTATGTCCACATGAGATGTTTAAAATTTGACTACACATATTACTATGGAATAGTAATGAAATAATAAAATAAAATTGAAATAAAATTAATTAAAAATAATTAATTGAAAATATTTAATAAAATAATATTAAATTTAAATAAAATAAAATACGTAATATAAATTTATTAAAGAGGTAATAACTAAAATAGGCCATCAGAAGGAGTCATTTCCACTTTTAGGCCACGATATTTTTTTTTTTTTTTTGGTGAAAGACGTGACGAGCACGTCGGCAAAGGCTAAACTATAGAAAATAAAAAGCTACAGAAGGGGGGGTAAAGGAGTGAAAAGAAAAAACCAAAAAAACAAAAACAGAAAAGCATCATAGACGCGGAAAATAAACGCCCGCCGCATCCGCCGAAAGACAGGGTCGAGCGTCATCAGGTGGGAACGCCCAGGTAGTGAAGAACTCCTCAGAACGTGCACCACGCCTAGCCATGATATCAGCAACAGAATTCCCCTCTCTGAGGATGTGATCCCAGTGATAAGCTGGATGCACCTGTAAAAGATCCTTGATAGACCGAAGCAGCGGATACAACCAATGACTCTCACCAACATCAGAGGAAAGCATACGAATGGCTTCCATAGAATCAGAAAAACATAATGCAGACTGAATGCCATGGCGCTGGAGAGCTAGCATACCATGGTAAATGCCATGAAGTTCCGCCGCAGTATTAGTGGACACACCGACGAAGCCTGAAAAACCCTCCACCCACTGGCCATCGCCAGTGCGGATGACTCCTCCAAAACCCGCAGGGCCGGGGTTGCCAAGAGAGCTCCCATCAACATGTAGGAGAACACCCATGTGCCGCTGGGAGTTCCAATTGACAAACTTAGGCTGCTTCCTCTTATATCTTTTACCCAGGGCTGCCTCAATAGCCCGTCCCAGGCCATGTGCTTCCCGAATAGCCCCATGTGCCGAAACAGGGTCCCCACGAATGGCAAAACCATTACGTTGCTTCCATATAGACCATAGAAGTGCCCAATGAATACTGCCCCAACACTTATAATTCTGCTGAAACCAAACAGCTATGCCATCGGACTCCACAAATTCAATGATCAGTGGCAAACCCCCCACCATTTGCCAAGCCCCAACAGTCCAAGCACAGTCAAAGAAAAGATGCCAGATTGTTTCCTCCGGATGGCCACATATCACACAGGCCGGTGCAGCCGCTGCTCCACGCCTGTAACGCAGGGCATTCCTCGGGAGCGCATCTTGAACAATACACCACAGCATCATTTTAATCTTTTCAGGGACTCGAACTCGCCAAACCCACCGACGAAGTTCGTCCATCCTCAAGCCGCGTTGTTGAAGGAGGTACCTGTAGCCGGAGGCCACAGTATAGACTCCTTTCGAGCACCCCTTCCAACTCCAAATATCCCTCGCAGCATCATGAAGGACAGGCCGACCAAAGCTGCGAATTTCATCCCTAATATTTTGCGGAAGAACGGTATAGAGAGAGTCCAAATTCCAGACCCCATTCACCACAACATCCCTGATAGAGAGAAGCGAGTCTGTAATATGTACAAACGGTATACGCGGGGCTATGGGTCCACCACTCAACCAACTAGCATGCCAAAAACTAGAGACACCAGTGCCTATCCTCATCCGAAAACCTGAGCACAGCAAGGGAGCTGTTTTGACAAGAGCTTTGTATGTGGAGGATGTAGCAGGCCTACTTTGGAACGTTCGAATGCTGTTCCCATACTTTCCAGTCAGAAGAGCCACCCACGGCTGAGGCGAGCCCATCAGGATGCTAGCCAACAGTTTCCCAAGCATAGAGATATTAATATCTCGGCTTTTCCGGATGCCAAGACCACCCATACATCGGGGCGCAGCCACTCGGTCCCATCGTACTAAATTAATACCATGCCCTCCAGCATCTTTCCAAATGAAATTCCTTACAATCCTATCCAATTTGTCACACACGGAGGAAGGCATCCAAATAATTTGCATAATATAAGCCGGAATCGCATTCAACACCGCCCGAGCCGATGTAACCCGAGCCGCTTTATTGAGAAGTTTCCTCTTCCAGGAACTTAATTTATGATGTACCTTATCAACCAAGAAGGCACATTTTGAAGCTGATACCCTTCCCTGAAATAAAGGGAATCCAAGGTAATTCCCCAAGTCCTCAGTGAACTGAATATTAAGCAAAGCTTCAATTTGGTGGCGCATGAAAGAGGGAACGGAGGCAGCAGCAAAGCCCACAGATTTAGTAGAATTAATCTTTAACCCCGACTTGGTTGCGAATTCAGACAATATTTCATCCATGCATTGCACACTATCAACAGAGGTGTCAGAGAAAAGAAGTAGATCATCGGCAAACATCAAATGAGACAATGGACTTAAGCCACGACCAAGTGATATAGCCTTCCACCGACCAGCAGAGACGGCATCAAGAATAGTACGAGATAGCTTTTCCATAACTATGATAAATAGATAAGGTGAGAGGGGATCACCTTGTCGAATGCCTTTAGCCGGAGTGAATGCCGTTAAGGGGGCGCCATTCCATAAGATAGAATAAGTAGGGGAGCGAACACAGTACATGATGATCCGAATAAGATTACTTGGAAGGCCCAATTCATGTAGACAACTCTCGAGAAAGTCCCAATGGACGTTATCGTAGGCTTTTTCAAGATCAACTTTAAGCAAGAATTCAGTAGCTCGCCTCCTCGAGTTGTTGAAAGCAGTTATCACCTCTTGCAGGATGATAGCATTACCTGACGTACCACGCCCTGGCAAAAAAGCGGACTGAAAGGGTCCAATGATCTCCTTCAGGACAGGACGAAGCCGATTAACCAGAACCTTTGTCAATATCTTATAAGATACATTACAAAGGCTAATGGGTCAGAATTGCTTGATAGTACGAGGGATAGGAACTTTTGGTATCAAACAAATAAAGGTTGTTGCAATGTCCTTAGGAAACTGACCATAGGCGAAGGCATTCATCACAAACTCTTCCACTGCCATCTTAGTAGAACTCCAATATAACTTATAGAATTGAGCCGGGAACCCGTCAGGTCCAGGAGCTGCTAAACCCTTAAGGCACTGAACAGCATCATGTATCTCTGAAGAGGACACTGGAGCGCCCAAACATTCCCCACTCACCACCGAGGCCAAGGGAGCAAGTGTCGAGACCGAACGAGAAGGCTGGATAGTCACACCAAACTGAGATATGAAATGATTGTTAACATGATTTTTTAGGGTTTCATCATCCGTAACCCAAGCTCCCTCAATCTCCAGGCCAACTATTTTGCTGCGCTGCCTCCGGACAAGGGTTGAAGTATGAAAATAACTGGTATTCTTATCTCCACATTGCAGCCACTTGTCACAACTTTTTTGATGCCATAAAATTTCTTCTCGTCGAAGTGTCTCATCCAATTCCCCCAACAGTTGGACTTCTAACCGATCAAGGGACGAGCAATCCCATCGCACCCGAGCACGGCGAATACCCTCAAGTCTACGAATAAGCTTTAGCTTTCGCTTTCGGATATTGCCAAAGGTATGACGATTGAAGTAGATGGAAGAAGATTGGATTGCAGACAGGCGCTGATCAAGGGTATTATTTTCATCATGCCACGCTGCCTGCACCACATGTTCATAGAGGGGATGTGTTGCCCACGCATGCTCCCAGCGAAAAGGGCGCAGAGCAGCCTGTCGGGTGAATTGATCACATCGCACGAGCAAGGCACTATGGTCTGAGGCACGACGCTGTAAGACCTCAACAGAGCCCTGAGGAAAAACATTTTGCCAAAGGAAATTTGCAACCGCTCGATCTAAACGCTTGCGTGCAAAAGGAGGAGCCATGGTGTTGCGTTGCCAAGTGAAAAGGTCACCAGTCGTATGGACTGTGTTGAGGTGGCATGCATCAAGTACATCCCTGAAAAGTTCACACTGGCGTTCATTCACTGCCAAGCCTGTAGCCTCATTAACATAAGCAATCTCATTCCAATCTCCTACAACAAGCCAAGGATCGTTGATAAGGTGTGACATAGACTGTAAATGTTCCCAATCTCGCTGTCTGAGGTGCGCACTCGGATTGGCATAAAGCAGAGATATCATCCAACTAGCCTGACCACAAAGTGTGCGGAGTGTGATCATCCTATCATGTATGTGTTCAACCGAATAGGAGTATTGACTACCAATCCGCTGGAGCACCCAAAGACCGCCCGCCATTCCATTACATTCGATTATATGAACCTCCTCATAGTTCAAACGATAGAGGAAAACCATAAGCCGATGAAACAAACCACGGGGTTCCATAATAAATAACAATGAGGGTTTGTATTTATTGAGGATATCCGCAAGGTGGCGTTGCGTGTTCCTGTGCATGGTGCCACGAACATTCTATGCCAGAACGCTAAAATCTCTAAATTCAATCATGGAGAAATAGAAGCAGGAGTACCTTCCTCCTCAAAGTGGGAGGCGCCTTCTTCCATTTCATAATCATTCTTAGCCAAAACTGAGAATGTGTTTTCTAGTGCAGGTGGCAAGTTATTGCGAGCAGCCGGAGAATTACGTCGAAAGCGTTTAGATGTCCCTCGTCCTTGCTTCATAGGATCCTGATTTTCATCCGCCACTGGTAACACAATTTTATCTTTTGCATTGGCCGTAGTAGCAGGCGATGCACCAACATAATTACTCAATTTTATGCTCCCATCATTGGAAACTGCCTTGTTCGAAGGATCCCTAGCATGATGCTTGGCATTTGTAATATCCTTGAGAGGCCCCTGGGCAGGACGACCAACCCTCCCTCGAGGCCTATCCCTACGTGATACCATAATCCAATCTCCATGCGCTGCTATAATATTTTCATCACCATTAGCCTGGCTGCCAATCTCAACATTCATGTGTGTGGAACCACTAGCAGAAGGGTTATCAGTACTGGATGAGGCCGGCTGTGCACTGACGGCAGCCTTCCCCTTCCCCCTACCACCAGCGTCGCTCACAGGCTCCGATGGGTTTGTTGGTGTTACTCCATCCTCCCTTGTCGTCTGAGATACTACCTTCCGACAGCTATCATTGGGACAAACCCCAAGTGAAAATTTGAACCTTCCGCATCCAGTACAGATATGGTGCAAACCCTCATATGAAACCAATTGCCATTCACCATTGACCTGGACTTTGCCAACCACTGGTTTTGTGAGATCCACCTCCACACAAACCCGCGCAAACTGACACCGTTTCATATCTTTCGACGTTCCATCCACCTTAATGGCACGCCCAACCAATCCTCCAACAATCATCAGCGCTTCCTCATAAAAGAAGACAGGATTAAGTTCAGGGAAGTGAACCCACACTGCAGTTTTAACCATATCCGTTTCATGCCGGAGGAAATCAGAATTCCATGGGGTGACAGCGACGTGATAATCAAAAAGCGACCAAGGGCCGCCGTAGAGGGCATGCTCCCTATCCTCAGCATTGTCGAACTTTGCATAGAAAAAACCTTTATATCCATCGGTTAGCACCAAATGGCCTTTAGGTTGCCAAAGTCGGCGAAGGCGCTCCTCCATGAAAGAAAGATTAAATTTTTTACCCATGACCTTGACAACAAGGGCATCCTTGAAGGGCCGACACAGCAGATCCATCGCTTCATCATTGAAGACAACCTCAGGCAACAAGGGGTTCCCCCCCCACATTGGATATCGACACCATAGAGGATAATGGTCCAGACGGCGCAGCCGTAGGAGCGGAAGAGGAATTCGATCCAAGCATGATATCCCGAAAGGAAGGCCGGGGGGTCGGAGGGCCGTCGTCAGAGCCGTCGGAATCCGGAGGATCCGGCGGTTGACGGGCCGGTGAACGAGGGGGTGTCGTAACCGTTTCGCCATCAACCTCCATATTTTTTGCAGCCATCAGTTTTTAGAGACTCCAACCTTTTTTTCAACTGTTGGTAAATTTTACTACTAGGCCACGATATTTTGATTTAGGAAAATACGCCATTAGAAAGATTGCGGGCCTGAATTTAGGCCATTGGGATGAAATTCGGGCTTCGATGGCCTAAAAATGGAAATGACTCCTTCTAGTGGCCTATTTTAGTTTTTTTCAATTATTTTTTATTTTATGTAATTAAAATAAATAATAATCATTTTGTATCATTATTTATGTCCTACTTTTTTTTCTTGTTCCAATATTTTTATTTCATATTCATTTTAAAAATAATTAAATATTAATCGTCAAACCTACCCATCACCTTACATTAAACTTTCAAATTACCCTCTACCAATAATAATTCCAGTCCACCCCACAACCACATATCAGTAAATCACATATAAATAAATAAATTAAAATTGTAAACTCATTACAATCATATTATATAAATTTTAAGTTACTTTTTTTAACACTAATAATGTGACGAATGGAGTAATATAAGAAATAAAATAAATATTAATTCAAATATATTATAAAATAAGTAAAACAAACACATATTCAAATAAATTATAAATTAAAAATAAAAATATTTATTATAAGTATCCCAAAATTTTCGGACATGTTACTTTATGTAGGGATAATTAGTATTAAATACAAGGATATATTAGGGTTAAAAAATGTAGCTTAAGAGTTTATATAATGTGGTTATAATAAATTTATAATTTAAATTTATTTATTTATGTGTGATTTACTGATATGTGGTTGTAGGTTTGATGAGAATTATTAATGGTAGATGGTTTGAAAGTTTAATATATTTATTTATTAATGCGATATGATGGGTATATTTGGTAATTAATATTTAATTATTTTTAAAATGGAAATTAAAAAATTATGAACAACAAAAAAGAAAGTAGGACAAAAATAATGACACAGAATGAATATTATTTATTTTAACTAAATAAGATAAAAAATATTTCAAAAAAAACTAAAATAGGCCACCAGAATGAGTCATTTCCTCTTTTAGGCCATCGAAGCCCGAACTCTAGCCCAATGGCCTAAATTCAGGCCCAAAATCCTTCTAATGGCTATTTTTCCTAAATCAAAATATCGTGGCCAAAAAGTGAAAATGACTCCTTTTGGTGGCCTATTTTAATTATTATCTCTTTATTAAAATAACTATTGAAATTTAAAATTAATATATAAGTATCAAATTGGATTAATTAAAATATGATTTAAATTTAAAACATAAATTTATATTGTTTAAATTTATATTAGATTTAAATAATATAAATTTATATTAAATAATATTATTATAATAATGAAATTCATACTTAAATTTATATGAATTTATATTAAAATTTAATATAAATTTAAATAGTATAAATTTATTTTTAAATTATTTTATTTTATTCTTTCATTAATATTCAATATTAATATATGTTGTCAAATTTTAAACATTCCATATTCCTATTTGGACATAATTAAGAAAATAATTAGCCAAATTATAAGTTTAGTAAGAAAAAGGAGCATTTTGGACATTATGTGAAAACGTAGAGGATCAGAGGCAAAAAAATAGAAAAATGACTATTTTGGATTTTTGGGAAAGAAAAGTGATTATATCATACTTTTTCCCCGGCTTTGGTGAAGATGCCCCAATCTTTCTCCAAATACTCGAAGGCTCATTCTTCAAGTTTGCCCGTCATGAAACCTGTTTGCAAATCCTCCTTGTCAATTAGTTTCGTTTAAGCATGGGTTGACGATACCTTAGAAAGTCTCATTGATTGAATTCGTCAATTCCAATTAAAGAGCAATGAATTCCACTCGATCATGTAGTCCAAGGCTTGGTTGCAAAAAGGTGATAAAAACCAGTATACAAAGTGGATCGAAGATTCCTTCACTTTAAGACGAAATCACGAACACGGTGAAGAAACCTTTTGCACTTCAAATCACAAAAACGTTAGTGAATTTGATATCAAAATGTAGATCAATCAAAGTTACTCTTTCCTCCAATGTCCGTTGTATTTAAAGTGCGTCCGTCTCCATCGAAGGTAATAAGATCTTTCCATGTACACTGTCGTCCTTTGATGGAGTTTCCTGGGATAGATGATATTCATCATTTTGTGCTTGTATTTTATATGTTCCATATGGTTGATTGGTGAGTATTGATCCATTTTGGTGTCTTATTAGTGTGTTTTGCATTACAGGTACAAATTGGAGTGAAATGTGAATTTATCATAAAAAAGACATCAAATTGGCGACATTTTGGAGAAGCTTCAGGTGGTGTGCCCACACACAACGGCAGTGGTCAGTCCTGCTGTGCATATTTTGTTGCTGAGGCGTTCCCAACGTGATTGCTTATGTGTTCGGGCGACTTGGCTGATGATGTGGACGAATTTGGAGACTTAATTCAAGGGATTTTGGGATCATGGAAAGCATATTGTGACTGTGAACTTATTTCCAAAAGGGAGATCAAGATTTTGTAAAGAAGGAAAAAAATTGGAAAAGAAGGAAACTTGTAGATTTTGGTTGATTTCTTGCATTTTCTTGGTGCTGCTGCTTTGGACGAATTTGAGGGGGTTTACGGAGATAAATTGATTCGATTGTTGCTGTTTTGGGAGAGAATTCATACTGGAGATCATTGACTGGGCCTGGAGACGAGAGACATTGCTGTAGACGTGAAGATTGTTGGAGCTCTTTCTTCTTTCTTCATTGAACATTGTGTTTGTCATGTTTTCTACTTTCTACTTTGTTATTTCTTTCATGTTTAGCGGGTAGTTCCTTTTATCTAGCTTAGGATTGGACCCCGTGTTGGGATTGGATTGTCGTTGTGAGGCATGATATGTTTTAAACACTTGATATGTTTTAAATGTTTAACTCCCTTTGATTATTAAGTATTTTCATTATTTATGTTTTCACGACATGAATTCCTATTTTGGTTGATTGTGAGGCGCCCATAATTGATTAATTTAGTAGTTTAATCGTTATAATTAGATTGGTGTCCGTGTAGTTGCACTTTAATCTAATTGAGTAACAATTAGAGAATTAAAGCTCTAGGGAATCATGTAATCATTTGAGATATCACCGCGTAGGTAGATTAATCCATTTGAATTAGGATCTTAATTCCATTAGGGAAGTGAATAACGGTCGTGCCTTGTTCACCGATTAAGTAAGGAAAAGTTGGTCACGGAGCGGTTGCCGGTGACTATAACTAATTTATTTAATAGGAGAAGGAAATATTTGTCAATGATCAACAATAGATCCAATTCCAATCCGGCAAGTTCAAGTCCCAAGCTAGGTACCTTTATTTGACTGATTTCCTCAATTTTCCAGTATTCTCCTGCTCATCGCCCCTTTAGTTATTTTATTCACTCATTCTTTTTTATTTATTTTTAGTAGAACTAGTTTCAATCAAAACCCCTCCCCATTTTATTATTGTGGTTAATCATAGTTAATATATCATTTGAATCCCTGAGGAGACGACTCTACTCATCATTATCTATTTTATTTTCATACGGGTAGAATTATTTATTTTTGTAGCTAGACGATAGCTATCAAATTTTGGCGCCGTTGCCGGGTATTCAAATTGATTTATTATTCTGTGGTTAATTGCTACTATTTTATTTACTAATATTATTTTTTTCTGGTTTATGCCTCGATCCACTCGGACGAGGGAATTGATCTACGATCCGGAGATTGAGAGAGTTGCTCGAAGATTGAGGAGAGAAACCAGGGAAGCTAGACTTGTTGCGTGCCAAGGAGGACAGGAAGACCTGGATCTTTCACTTGAAGCTGCTACATCTGGTAATGAACTAAGCAGCGACGAGAGTGAAGAGTTTGAACAAGAGATGGCTCAAGATCAACGCACTCTCCAGGAATTAGCTGCGCCTCACTTGGCGCAACAACCACTTTGCATTACTTTACCTATTCTTCCCGATAATACTGATTTTGGACTTAAAACTGCTTTAATTCATTTGCTTCCTATTTTCATGGAGTTTCAGGAGAAGAGCCGCACAGACACTTGCAGGAATTTGACGTTATTTGTTTGAGCATGAAACCACGAGGCGTCACTGATAATCAACTCCGACTTCGTGCCTTTCCTTTTTCCTTGCGGGATGCTGCTAAAGAATGGCTATACCATTTCCCTGCTGGGAGTATTGAAACATGGGCGGACTTGCACAAGAAGTTCCTAGAGAAATATTTTCCTGCCTCAAGTGCTTCTACCTTGCACAAAGAAATTTGTGGAATCACTCAATCTCAAAGAGAATCTCTTTATGAGTATTGGGAGCGTTTCAATAAATTAATTACTAAATGTCCGCATCATCAAATTCCTGAATCATTACTAATCCAATATTTTTATGATGGTCTTACTAACATGGAAAGGAGGCTCATGGATTCGGCTTATGGAGGGTCCTTGATGAAGAAAATACCAGCAGAAGCATGGGACATGATTCAAACGTCCGCTGAGTACACCCAACAGTTTGGATCGCGGGAAAAAGTTGTTGGAGTTAAAGAGGCATCTGAGGTAAACTCTCATTCTATTCAACAACTTTCGGAATTAACTGCCTTTGTTAGACAAATTGATGTAGGAAAAGCCCAAGTTAAAGCACGTGGAATTTGCTGCCATACTGGCCATGCCACGGATGAGTGTCCAACCTTGCACCAGGAAGTTGGTGTAAATGCAGCAGGATTTGTGTCTCGAACGAACCATGATTCATTTTCCCAAACATTCAACCCAGGGTGGTGTGATCATCCAAACCTTCGCTATGGAAACTCCTCAAATAATTTCCAACCTGCTAACCAACAACAAAATCGCCCGCCTCCTCAAGGTGAAGCAGGTATGTCTTTACACGATATAGGTAAATCCATGGCATCTAACACTTTGCAATTTCAACAAGAGGCGCGCACCAGCATTAAGAATCTTGAAGATCAAATGGCTCAACTGACCAGGGAGGTGCGCGAGTCCAGGGAACGTGAAAAAGGGAAACTACCTGCACAACCTGAAATTAATCCACGCAATGTGAGTGCCATGGTGCTTTGCAATGGAAAGGAGTTGGCAAACCTGATGTTGCTGAGAAGAGTAAAAAGGATGAAGAATCAATTGAGAAAGAAATTGAGAAGGATGAGAAACTCTCTTCCAAAACTTTAGTCAATGAAAATTCTCAATTACCTGCTACTAACTCTGCTCCTTCATCTAGCAAATCCCACGTTATGCAAAATTTTAAAGGAGTTGTGCACTAATAAGAAAAAGCATCGTGGGGATGAAATAATCATAGCTGGAGAGGCTGTGTCTGTTGTGCTTCAATGCAAACTTCCACCAAAATGTGGTGACCCAGCTATATTTCTACTTCCCTGCAAGATTGGAAAATTAGAAATTAAAAAGGCTATGTTGGATCTTGGTGCTGCAATTAATGTTATGCCTTTGTCTGTGTATAAAAATTTGAATTTGGGTAACTTGAAAGAAACGGGAATTATAATTCAATTAGCTAATAGGACAAATGCTTATCCTGATGGTATGATAGAAGATGTCCTAGTTCAAGTGACTGCATTGATTTTCCCTATTGATTTTTATGTGCTTGACATGCATGATGATAATTCCCCAAATCCCTCTCCGGTCTTACTTGGAAGACCATTTATGTGCACTGCTGAAACAAAAATTGATGTTAAGAAGGGTACACTTACTATAGCATTTGATGGGGAAGAAGTGAAAATTAATATATTTAATGATGAGAAATTTCCCATGGAATCTAATGCATTATATAGAGTGGATCTTCTTCTTCATAACATGCAGGAAACCTTTGAGCAGAATGGAAAAGGTCCACCAAAGTTATTTGATGTCTCTCTTCCTCCTACCAAGGAAGAAAAGTGGATTCAAGCTTCAAGAGATAAAATAGGTTTTCGGGATGCAAATGTGGTTGGGAAGCAGAAGAAGATGGAAAAGAAATTTAAGGTCAATAAGCCCCGACTTAAGCGCTATATTGCAGGATTTGGTGTTCAAAGGGAGGAGTTTGTTGCTTTGGTTGATTGCATTAAATTATGATTGAGCCATAGAGTGTCTAGCCAAAGACGATAAAGAAAGGCGCTTCTTGGGAGGCAACCCAAGTTTTGCTATTTTATTTCTTTTGAGTTTTTCTTATTTTTAATTTTGAATTTTGGATGTTTTGTCATGACATTTCACTTGTTTTTGTAGAAATATAGATAATTCTTGGTAGAGACTTCTTGATTGTTCTTGTCAATTGTTTTGATGTTTGATGGATATTTGAGAAGTTTATGGATTAACACTTGATCCTTCTATGAACAGTACAAGTCTCTGGAGTTGACCCTCGGTTCCTTAGCCCTTTTTTACTTTTTCCTACCCCAACCATGGCCCCGTTATAACCTTGAATAAAGACCCTTTGATTGCTAGTTGCTACTTTATGATTGTGGTTTGATTTGATTGATGTGCAAATTTATGGAATTGGTGTTTTTCTTTCATGTGCTTTGTGCGTAAACACTTAGCCTATACACTTGAGAGTGAGAGAGCACTTTTATATATTCCCCATCCGGTGAGAGCATTGTTGGGCATACTTATTGTACAACTGAGTTATTGGCATGATTGAAATTGAGATTGACTTGTGGTGTCTTTGTTTTGACTTGATGGCATGCTTGAGGGCAAGCATGGAGTAGGTGTGGGGGGGTTTATATTCATAATTTTATGCTTGTATTTTATATGTTTCCATATGGTTGATTGGTGAGTATTGATCCATTTTGGTGTCTTATTAGTGTGTTTTGCATTACAGGTACAAATTGTAGTGAAATGTGAATTTAGCATGAAAAAGACATCAAATTGGTGACATTTTGGAGAAGCTTCGGGACGTGTGCCCACACACAACGGCAGTGGCCAGTCCTGCTGTGCATATTTTGTTGCTGAGCCGTTCCCAACGTGATTGCTTATGTGTCCGGGCGACTTGGCTGATGATGTGGACGAATATGGAGACTTAATTCAAGGGATTTGGGCAAGGTTATCAAAATCTAGATCTTATGTCGGATCATTTTTCCATTTGCAAGATCGGGATCGTAGGATCGTATTCAGATCCTAAGATCCTATAAAATTAGGAAAATATATATATATTCATATTGCATATGAGGAAATTACAATACCCAATATCAATAGACATTAATTTATTTAACAAAAATAAGGATAATAATTGGAAGATCTCCATCAGCAGGGGTGCTGGAAGGGCATGCTACGGCAAGGGCGGCGGTAGAAAGAGGAAGGGGATACGAGGGCGACGATAGGAAGAGAAGGGGGATACGACGGATACGTCAACAACAGGAAGATGAATTGGAAGAGGAAGATGAAAGGGATGCGAGGAAGATGGAGATGCAAATAAAAATCCATAGATTTGGATTTTGGAAAAGAATGAAGGACTGAAAAACGAAAAAATGAGATGAAATATAAGAGGGAGTGGGATCGGATCGTTCAAAGATCTTAAGATCTGGTATAGATCCTATAGATCTTATCCAGATCTCACCCTAATTTAGATCCCATATAGATCTTGATCGTTTTGGCTTTGTGGGATCGTAGAATCGTAAGATCCTAAGATCTAGATCTAGATTTTAATAACCTTGATTTTGGGATCATGGAAAGCATGTTGTGACTGGGAACTTATTTCCAAAAGGGAGATCAAGATTTTGTAAAGAAGGAAACAAATTGGAAAAGAAGGAAACTTGTAGATTTTGGTTGATTTCTTGCATTTTCTTGGTGCTGCTGCTTTGGACGAATTTGAGGGGGTTTACAGAGATAAATTGATTTGATTGTTGCTGTTTTGGGAGAGAATTCATACTGGAGATCATTGACTGGGCCAGGAGACGAGAGACATTGCTGGAGACGTGAAGATTGTTGGAGCTCTTTCTTCTTTCTTTATTGAACATTGTGTTTGTCATGTTTTCTACTTTCTGCTTTGTTATTTCTTTCATGTTTAGTGAGTAGTTCCTTTTATCTAGCTTAGGATTGGACCCCGTGTTGGGATTTGATTGCCGTTGTGAGGCTTGATATGTTTTGAATGTTTAATTCCCTTTGATTATTAAGTATTTTCATGATTTCTGTTTTCACGATATGAATTCCTATTTTGGTTGATTCTGAGGCGCCCATAATTGATTAATTTAGGAGTTTAATCGTTATAATTAGATTGGTGTCCGTGTAATTGCACTTTAATCTAACTGAGTAACAACTAGAGAATTAAAGCTCCAGGGAATCATGGAATCATTTGAGATATCACCGCTTAGGTATATTAATCCATTTGAATTAGGCTTTTCTAGAATTTAATGCAATCGTATAAGTACTTCTATGGTCGTACCTAGGATCTTAATTCGATTAGGAAAGTGAATAACGGTCGTGCCTTGTTCACCGATTAAGTAAGGAAAAGTTGGTCACGGAGCGGTTGCCGGGTGACTATAACTAATTTATTTAATAGGAGAAAGAAATATTTGTCAATAATCAACAATAAATCCAATTCTAATCCGGCAAGTTCAAGTCCTAAGCTAGGTACCTTTATTTGACTGATTTCCTCAACTTTCCAGTATTTTCCTGCTCATCGCCCCTTTAGTTAGTTTTATTCACTCATTCTCTTTTATTTATTTTTAGTAGAATTAGTTTCAATCAAGACCCCTCCCCATCATTTTATTAATATGGTTAATCATAGTTAATATTTCATTTGAATCCATGAGGAGACGACTCTACTCATCATTATCTATTTTATTTTCATACAGGTAGAATTATTTATTTTTGTAGCTAGACGACAGCTATCAATAGATTATTTTGTTGTCAATTTAACTCGAGCTTATCCCAGAAGATCGTCAGCTAGTCGTTATGAGATTCAACACGTGATTCTGGCAGCTATCTTTCCAATTATAGTTTGTCCGGATAAAATCATGGCTTGGCATCTATAGTACTTGTTCAGACATCGGTTATGAACATATTCTCCCAAAACTAGTTCCCAACTAAGAGCTTTTTGTAAAGAAAGATGATTCAGTACAATCATGCATAGGCAGAATCATCCATTCAAAACGAACAAGAAATGGACATCTCCGGACCCATGCAGAATTCATCATTTATACAGTTCCATGATCCAAGAATTGTAAGCACAGCAAACCTTGAAGAATTCCCTGAAGCCAGCAGCCTCAGCCAGTGCCTGAAACTCCAATTCTGTCCTTTCCTTACCGCCCGGGTTGTGTGGCAGCATAATGACATCCTCGTGGACCGTGTTCTTGGTGGAGAGTCCAGTGTCGAGAGCCTCTGGCAGAAGGCGTTCAGCCAATATCACTTTCCCCTTGCCCGAAAGTGCTTCGTGGCATTTCTTCAAGAATTTCCTGCAATGCTCGTCACTCCAATCATGGCATATTCACTGCGATTATTTATCACGTTTTTTAGTTTTTAATTAAACCCTATCTAGATCGATACGTTGATTATAGAAGTATATAATTGTAAATTCATTCTTTAAATTAGTTACATACCTTCATGAAAATGGTATCTCCTTTTGGCACACTGACAAACATGTCTCCTCCCACATGTTCCACTCCTGTATTATTAAGTGTAAGAAATTGTAATGTCATTACATAATATTAATAAATAAAAGCTGTAGTAAAATGGGTTAATTTTTTAGGAAATGGAGTGGGAACCTGGATAAGATGGGGCATCCTCAATAACATTGGTGAGGTCAAAGTTGATGCCTTTTATGGAAGGGTACTTGGAAATGATCATGTTGAGGGTGGCACCGGTGCCGCCACAAACATCCACGACTGTGGAGAGCAGGGGCGGACACACGTGCAATCTACCGGGGGCACGGGACACCACTTAAATTTGCTCCGTAAGGTAAAAAATATTTATGCCTCTATTAGTGCACCCACTTAAATTTTTTTGGGACCCCACCCCTATTCTCTTACAGCCCTTTACGCAAAATAGGGTTTCTTTCACAAACCTTTCTGCTTCCTACTCAAACCAACGCATCCCTTTCTGCTTCCTGCTCCCCTTCGCCCCTTCCTTTCCCTTCGTGTTCCTTCCTTTAAGTTTGTGCAATGCCCATTTGAATACGAAGTGTGCACTTACCCACCGCCCACTTTCCGAATCTGTATTGCAAGTTTCAACACCTTCCGGCTCTCTCGCAGTCTCGCTGCCCCTGCGCATCTCAAATTAAGGTATGAATCTAATTCGAATTTTTTGGGCAACAATTGGGCATCTATCGAATTTTGAAAACATGAATCTCAAAGCTTGTTTCTTTTGTTAATTTGAATATGTAATTTGGGCATTTGTGGATTTGAAGATGTGATTTGGGCATTTGTTAATAATTGTTTGCTGCTTTGTCTGATTGTCTCTGTGTTACTGTGAATGTGTATCTATATATATATTTTAATTTTGATAGCTAAGTTTTGAATCTAAATTATATGTGATGTGGGCATCTGTTTGTTCGTTTCTTTTTTTTTCTTCAAAATTTTGATTGCTATGTATGTGAATCTAAATTATATTTATGTTATATTGAAGGGAGCATTCATGGAAAGATTCTTGAAGAGAAAGGTACCAACCGATTCTTCAAGTGGAAGTGGAAGTAATAACATTCCATTATCGAATTCTACTCCAACATTGTCTAAAAGAGTAGAATTAAAAGATCTTCCTTGTGATCCTGTGGATAGACCAAGTATTTTGGATTACGATGCTAATCAAAGAGAAGAGATAAGGCGATTATATTTGCAAAAGGGACCTTTTCAACCACGTGGGCATTTGTTTCCTACAAAGAAAATAGGGAATAAGATAAGACGTTTTGTTCCAAGTTGGTTTGATGAATTTCCATGGTTAGAGTATAGTATAAAAGCGGACAAGGCCTTTTGTTTGTGGTGTTACTTATTTAGAGATAATATTAGAAAAAAAGGTGGTTTGTTACAGAAGGATTTGATAGTTGGAACAAAAAGGATAGACTAAATATCCATGTTGGTGAAGTTTCAAGTTTTCACAACAAAGCACAACAACAATGTGAGAATTTGATGAAGCAAAATCAATCTATTGTTGTTGCTTTTCAAAAGCAAAGTGAAAAGGCGAAGGAGAAGTACCGAATTAGATTAAATGCTTCAATTGATGCTTGTAGATTTTTGGCAAAGAATGCATTACCATTTCGTGGTCATGATGAATCGGAGAACTCCATTTCTAGGGGTCTTTTCATTGAAACGTTAACCTTACATGGAAGTGCTAATGAGAATATTCGTAATGTTACATTACGAAATGCTCCGGCGAATAATCAAATGGTGTCTCCATCCATTCAGAAAGATATTCTTAGTTGTTTTGAAAGTGAGATACTTAAATCCATTTTTGAAGAAATTGGCAAAGATGTATTTGCTTTGTTGGTTGATGAGTCAAGTGATGTGTCAAGAAAAGAACAAATGGCTGTGGTTTTGAGATATGTTGATGCACGTGGACTTGTTAAGGAGAGGTTTGTTGGTGTTGTTCATGTGAAGGAGACAACTTCTTCAACTCTTAAATCTGCTATTGATGCTTTGTTTACTAAACATGGATTTAGTTTGAAACAGGTACTTTTTTGTGCTTATTTATCTAATTTGTTTAGTTTTGTATCTTATATTGATAATTGAATATTTATTTAATATTTTCTAAAATTTTTATTGAAATAGATAAGAGGTCAAGGTTATGATGGAGCAAGCACTATGCATGGAGAGTTTAATGGTTTGAAAGCTTTAATCTTAAAAGAGAACAGTTCAGCATATTATGTTCATTGCTTTGCTCATCAGCTTCAATTGGTAGTTGTAGCGGTTGCAAAAAACCACAATGGTGTTGGAAACTTTTTTGATATGCTTGCAACAATGATGAATGTGGTTTGTTCTTCATGCAAACGAAAAGATATGATTCGAGAAGGTTACAAAGATAGAGTTCAAGAAGCTATTAGCAAAAGTGAAATTGAAACTGGACGAGGGTTGAACCAAGAACTTTCTTTTATACGTGCTGGAGATACACGTTGGGGTTCTCATCATAAAACAATGCAAAGTTTGACTTCTTTGTTCTCAGAAGTTATTGTAGTGCTCAAATATGTTGAGGAAGATGGTGATAACAGTTTTAGTCGACATCAAGCACATGGTATTCTCGAGTATTTTAGCTCTTTTGATTTTAGTATTTATCTCCACTTGATGCTACACATTTTAGGACTCACAAGTGTTTTATCACGAGCTCTTCAAAGAAAAGATCAAGATATTGTAGAAGCGGTCTCATTGATTGGAGGAACCAAACAAGCATTGAAGAAGTTCAGAGAACATGGATTTGGTGAGATTCTGAAGAAAACCAATTCTTTTTGTAAAGAGCATGGTCTTGAAATCTTGAACATGGAGGAATGCTATGTTACTTCAAGAAACCGAAAAACCAACATTACCAATCGACATCATTTTGAAGTTGATATCTTCAATACAGTTTTGGATATGCAAATTCAAGAGTTTGGTGATCGATTCACTGAGGTAAGTACTGAACTGCTTACTAATATGGCAGCTTTGAGTCCACATGCTTCATTTTCAATGTTTGATGCTTCAAAGTTAGTGGAGTTGAGCAAGTTTTATCCACATGACTTCAATGATATGGAGAGGAATTGTCTAGAGCGTGAACTTGACATCTATTATGAGACAATGCATCAAGATGAAAGATTTGCCAATGTGGATGGGATCTCTGAACTTTCTAGATTGATGGTGGAAACAAGGAAGCATTTTTCTTATCCATATGTCTACCGATTATTAAAGTTGGCTTTGGTTTTATCGGTTGCAACTGCTACAGTGGAAAGATGTTTTTCTGCGATGAAGCTTGTAAAATCTGATTTGCAAAATCGGATGGGTGATGATTTTTTGAACGATTCTCTAATTTGTGCGATAGAGAAAGAAGCGCTCCTCAATGTTACGAATGAAGCTGTTATTAGACGGTTTCAAAGTATGAAGACGTAGAGAATATTTGTAAGATGTATGTTTTGATTGTCATATTTAATAAATTTAAATTTAAATTAATATATTTAATAAATTTAATTTTATTTTTAATTTTAATTGTTATTTTTGTGTCACTACTTGAATTTTTTTCTAGATCCGCCACTGGTGGAGAGGCCCTCAAAGCCACTGTAGGTTTCTAGAATCTTCTTCATGGTGACGGTGGAGTGGTTGGACATTCCACTGTTGAAAACCTTGTTGAATCTTGGGTCTGTCCCATGGTAGTCGAATGCCATCATTCCATAGGCCTTGTTGAAGGGTATACCGCCATCAAGAACTGCATCTTTCAGATGATACCTGGACTCATTCAACTCAAATAGTATTTAGTTATTCATTGTGGTTTTCTTAGGGCCATTTAATTGAATTCTTTGGACAATATAATCAAAATAGCTATCATACACCCATAAACATGATAATGACAATTGTCAATGGGTTGAGTAATTTGGCTACCCTATCAACATCCATTCCAAATTTCCCTATCCGGTAAACTTCAAAATTATATAAATTTAGGTTAGCATTTAAATTTTGTATACATGGAAAATCTTAGTAGAAAAGTAATTAATTAGACCATAAAAATCAGTAAACTAAATAAAAAAGACAGTTACCCGGTTCAAATCTATCCTACGTATGGGGCGCTACGAAGCCAAGCCAGTGTTTACTATTTTCATTTACTATTTACAATAATACACAAAGATGTTTAAATACCCGGCCCACAATGAATCTAATTAACCCACTTAATTATTTTCAAGAGGATGATCATGTTGAATTAAAACTTTTGAGGTTATTACTGTTAGAAAGAAGATAGAAGATGGACCTAGGGCTTCAACCTAAAACCAATTCGTAGTAGGTAGAGAGACCCATCTTCATATAAATAGGGATAACCCAACATATAATTGATGTGGGACTTAAACACCCCTCATCGAAATGAATATCATCTCGGAAACCACGAGATACCCAAAGGAGTACCAATGGATTTGATACCATGTTAGAAAGAAGACGGACCTAGGGCTTCAACCTAAAACCAATTGGTAGTAGGTGTCCATATAAATAGGTGATAACCCGACATATAACCGACGTGAGACTTTAACAATTAGTACAAGTTTTCTTTTATTTCTTAATCATTTCTCAAATTAAGAGTTTAATAATGGAGTAATAATAAGAAGTTTGTGAGCACCAATAGGAACCACACAATAATAATTGATCTTACCAGCTCTCCATAAGAATCTTATCCTGAGCCATCAACAGCAGCGGGGCAATCGACACCCCGTCCCCATTCTTGGTCAAAAACCGGCAAACCGGCGCCAGTCCGTAGAGCCGCTCGACGCCGCCGCCGGGCAGGCCTTTCAAGGTGCACTCCAGCACGGAGTAGGTGGCGAGCAGGCGCAGAATCCGATCGAGCATGACATGGGCCTCCGGGTTACTAGTGGGAAGCTGCGCGGCGAGGTCGGCGGGGAGACGAAGGCCCCGGGACCGGCCTTCTTGATGAGCTCCAGGAGGTCCAGCTCAATGGCGGACTTGAGGACCATGTGTTGAGTCAAGGTTTTGAAAGGAGTTCACAGCCGATGATTGAACACCTTGGAAGAACATCCACAGCACCAGTCTACGTGAGTGAACGGAAGAACTTTCCTAAGAGACTGGATTTGGACCCAACGGATCTTTCCTAATCAGGGGGATATATACTAATGTTTGATTGCAGGAATCCCTCCTGATTTAGGGAAAGATCAATCAGCCAAGATTGGGGCTAATCACAACGGCTCTTTCCCCATTTAGCATCAGGCCGTTTGAAATGGCAGAGCTCACTGCATAAGAAGAGTTTCGGAGGCTTGGATTTAGATACTTCTCTCGACTCTCATTCTGGATACACTCTGAATCTCTCTAGAGCTCTCGGAAACAATTTGGAGAAGTAATCTCGATCTTCAACCTTGTGCACACAGAATTCATCTACTGCTGGAAGATCGACCAAGCCTTAAGCACTCCTATCGATTGCTATTTGTTCTCTGTTCAGTTCCTGAATCTGAGATACATCTAAAGGAGAGTGCTTGAGGCGAAACAGGAGGAAACGCAACAACACATTCTTTCATACGACAGAG
The DNA here is from genome assembly GCA_030278955.1 of Hygrophila difformis. NCBI lineage: Eukaryota > Viridiplantae > Streptophyta > Magnoliopsida > Lamiales > Acanthaceae > Hygrophila > Hygrophila difformis. Next base: position 37,391,466 of record JAOANR010000015.1, read on the forward strand.
GAGGTCTGCTTCACAGGCTACTTCAAGGGAAACTCAGAGTGGTTGCTTTGGGGAGTTGAAATAGGCGGGAAGCCTATACCAGATCCGGGGAAGGAGCTGGTCACTACAACTATCTGCTTGAAGTTTGGAGTGAAGGCAGTCAAAGTTATTTCATCTATTGTGTGTGGTTGTAAACCATTGTTGATAACACATAGTGAAATAATCTCCTGGATTGGTATCCCCCAGACGTAGGCCGAAGGCCGAACTGGGTCAACAACTCTTGTGTTGTTTTATTTTGTGCATATTTTATTCCGCTGTGCATTTTATTACACTCGATACAGTAATCTGTTTGTTCATTGTTGGTGTTCAGACACTCTCAGTGAACCACTGCACAAAGTCACTCACTTGCTTAACCCAGTGGACCTAACACCATGGGCAACACGGAGCCGCTGGCGAGCTGCATCGCGAACAGAAACGCTTCTTCATCGGCGCCGTCCACGGTGGCGTTGCCGGCAGTAGCGGTGGCCGAGCCCATTAATGGATTACTATAACTGAATATTTAGTAATCCCTTTTTGGCTAAACCACTTCTGGATCATTTAAGTTATCAATTGTACTCCACTCACCTTCAAATTCTTGGACGGAATGGCCCCACAGGACTTGGACAATTTTACAATCGGGGTTGGTCTACCATCAACTTGTTTGAAACCATTGTAGATGGAAGAAGAGATTTTTGTGCCATGATTAATTTTTGTATTTTAGAATATTTTGAAGATCGTAATTGGATTTGGTAGTTGGCCTTATTTATTGGGTGTTGAGAGAGTATATTGATTGTTTTAGAATCTGGATTTAGTTGGTCCGCCTGTATTATTTGGGGATTACGAATTTATTTTCTTTCATATCATTAGTGATATTTTCAATGTTACGAGGAAAGGGGAATTGAATAAGAGGATGTTTGAATGTGGGTTTTGAGGAATGTTGCAATATTTAACAAATGCATAATCAGATAATTATTGAAATAAAACATGAGGTAGGAAATTAAGTGTGTGGACGAGTTTATGCTATTTTAAATCGCAATAATCAAATAATCAATTTTTAAGCATTCGATATTGTATTTTGAAATTATAAAATCATCATAAAGGGTATGGGTAAGAACAATCAAATAATTATGGGAATTAATTTGGGGATAATATGGTAAAATCCATTTACTTCTTCAAATGTGATTTCTTTTGAGCATCAAAATTGAGCTACAGAAAAATAGTGTTTCAAATCCTACAAAACGTGTTAGGTGGTGCTCCTTCAATGCGGTAGATAGGGGCGGTGGCAATTAATGTTGGTAGATGGGGTGTGAAAAGCAGACATCCCCATTTTGTGCCTATAAATACGGGCTTCTGCTTTCTCTGCTTCTTCAATTTAGTGGGCAGATTTAGCCCAGAGAGTGAGTGTGTTTTGGTAGGCTTTTCTTTTGTGAGGAGTCTACATTTGTTGAGTGGGTTTTTTTTTTTTTGTGGGTCCGGAAATTATTGTCCAAACCCTTTTGTAATACTTCCCCTCATAGCAAAATTTGTTTCTCCTTTTGCCTGTGGATATAGGTCGATTTGACCGAACCACGTAAATTCTCCGTGCCTGTTTATTTTGCTACACTTGGCTAATTTGGGTACACTTCCGCAACAAACTGGTATCAGAGCCCTGATTGCGTAGTATGCTCTGTGGTCGCAGTTAATCTGATCTTCCACATCAGAAACACATCTCGGTTAAGCTACCCTTTTGTGAGCCTTGTTTGTGCCTTTTGTTAGCAAAATGTCGGCCATAAATATTAAGGTTGACAAGTTCACGGGGGGGAATAGTTTTAGCCTATGGCAAATCAAAATACGGGCTTTGTTAAAGCAACAAGGCCTGTGGGCTCCATTAAAAGAAAAGGTAGATCCAGATAATGCTGAGATGGTGAGCCTGGAGGAGAAGGCTCATTCAACCATCTTACTATGCTTGGCAGATGATGTCATTACCGAAGTTGCAATGGAGACAAAGGCGTCTGGTTTATGGTTAAAACTCGAAAGTCTTTACATGACGAAGTCTTTAACCAATAAGTTGCTATTAAAGCAATGTTTGTTCAGCCTACGGATGCAGGAAGGTACATCTCTTCGAGACCATCTCGATAGATTAAATACTATCTTGCTGGTGTTGTGAAATATTGATGTGGTTATCGAAGATGAAGATGCTGCATTGATATTACTAGTATCTTTACCACTATCATTTGAAAATTTTGTACAGTCATTTATAGTTGGTAAAGATACTGTCAGTTTAGAAAATGTACGTGTTGCTCTGCATAGTAGGGAATTACGACATAAGGCATCTTCGAGTAATGTAGATGATCAGGCTGCTGGGCTTGTTGTTAGCAATGGCAATGGACATGAAAAATTTGTAAAACAAAAGAAGAAAAAGTCTTTTGTTAAAGGTCCCAAGCCAAGTGATGTCTGTAATTATTGCAAAGAGAAAGGACATTGGAAGAACCAGTGTCCCAAGATGATGAAGAAGCAACAACAGGGAGCGCAACAAGAGTCTGTCACTGTTGCGGTCAATGGCGATACAGATCCAGAGGATCATTTGGCTTTGGTCACAAGCGTGCAGCCATCGCAAGATGATGTATGGGTTCTTGATTCTGGAGCATCATACCACATGTGTCCTAACAAAGAGTGGTTTTCGAGCTACGAACCAGTCGATGGAGGAAATGTTTTTAAGACAAATGATTCTGTCTGTAAGACAGCTGGGATTGGTTCTATCAAGCTTAGAACACATGCCGGTGAAATTGCAACTCTGCACGATGTCAGACATGTTCCAAAGCTGAAGAAGAATCTGATTTCCTTAAGAGTCCTTGACAATAAGGGTTTTAGATACGAAGGGGAGCATGGAGAACTCTACATCATGAAGGGATCGTCCGTCGTTTTAAAAGGAGTCTTGCATGGATCTCTGTATGTTGTGTAGGGATCTATTGTAGTAAATTCTGTAGCTGCTGTTGCCGATACTTCTGATATGTCCAAGCTATGGCATATTAGACTTGGGCATATGAGTCAGAGGGGAATGCAGATCCTGTCAAGTAGTGGTCTTCTTGAAGGTCACAAGTTAGATGAGTTCGGGTTCTGTGAGCACTGCACATTTGGTAAATTACATCGTACTAAATTTGGAAAGGCAACTCACAGAACGAAGTCGACGTTGGATTACATTCATTCTGACTGTTGGGGTCCTTCACGAGTTGAGTCGCTTGGGGGCAGCAGATATTTTTTGTCCATTATCGATGATTATTCAAGGATGACTTGGGTAATCATGATGAAGGAAAAGGGCGAAGCTTTCTTGAAATTCAAGCAGTGGAAGGCGTTGGTAGAGAACCAGACCAACAAGAAGATTAAAAGGCTTCGAACTGATAATGGTCTGGAATTCTGTTCGAGGGAATTCAATGAGTTCTGCAAGAACAATGGAATTGCACGACATCACACAGTCAGGAACACTCCACAGCAAAATGGAGTGGCAGAGCTTATGAATCAGACGCTTTTGGAGAGGGCACGCTGCATGCTCTCAATTTCTAGATTGCCAAGGAGCTTTTGGGCAGAAGCAGTTAACACTGCTTGCTTTCTGATCAATCGGGGACCTCATACTGGAATTGATTGTTGGATTCCTTATGAGGTTTGGTCGAGTAATTCCTATGAACACTCGAATTTGAAATCTTTTGGATGTGCGGCTTATTATCATGTAAGTGAGTGAAAACTGGAGCCCAGAGCAAAGAAGGGCGTTTTCGTAGGGTATGGAGATGGAGTCAAAGGATTCAGAATTTGGTCACCTTCGGAGAAAAGAGTTATATTGAGTAGAAGTGTGGTGTTTGATGAGAATTCTATCCTCAATCTGCCTACGAAGGTGGTGAATGTCTCAGAAAATTCGGGTGCTGAAAGTAAGGTGGAGCTTCAACTTTCACCTGATGATTCAGATGAACAACGAGGGGTTGAGCAAGAGCAAGATGTGTATTTGGATTCCAATCAATCAACCGAAGTTGAGCCGCCTGAAACCAACATACCATCGAGTTCAGCTGATGTGCAGAAGCAAGAAATTGCTTATAATCGTGCTAGAAGGGTGGGTGTCCAACCTCCTAGCAGATATCAAGATTTTGTCTGCTATGGTCTACAAACAACTGAAGATTTGAATTATTCTGAGCCCTCCACTTACAAAGAAGCCGTATCATGTGGCGAGTCTGTACAGTGGCTTGCTGCAATGGGAGATGAATGGAGTCGTTACATAAGAACGACACTTGGAAGCTAGTCAAACAACCACCTGAAAGGAAGATTGTTACTTGCAAATGGATCTTCAAAAGAAAGGAAGGTGTTTCACTAGCTGAGGGCATACGATACAAAGCCCGACTAGTTGCTAGAGGATTTACTCAGAGGGAAAGAATTGCCTACAATGAGATTTTCTCACCTGTGGTCAGACACACTTCCATTCGTCCTGTTGGCTATGGTAGCGCATCAGGATTTGGAGCTCGAACAACTAGATGTGAAAACAGCCTTTCTTCATGGGGAATTGGAAGAGGAGATCTATATGTCTCAGCCTGAAGGTTTTCTTGTACCAGGAAAAGAAAACCATGTTTGCAAATTGAAGAGACCATTATATGGTCTAAAGCAATCTCCGAGGCAGTGGTATGGACGATTTGATAGCTATATGGTTGAGCTTGGCTACAACAGAAGTCCATATGATTGTTGTGTTTATCACAAGAAGTTGGAAGATGGTTCGATCATCTATTTGCTTCTGTATGTAGATGATATGCTCATTGCTGCACGGAACAAGGCCGATATTCAGAAATTGAAGGGTCTACTGAGTGCAGAGTTCGACATGAAGGATTTGGGTGCAGCGCAGAAAATTCTGGGGATAGAGATCTATCGGGATAGAGATTAGAAGAACCTTTTCTTGTCACAAAAAAGCTACATCCAGAAGGTTCTGTCAAAGTTTGGAATGTCTTCGGCGAAACCTTTGAATACTTCATGTGCTACTAATACACAACTCTCAGCTACCTTTGCACCTAAATCTGAAGCTGAGAAGGAGCATATGGCAAAGGTTCCATATTCTAGTGCAGTGGGCAGTTTGATGTATCACAACAAGAAAAGTTTCGTCCACCGACCGACCGCACCGACCGACGAGACACGGGTCAGTTTTACCGACCGGTCCGCCGACCGCATCATGCGGTCGGTGCGAAAGAGTCGTTGGGGCTCCACGGGTCTCGGAGCAACCAAATGGACCGACCAATCTTGGTTTGGTCGGTGGGACCGACCAACGAACCGACCGCGTAGGCGGTCGGTGCCCTAGGGATTTAATTCATCCCCAAATCGGGGTGAATGGCAGTAGCGCCACCTCCTCCCCATTTTTACTCCCCCCTCCTCCATTTTTTCACCTCCATCAAATTCACCCTCCTATAGGTACTTGAATCGATTGAAGAGAACTGTGCGCAACAAGGCACATGTTGAGGGTAGTATTTGCAACGCATATATGGTCCGGGAGGCCTCGATTTTTTGTTCTCATTACTTTGAGAAGCATGTTTTCACCCGAGAGAGAAATGTACCTAGGAATGATGAAGGTGGCACCATTCCTTATGACGAAGTCCTTCCTAGTGTATTCAAACATGCGGGACGTGCACAAGGAAAGTCATAGAAGAGGCGTTTGTCCGAACAAGAGTTGATAGCTGTACACAAATACCTACTGATGAATTGCAAAGAGATCGAGCCGTATTTGGAGTAAGTGAACTGATAATGGCCAGAAATGTCCATTATTTTCAATCCATTTCCGTGTATGAAACGGGCATTTGATCGCATTCCGTTCTTATATTAAATAAGAAAGCAGTAGAATTAGACTGATTTATGCATATTTGTAAAAATACTGAGCTGGTATGAAAAATGCATAAATATGTAATTTTGTTACACATTTATGCTAGAAAAATCCAAAAACATGAGAAAAAGAAAAGAAAAGAAAAAGGAAACAAAAAGATGGGAAAAGAAATGAAAACCCACAAAAATTTGATATTTCCAGGAAATTACGACGCTAGCCACAACTACGACGCTGAGCATGTATAGCGTCGTAGTCGAGTATAGCGTCGTAGGCAGAAATGGAGACAGAACTCTGAAGGAAGAACTACGACGCTGAGCCAGCATAGCGTCGTACTCAAGTGTAGCGACGTAGCAGAGGACTGCGTCGTAAGCTGTCCATTTAGAGACAAAGAGTGTTTTGAGATGGAAGACTACGGCGCAATACCCATAGCGTCGTAATGAAGATAGCGACGAAGCCATGTGTAGCGTCGTACCAAGCTGCAGAATTCAAATTCAAGGGCCTGGGGGCCCATGGGCCTAGGGTTTCTCGCCTATATATAGAGGTGTTGACTCCCTAGTCTTGTCACTTCACCACATTCCAAACTTGAAGGCAGCTGGAGTTCTTGAGAATAGTGTAGGTTAGTTAGAGTAGTTAGTTTTATTTTTTATGTATTATTTATTTTATGCATCTAGTTTAGTTTGAATTATTGCATAGATTAGTGTTACTTTGGTGTTTCCAGTAGGATAGCCACTGTTTTCCTTTATTTCCAGTTTTGTTAAACTCTTATTTAGGTTTGAAATGCCCAAATGATGGGCATTATCAAACCATTTTATGAAAAATGGGAAGTTAAGCTTCAAAGAGTCCCAAAAACATGAAATGGAAATGATTCCATGGATTTTCTTGCTTTATTTTTGGTTTAATGATCATTTGGTCATTTTATTCTCTGTTGCAAATGGGTTTTCTGTCTTCTCTTTCTTTTTGGGTTCTTATGCATGTTTCTATGGTTGGAAACCCTCATTTGGGTTTGTGGTTCATGGGTGTGTGTTTTTAGCTTATTTTATCATGTTTTTGTGCATTTCGGCTACTGTTTTCCTCTTATTTCACTGATGTTCTCGCATTGATGAACCATGAACTTGAAAACTGGGTTTGCAATCGTAGAGATTGCATTACCCGACCAACAACACAAACTGAGTTAGCTACGACGCTAACCGCCCTACGACGCTATCCACTGATAGCGACGTAGGGCAGGTGAAACTTTTGACAATTTCGTCAACACGAGCTTTTCTGAAATATCCCAAGTTAAATTTATTAAAGGAAAAGAGTTATGATTTATGGGAAGGGGTTAAGGATATATTTCACTTTTTATTACTCATGTGGGAAACTTTGATTTCAAACGGCGCTGTGGACCTCCCCGGCATGAAACTTTTGACAATTTCCTGCCTTGAAGATCCTTGCCATGAAACTTTTGACAAGTTCCTACTACATGAGTATTTTCTGAAAAATCATAATCCTGGTTTTCAATTTTATTTAATGAAACCAATTTATGAAGATGGATTTGGGATTAGGGATATATTTATAGGTTGTCACGTTTTTATTACTCGTGTTAAGAAACTGTGCCCCCGAAAGCGCACGGTGTCAAAAATTGCAGTATTTATAGTAAGACCGGATCGTTCACTGGAGGATGTGCGATAGAAGCAGGGCCCACGTCGTTTACTAAGATTTTCCACTCGTATTACTCGATTCAAGTTTGTGTTGGTATCTAACAACTACTTGACATAATTTAAATTAAAAGATGAAAAGCAATAAAATTACACTACAAAGCTGATTAAATTATATCTAAGAAAGCAATTAAAATTTATTCTAAGAAAGCAATTAAAATGATTCTAAGAAAGCAGATAAAATTATTCTAAGAAAGCAGATTTAAAATGAGACAGAAGGGACAGGGAGAAAATAATAAAGATTGGACAAGATTCAGATGAAACACAATTAACTTCCATTTTAATTATAAAGATCTTTGCTTGGGATAATCCATCAATTAGCTAACTCTCATGCTTTCTAGACTATGTTCCCTTTAACAGACAGGTACTTACAGTAAGAATTTGCATGCTCTTAAGACAGCAAAATCTAAGATACCACAGACTCACAACTGCCCTCACATGGCCATGTAGAGGCATGTTATTCATCTGTGGTGGACAAGCAACCCCTAACATATCATTAGTTGATATGCCAAGTACTCCCATCACCCCCTTGTCACACCCAAAGTCCAAATCTAATCCCGAACTAATCCATAACTCTTAAACCTTACAACGGGCGGCCAACATATAACCTTGAATCTGGGATGATGGAGGAAACGGCCAGGTGTAGCATTTGGAATTCTTATGGTAGGAAAATAGGCTACTGGAGATCAATTAGGTAGGTATTGGGATCAGGTCTGGGTATAGTGGGGTTGTGCCATGCTAGGTTCCTTGCTTCAGGTTCTGGCTTCATTGGGATCGGGGTGGTGCCATGCTCTGGGGGCTGTCTGAGGTTCCTTGCTTCTGTCCTGAGTGGGGTTGTGCCTTGACTGGTGTTGGGCTGTCCTGATTGCTATGGGGTTGTGCCATATGCTTGAGCTTGATGCTTGAAAAAAAGACGTTCCTTGGCGAGGTTCCTTGCTTCAAAAGAAGGAATCGAAGAAGAAATGGTGTTGGGCTGTCCTACAAAAACTATTGATATGCTTGAAAAAAACGTTATTCTGTTCCAAAGTAGGAGCGTGATTCTGTAGAGTCTTTTTTGCTGCAAGCTGAGGTAAGTATTGAGTTGAGCATACGGTTTAATGGATGTTTCGATTTTGGGGTTGGAATTATACGGGTTGGTTTTTGTGCAGTTTGTTGGGTAGTTCCTATGGTCGGTTCTGTTTCGGTGCTATTTCAATACATCATCCCTTTCTTTATTTGTTAGTTCCCTACCCATGGTCTTTCTCCTACACTCTGCCCTTTGGTCCATACACTGGTTTTGAGTCTATGTAGGGTAGAAGCGCACTGTTTCAAGCAAGTCTACGGAGATGTTGTTAGGATTCACCATTCCCATGAACGTTATTACTCCTGAGATACCGGATCCGCCTGGATGAACGTTATGTCTGTTGAATGTAGCACAATGGTCGATAGTAGAGGAGATAGGTTTACGAAGGTCCAACCATTTGAATTGGTCTCTGATATCACATGTGATGCGTTGGATTGAATGTTGCTGACCAATCTGTGAGGGAGATACTGAAGTGGAGCATCGGAAGTCCACGACCCAGTCGATGATACAGACGTAGAGATAAAGACGGTGTTGGAAAAACCATCTGAAGTACTTAACCAAAGGTCAAATGATGCTGTTTTATGTTGATCTTGAGATGATACCGATAGCTGCTCTAGTTGGTGTAGTGTGGGTTTTAAGATACTGATGGGAGACGAAAGGTCTGCTGCAACTTCCCATGTTTTTTATGCTGGAACTTTCCAGATTGCTGCAACTTTCCAGATGGAGAATGGCTTGGTGCTGGAGACAGTTTATTTATTTCATTTCCCATGTCTTTGATGCTGCAACTTTCCAGAATGGTAGATTAAAGTTTTTCTTTCTTATTTCTGCCTATTCGATTGTACTATGAATTATCAGATGGTGCAGCCATATGCGTGTGTAATGTTGGTGTGTTGTTTTGACAATTGTCGTCATAATAAAGTCTATTCCTCAAAAAAAAAAAAACATCTAATTCTTCCGAATGACCTCTATGAAAGCATTTTAAAGAAAGCAATAAAGAAAGCAGTAAAGAAAGCATTTAAAAACCTATCACTCGGAAGTCTTAAAAGTCATCTCATTCCGTTAGTATAAAAGAGCCCCTGGTCTTGGTGACCAGATGCAGATTTAGAACTTCCCAAATATCAGTAAGCCACAGGGCTCATAACATCCGGGTAGTTATGAGATAGAAACATGAGTGGGACAGACCTATAAAGATCTATTCCGAATGTACTCACTCAAGAGTCAAAATTTAGGCTTTGGTGGGAGAAGATAGTACTTGAAAGAATACTCAACCCTACCTTAGAAATTAACCAAGGCCTATATGTTGTTCCTCTAGTATTATTTATCACATCTTACCCGAGTCCAAGTGGACACTGATTTGCTGCAATACTTAATAGAAGATTTCCAACACACAGTAATTTTGAGAAACAAATGGATATTTGAAAATCATTCCCTAAACAAGTACTAAACTCTCAATTAAAACACAGATCCTTGCAGTCTAGGAGAGACCTAATCGCTGACTCTGCTTCTAAGTTCTCAAAATCAACCCCCAGTAGAAGATGAATTAGTCATAACTGTCAAATTATCCCTTACTTAGATCCGGATTTTATAAAGGAATTTTTGTTGGAAATTTATTATGCAACATCTGATTTAAATCAAGACTTCTATGTCCAAGGGGAAGGATCCCCAAAATAATAATGACCACAACATCTACATAATAATATCATGCATACATGTATATAAGAAAGTAAAATAAAATACCCCAAAATATATGGTGGGGTTAGACAAAATTTGGTACACAAAGATGAATTAGCCTGAGATAAGAAGAATTTGGCTAAAAAGAGTGCCAGAAATAATTGGGGTTATCCGGACTGCAAACATCTGCTATCCAGTTCCCAATTATTCCAGATGGAATGATTTTTAGACAGAAAAGAATTCCAAATGACAGTGGCCGCCGTCACTCAGCTTCCTTTTGTCTGTGAATGGAAGAAAACCACATATTTTCTTACTGTAATATATCTCAAATGATGTTGGCCAACATCATTTGATAATATTACAACTTGAATTCAGGTTTTGAAATTAAGATAAAGAAAAGAAAACTGTATCGGGATAGGAGTCAGCTGAGCAGCTGTCATAATCCCGGATGGACGAACCGCCAAGGCTTCCACCGACCACTATCCGAACCATGCAAAATAACAACTAGTAATTAATACTCAGAATACGAGCTAGTTATCCGTGTGGGAATATCCGCCAACATTAGTCTGATATATTTCTTACTAGTTGTTCATACACACAATGAAAGAGAAAATAAACAAAATTAAGAAAATGTTTTTGGTACTGTGTGAGTGTTAATCACACAATAAATGGACACTAATGAGTTGAAATGTGTAATGGATAAAATTAGGTGTAATAGGCCTAGGCCCAATATACCCATGCAACTTACACAACTCAAGAAATAAAATATTTTTTTGGAGTTTTGAAATAAAAGGAAGAGATCAATTCGGTCTAAGGTGCAATATAGACCAAACTGAAAATGCATGAAAAATGAAGCATCACCTTACCCAATTAATCCTTGTAGAGACATGAAACATCATCTAATTCGAATTGTCAAGCAATTCGGTCTAGACCGAATTGGGCAATTTGAATTGATGAAGTCCTTTCCTTACTCAAATTTGACTAAGGCATTTGCTTAAAAAATGAGGGTGATTCGAATTGCCATGTCAATTTGGTTTAAACCGAATTGGATAATTCGAATTGGTAAGACAAAGAAAATAAACTAAGGCATGAGGGGATGGCATGGATACAATGTGGTTTCCAAAGTCAATTCGGTCTATATAAGCAATTCAGTCTAAACTGAATTGCATAGACCGAATTGCATAGAAACCACATGAAGACAACACTTTTTTTTATGCAATTCGGTCTTCATGAGCAATTCAGTATAGACCGATTGCCTTAGACCGAATTGCATACAATTTTTCACATAAGTGATATTTTTGCTCAAAAGTGTTCATGCGGTTTCTAAGCTGATGCGGTTTATGATAGATGGGATTGACCACATCATTCATTTCACATCAGTGTCATCTCGCAGTCACACTTGTAAATATTTTGTGGTTAAAAAAAAAGATGTATGCATGTACAATGGGTAATAGCATGAATTAAACCCTAAAACTACAAACATGAAATTAAAAGACAAATCTACCAAAAAATAATGAAAAATCTAAGAACTACAAACATAATAAGGAAGAACACCAACATCATCTAAGGAAGCAAAATAAAAATAAAATTTAGATCTAGGCTAAAAATAGAATAAAATAAAAACAAATCCTAGAAAAAGGCACTATCTCTAAAATTATCTAGCTATCCAAGAACAACAAAAAAATAAGAGTGGATCTAAGGCTACAACCATGCTCAAAACCCACATTCATACATTTATTGAAAGTTAGAAAGCAAAATAAATAAAAGAGCAAAAGAACTCATACCAAATTTGTGAAGGATTTTCTTGTATTTCATCCACTAGAAAGCATTAATAGTTGAAGAACAACCCATTATTTGGGTGTTCTCAAATTTATTTCTACACTAGAAAACTGGAAAATATGGAAAATGGCTACACTAATAAAATAGAAACAACTATTTACAAACTACATTACAACTACAACTAAAAATATTAAACTACATTGCAAAGAAAAAAGAAATCTATTCTAAAATAACCAAAAACCCACTGTTCTCTCCAAGAACAGGGAAGAAATGTTTGAGACTCTGTCTGCTTCTACCTCTTTTTTGAAGAGAAATGGAGGGGTATTTATAGGTGAGAGCAAACCCTAAACACATGGGTTCACTTCGGTTTATGCACCAAGAAATAAGGGGCAAGTTCGGTTTAGGCAAAAGAGTGTAGGGGCTTGTTTGCAAAAAGGGAGAGAGGGAAATGGGGGTTTTGATGTGGCGGAAAGGGACGGGACCTGGAGTCCAACAAGAAAAGACAAGAATTTTAGCACTGCGGGACTTCTGGTCACAGGACTTTCCAACTCTTCACGCGCGGGCCCCACTTCACTTGTCCCATTCAAAATCAATTCGGTCTTCACATCAATTCGGTCTATACATCAATTCGGTTTAGACCGAATTGCACCATTTAGACTGAATTGAGTACCAATACTTAGCATTTTTCTCCTTTTTCTTTCAATTTGGTCTCTTTCTTCCAATTCGGTCTCTTCACTGTTAATTCGGTCTAAACCGAATTCATCAATAGACCGAATTGCTACTCTTTTCTTCCTCAATAGACCGAATTGTTCCATTTCTTGTTCTTCTCTCCCAATTCGGTCTATCAATCCATTAGAATCCATTAGACCGAATTGATTCACTCATTCTCTTCTCTTTCTCTTCTTTCTTCTTTCTTTGTTCTCTTTCCTCCATTTATTTTCTTTCTTCTCTTCTTTCCTCCATTCTCTTCCATTTCTTTTCTTTATTTTCTTTCTTCTTCACAAGATCTCGTTCCCAATTTCTTTCTTCCTTCCTCTTTCCATTTTCTTACTCGCTTGCTTTGATCTCGTTTCCAGTTTCTTTGCTTAGAGAAGAGATGGAAGAAGGGTAGGATATTGATGGCGATGAAACGGAGACGCCGGAGAGCTGTTGATCGGAAATTGAGAGCGGCCGGAGAAGATGATCGGAAAATGGAGCAGCGGCTGTAGTGGTGGCAACGGAAGACCATGGTGGACTGTTGAAATCTGTCCGGAGTTGATGGTAAGGTGCTGTCGGCGAAATGGTGGCGCGAAGGGATGAGACGGCGGCTGCCGGCTGCTGTGGTGAGGGTGGTGGCTGTGGAAGATTGGTGGCGGCTGCTGCGACGAGTGGAGGTGGAGAAGATGGGACTGCCGGAGGTGGTGGTTGATGACGCCGGGGCTGCTGGATCAGAGATGTGGGCAGCGGTGGTGCCGGAGCAATGGTGATGAAGGTGGTGTTGCGGCGGCGGAGATGGAGGAATGGTGGTCGGCGACGCTGCGGTGCTTGAGAGTGATGAGGATGGTGAGAGATGCAGCCGGAGTGATGGCGCGGTGGTGGCCGATTGCTGCTGTTCTGTATTCAATTTTGGGGGTGCTGCTGCCATTTGTTGTTCACCGATTTCAAAATTGAGGAGGAAGACGACACAATTTCACAAATTGGGGGTGATGGATTAGTGTGGACCCCACCTGAAATAATGTGGACTTGATTATTATTATTATATTTTTTTATTACAAATAATTATATAAAAACATATCTTTTCTTTTCTTTTCTTTTATATTATAAGAGCCATAAACACCAAATCTCAATTTGATTATTGACCGTTGGATCGCAATCCAATTAGAAATGTGACCGTTCGATCGAAATGATATTTCCTGCTCTCCCCGCTTCATTCCCAACATCGATCCCAGCTTCCCACATTTCTATCTCATTTGGCTTCACTTTTTCACAGCTATTTTCTCTTTCAGTTTTTCGTGCGTACACCATCGGCTCTGCCGTCTTCTTCCTCGCCAATTTCCCTAATTTTCTCTTCCTCCACATCATTGCTGCTGCGGCTTCGTTGAATCGAGAGCCCCAACACGATTGGGAGTCTAATCCTGTCACTTTGCACAGACAGAAAAAAAAATTACGGCACACACAAGAAAATGGCGATGAAGAGAGGGAGAGAGCAGCGAGTTGGACAAGGGAGAGGAGGAGGAAGGAGAAGCTGAGAAATGGAAGTTGGGAAGTGAAATCGAAGCCCCATTCGATCTCTTGCCAAGGTTTGGATTTCTTTCCCCGTTCTCTTATCTTTTTGCACTAATTAGGATTTTGGGGAAGAATCCGGTGGGTCGCCGGAGAGGGGAACGACAGCGGAACGGGGGAGGAGACGCCGACCCGCCCAAACAAGAACCGCGAGCGATACCCTACTAACCTCCACGCGCAATCGCCGGTCTCGGTCCGCGTCCTCAAGGACTTCATCCCGAGGACGAAAATCTCCGATAAGTATTGCCTCGGCCGGGAGCTTGGCCGCGGCGAATTCGGCATGACCTACCTCTGCACCGATCGGGAGACGCGGGAAGCCCTAGCGTGCAAAGCAATATCGAAAAAGAAGTTGCGCACTGCCGTGGACATCGAGGATGTCCTTCGCGAGGTTGCGATTATGTCGAGCCTGCCAGAGCATCCCAACGTGGTGAAGCTGTGAGCCACCTATGTGGTTTAAATGTGGTACACTTTGCTGCTTTGTGATTTTATTAGTTGATTGCATCATACACAAAGATACAACTTGGAAAGAAATCATTTAATCAAGTTAGCAATTGTTGAAGGTGTTTATTTATAGGCTGATGTTTTTTCAGGAGAGTCTATGTTGTTTCAGTTATCTTCTTTGAATAATGAAGTAACGCCCAAAATCTCAAGACATATCCCAGTTCAAAATTCAAACTTTGGCAGATTCATATGCTCCTGAACTCATGTATGTAATTATGCATATGTGCATGAATAAACAGAATCAATCATTGCTTGTCTATAAAATGTCAGATATGCACATTAAATCTTTGATCAAAATCATGAGTAGTGTTCTTGCCAAAACCATGCTTTCACGCTCAAGAACTATAACCACATGAAGGATTTTCAATAATTGAGTTTGAACCTAATCAAATCTTTTAATATCTTGGTGTTTGTTAGCAGTATTTAAATAACTATCCACTTAATATGGAATATCTTTTCCAACTGATTCTAGCAATCAAGATGTATGGATTTGTGTTGAATGTTTTCTTACTCTATAGCTCCAAGAAAAATATTATAAATAGTAATGATTGCCCCTCAGAACATGGATGTGATATTGGCTTGAGTTTAGTTTCATCCAGGTACTGTCAGTTGCGTTGTTGAATGAAGTGAACAAGGGCAAGAGTTCATCGTGGTACACTTACCTAAAGCAGTTGCCTCGAAGTTACAACCTACTTGCAAGTTTTTCTCAGTTTGAGATTGATGCATTGCAGGTTAGTTTGGTCATTGATCTCTTGTTCAGAGTCCCGATATCTATATCAATATGAGGATGGTAGTGTACTAAAGAGATAATATTGATGCTAAGAATGTGAAATATTACTTGTAGATTGATGATGCGATTTCGACTTATGGGTGCACTCAATCTCAAAGTTCATTCGCTAACCTTCAGTGCCTGGTTTTGGCCTTATGCAACAGTAAGCAGTTCGTCATTTGGTTCATTATCAATATCCATCCTCCCCCCTCGTTCTGAAATTAGGTTCTGGTTATTGTGCCTACGATTTCCATGAAAAACCGTAGTTGGCATTTTCTTATTTTTATTTTTAACATTTTATAAGATATCATCACGCACCATGCATATATCGTGGGATGCTGCTGGCTGTTTATGTCCTGTTGGAGATTTCATTAATTATACACCTCCGGAAGAAGAATCCCAACCTTCGGACAATTCAAATGATGATAGATTAGTTGATGCTGAATTTGATGAAGGAACTGGCAGTTACTGCTTCTATGCTAAAACAGACTATAAAGTTTGAAGCCTGAGAATTTTTAGTTTGCTAATAAGAAGGAGAATTCTGCTCTCAAGGCTATCGATTTTGGGCTGTCAGTGTTTTTCAAGCCTGATAAGTTCGATTGCGGAATATACGGATTGGAAACCGTTTTGACTTTTGATTCTCTATCTTCCATTCTTCTCAATTTCTCCGATTTTCATATATGCATAGGATGATTTTGTTGTTTTCTATTCAATTTCCTGATTCTGGGCAGCATAAACTGATTCACAGACGTAGGGATGTCATTTTCTCTATTTTCATTGAAAAGGGCGTTAATTTTTCCAAGTGGGGCTTTAAGTCTGATTGAGTATTACTGTCTGCTTCTCGTGTTATACTGTCTGGATGCTGTTCAATTATTCAATCAAAGAGATGATCCATATCGATTATCAGGTGAGAAATTCACTGAGATTGTGGGAAGTCCATATTACATGGCGCCCGAGGTTCTGAAAAGAAACTATGGACCAGAAGTAGATATATGGAGTGCTGATGTAATTTTTTACATTTTGCTGTGTGCTGTTCCACCCTTTTGGGCAGGTATTTCATGTCCCGTTTTTCATAATCATATTATCATCCATTTTAGGTTCAGTTGATTTTCAACTTTCACTCTATCAGAAAACGAGCAGGGAGTTGCCCTCGCAATCTTACGAGGGGTGCTGGACTTTAGGAGGGAACCATGGCCTCAAGTTTCAGAAAGTGCAAAAAGCCTCGTTAAGCAGATGCTTGACCCTGATCCCAAAAAGCGGTTTGACAGCTCAACAAGTGCTTGGTAAGTTTGCATCATCACCTTTCTCTTGCAGACATATTTTGGATAAAGCATTTGATAAAGTGATAGTGTTGCTGTAATGTGGCGACCTTTTTCCTTGCAAATGATGATGGGCACCATGCTGTCAAAGTAGGGGATGGATTAGGCATGTTATATTTTAGGAGTAATTTAAGTCTAACATATTAGTATATGCACAATGAAAAAGGGTGTGTTGGGGGGTAAGATTTGGCCCTTTTCAACTGGCAATGAATGGATGACAAAAGGTGTTTGACAGTAGGTTCAAGCCTGTGGCACTGTATGTTTATGATTTGCTGTGTTTTAGGATAAAGTGCCCTTTATTCTTGTAGATTGGAGTGACTTTGGGGGTGTTGGAGAGCTTAATGTGTTTGTCATCTTGGGATGGGTTTGTTCTTATGCTGGTGGCCTGTCTATTCCCCATGGGGTATAAACCTTTTGAAACTTTTAGGTGCGTAGAGAGTTAAAAGACTACAAGAATCAATCATAAAAAGAACCTTTAATTGTTACCCTCTCTTTATCTCTTATTCCATTTTTTCTTTTGATTCTTTTTACTTTGTCCTTTTGTATGTCTTCCTATTGAGTTCAATAAAATAACTATGAATTTTGTCGGGTTGCTTTTAAAAGTTGATATTTATTTTAATTGATGTGGAGATTAGGAGTGATTTGTATTTCGTTATGCTGAAGTTTTGGTTTTCAATACTCCTATCAAATAAATTTTTATGTTTCGTCTGTAAATTACCTTTTACTTTGGAAAATAGGTGGCTAGGCTAACCTTCTTTTCAAACAATCTATGATAAGCATGCGGAAATTATATAAGTTTGTGAGCTATTTATAAATATAATGGGCAGAACTCATAAATATATCACCATATATAAATTCGAAGACAGTAAATTAAAAAATAAACCAAGAAAATAAAAATGAAGAAAAACACAAAGGAGAAAATGTTAACCCAATTGAAAAACCAAAGAAAGAATCTGGCAGATATTTTATAGATTCTTTGATCGCATATCAAGCCAATATTTTGGGTCTTTTTTCCTTTTTTTAAAAATAAAAAATTGTATAAGAGAGTAGTATCATTTTCGATGCCATTTGTAATTAATAAATGTGAAGAATCTCTCCAGAACCCATCAAGATCTGCTCCCTGCCCATTGTTGAATGTTATGCAATAAAGCCACATGCATCGGGATCACACATTGTGAAAGTTCCTTATAAAATCTTCTTGGTGATTAAGGAAATATTGTATGGCATGTGAATAAATTCATGAGGAAATATTGCCTGTTGAGAATTGTGTAAGAACCACAATCTGTTTGTAATGTTTTGGATTATGTGACATTATTTTCTTCTTTCTCGTCCTTAGATCACCCATGGATACAAAATGCAAAGAAGGCTTAAAATGTTCCATTGGGAGATATAGTAAGGGCAAGACTCAGGCAATTCTCGGTCATGAATAGATTCAAAAAGAAAGCATTGCGGGTAAGCATGATTCTTATAGTTAACAACCTTCATTCGATTCTGTCTGTTCTATAAAGCTAAAAACTCTCTGCAATCAGAAAAGAGATGTTATCCACGGATGTACAAAATTGTTAGATTATTGGTATCTATCTTATCAATACTTCAGTGCCATAGCTACTTTGCCTTTATTATACTACCTCTGTCTCATTATAATTGCTACGGACCTACCTGACACGTATGCCAATACACATTTTTAACAGTTAATAACTTAAATTGTGTACAATAAATAATTATAAAATTTTGATATTATTAAACTACAAGATTAGACGAATCTAACAAGATCTCACTTGACTATATTTTTTCTTGCATAACTATAATAAAAATTCGAATCAAACTTAAACAATGAATAGTGCAAAAAAATCAAACGTACAATCTTAGTGAGACGGAGGAAGTAAACGACCTCATTTTCCCGGTTATAATTTAGTTATTCATACCTAATTTATTGTTTCTCATATGACTGCGTAGGTGATAGCAGAGTATTTATCTGTTGAGGAAGTAGAAGTAATTAGAGAAATGTTTGCATTGAAGGATACGGAGAATGATGGGAAGGTGACATATGAGGAGCTAAAAACTGGTCTACAAAAAGTGGGTTCCCAGTTGCCCGAGCCTGAGATAAAATTACTGATGGATGTGGTACTGTCAATTCTCTGCCCTGTTGACCAACTTGGTTTGCATATAATAAAGTGCTATATTTATTCTTATCTTGTTTGAATGATACATAAGAGGACACAACTTTCCCCTTCTGTTAAATTTTTTTTATGATATTTGGCCATGCCATTGGAGCTCCTTCACAGTACTGATACCAAAAAAGTAATCAACAGGCTGATGTAGATGGCAATGGAGTTTTGGACTATGGGGAGTTTGTCGCGGTTACTATCCACTTACAGAGGATGGAAAACGACGAGCATTCCCGTAGAGCATTTATGTTCTTTGACAAAGACGGGAGTGGGTATATTGAAATGACAGAACTCCGTGAAGCTTTGGTGGATGAATCAGGCGAATCTGATCATGAAGCACTCGACAACATTATGCGGGAGGTCGATCTAGACAAGGTTCACCTGGATCCTCTCAATCTTTTTCATTCCTTATAAATAAATATAATCTCAATTTCAATATATTTCACTATGAATAGAATCTTATTAGTTTTATTAAAACCAATTAGTTAATCTCCATGTTCATTAATTACTGGGTAAAATTGAGACGTCTTTTTCTTTTACTTTTGTTTGGTGATGTGTAATAGGGCACTTCATATTCATATTTCTGGGATTTTATAGGGTCACTGTAGCAAAAGGAGTGCTAACATATAGTTTGTCCTTTTGCACCATACAATGCCGTAGGATTTTTGTAAAATCTTGAACACAATATATCCCTCATCTATCTCACATCAAATATAATTCAAATTTGTTTATAGAAAAAATTATACTATTGTTTAGGTTTTGCTTCCTCCGCCCTACTTACTTCCCTTTCATACCTCCCTTTTATTTTAAATATAACAACACTTCTTCCAACAAAATAAATATCATATAAACAAATCACATACCCTCACCTACAATTATTTCAATTATTTCTTCTTCCTCCATGGGCAGTTGTACACACTCAATACGCTGTGCATTTGCACAGCTTAGCCAACTAGTACTATATATATAGAGGATTTCCCTCGATTTTCGTGCCAATTTCATTTCATTCTCCACCGTTGATTTCCATGGCTGAATTTCCTTCTCATCCGTCCGATCACACTTTTAATTTCTCAGATTTTCCTTGAGCTCTTGTTTATCTGAAATCGAGCAACACCCTTCGCCATCTCCTCCGTTGCATTGTAATTATCGATCTCGCATCTTCTCTGCCCTAGCCGGCCTTCTCTTCCTGTCACCTCTGCTATTTTCTCCATCGCCGCCTCCCATCACAAAATCGTCGCATCGGCTGACCTCCGCCCTCACTCCCTGACAAGAAACCCTAGGCCGTCACCGCCGCCACACACGAGCGCTGGTCGAAGAAATCTACCAGCAGCCCTCTGTTGACGCCGTCTATCCACCTCTGTCTGCCGTCCGACCATGGTTTCGCCTTTGCCTATCCAAAGAAATTTAGATATCACTCAAGCGTCGCCTCCTTGTACAGGCCGCCGCTGATGATGGGTCACTGATTTCATCCACACACCAAATGACGGGTCAGTGATTTCATTAGGTATGAAGCTTGCCCGATTTTATAGTCCACTTTATCTTTTTATTTTTTTATTTTATATATTTTGCTCATATATGTATAGATGTATTTTGTATGGATATATAGTGTAAAAGAATTGGAAGAAATTGAGATCCAGTTGTGTAAATTATGGCTTTTTGATTAAGTTCAGTTCTGTGATAGTCTCTGAATCATTATTTGATCGAGTTCATGTCTTCTCTAGGTGGTAAGAAATTTAAGGGACATACAAGGTTCTTCTTTGGCCATTGTGGATCAAAAGGCTGAAAGTACATTGGCTTTGAATTGGTGGACGTTGGCTGAGTTTTCAATTTGTTGGCTCTTTGATGTTCTTTTGGTTTCGAAGCAGGCTCTTTCATGACAAGAAAATTAGTTGAACCCAATGTAGGGTTTCATGGGTTTTATTGTTAAACTTTATTTTGATGAGAGAAGTGTTTCCTTCTCATGTATGATTATGTTCCTAGCCCAAAGCATTTGCAATATACAACACCTCAACTAAACTTGGTCTGTTGTGTGTAAAGTAGCACAATTGCGTTGATGTAATCATTAGAATATATATATCCTGTTGGTGTATCATTGTTTCACTATATAAATCTTTGGTTCTACCAAATGAAGAGTGCTGATGTTAAGTACGTTCTTGGTCATTTTATCTCATTTTCTGCACACACATGGACTAAGAGCTGGGCAAGAAGCTGCAACACATGTACTTGGTTATTATGTGTATGGGTATGAATATTAGCCATATGTATGTTGTCCATCATAACACCATCATGTCTGTTTTTGGCTTTATGCAGCTGTACATTTGATTCAAAGAAACAGTAAGATCTTTTGATTTCCATTTATACAGGGGAATCTTAAAGGGCAATGATTAGTCCTGGGTTTATATATGAGCCATTCTGGCATAGGTGAGCAGAGTTATTAATTCTGTGGCTTTTTCTTCAGTATTGTGGTATGATGTATCATGTTTAATTCATCGTGGATGACATGTTTTAAGTATGGTCATATGAATGTGATATTGCTGGATCATCAAAGAAAATATCACCATGTTATACTTTTTCGCTGTAATGCTATTTTGGAATATTGGTGGCTATTTTCTATCTCCTTAAAAACTGTTGTCGTAAGCTCCTAATGGAGACTTCTGTTTAAATGGTGGTTTTGCATCAGCTCGAATTTGTCTGACAATTGGTGAACCAGCCAACAAATATTATGAGGTAAAAATGGTTATGTGTATCTACCTATCCATTTTAATTGCATAAAATTCCAGTTCTAGGATTTGCTTGTGATGAAGTTGAAATTGGGGTTAACGTGACATATATTCCTCAAAAATATTTCGAATGTGTTATTTATTTATTTACTTTTGGAGTTCTACTAATTATTAAGAAACTTGGTTTGGAATAAAAAAAGAAACATTTTATACATGATGGTGCATTCTTTCAACTTTATGAATGACTGTCTTAGCACTATGACACTGTGGAAGAGTCGGTAAAAGTTATAGAGTCTAAGAAGTAGCTTTCTACTCAAAATCAAGAAGTATATACCGTGGAAGTAGGAAAAGAACATCTAGCATATAGTCGGGCATTATTGAACCATCTTCCAAGTGGATGTTGAATAGCTTAATTAAGTAGGCATTTGGTCACTTATTACAATCATAGCTAAATTATATTTTTACCATTCTTTCTTCAGATTCATGGTTTGCTTGTTGTCATTGACTGGCTGAAGTACGTGTGCAGCGGTTATCTTTTTTCTTACTGAATCTTTTTTGCATTCTTGCCTAACTTATGGTGTTAACACTAGATGGTTTACTAAAGCTGGTTGGAATATAACAAAACAAGATCTCTTCCAAGAGTTACTTGCTTTGAACTTCTTTGAGATAATACTATTTTGAAGGTTCTTCAGATGTACTGAATGCTGATGTGCAAATCTTTGTTTTGGTTGATGGGTTACTCTTTAATTGTTGGAAGGAATTGAATGTCCATTTCAAAACTGATTTTATCGTTTAACTAAGGAAATATATCCGTTGTTTTTATTTAGGTTCTTCTGACACTTAGGATTGCATTTTTTGGGAATGTATTTCCAAATTCTTTTTCCTATTGACCACAGTTGTTAGGAAATTAGTTGGATATTCATCTCCAGTTTTTCCTTCTCTGAATGTTTCAAGATATTTGCCTCTTTTGTTTGTATGCTTTAACATTTGGATTTACCAACTAAACTACATCACTAAATAACTAACCTCCCAAACATTGCCAAGCATTTTCGACATCACTAAATAACTAACCTAGAATAAAAAGGAACATGCAATACCTTGTTTATTTATGTCTTTGCGCTAACCGGATGGAGGATCAACATATGTTTGTTTATTTTTTTTCGTTTCTATGTGTTTTTATTTGCAGGTAAAGAGTGCTTATGCAATTGCAAAACTGAGAAAATCTGGATACTCAAAACAGAAGTTCTATAAAGAAGATGCTGGTTTATACAAAGAGGTTCACTTTTGCAATTTTAAATCCTCATTAGAGTAAAAGCTCATGTACCATGTTCTTAATTTCCATTACATGTCTTCCTCTTAAATGCTTTTAGATAAACACCCTAATGGGTAACGGAGACAAAGGATCATTCAGGAAATACACTACAGAGATAATGCATTCAGTACGGGTATTCAGTACGGCTACGATGCACATTATTATGGACTCAGCGGTACTCTTAATCTAATTGTTGTGTAATAATTTTGGTTACTTAAAGTAGGGCGAGCAATTCTCAAAGCAAACAAGGATCTAGCACCTGAAAATTATTGATATTCTTTCATTGGGATTGGAGTAAATATTCCGACCAATTTTCTTTTCTGTGCTTCTCTTTTTTGTTTCCCTTGGGAATATTGTTGAACTAAACATACATTTTCCTATTTTACAGCAAAGCATCAAGTGTTTTGGTATATTTGACCAAAATGGCGACTATGGCATTGAATTTGACAGGTTTCTTTTACTGTCGAGTTCTACCATCTTCAAGGTGAGTGTCCTACTATGATAGGACCATCTTTTTTAGTCCAAGTGCCAGTGCTTTTTAGAAACATTTAATTGAAATTCTTTTGTAATTTATATAATGCAGATTTAATTTATTGATTGATTTTTTAAATCTTGAACTATTTCTTGGTTTGATGGTTGCTTAAGGAAATGTCTTCTCAGTTAGTTTAAGAATATGACATGTTTAGGATATAGGTTGGTTTATAATATTAAAGTTTATTGTTGTTAAAACTTGTCCACTATTCAAAATTTTTGTTAATCTGTAAGGTTTTCTTTATAAGAAATTTTTATTTCTATGGGTGGTGGTTGGACGATGGGGGTCAGATGTGTTGCATTATCTTTGCTTATGGATGAACAGTCTATGTACTGAGAGCTTAATTGGGCACTGTTTTATCTCTTTTTGCATCAGTGGTAAGAAGTATTGAAGTGTAAACTAATGAAAGATGGAAATTTGCATAAGGGATGGCTTAAGATTATATTAAAATTTCAAGAATTTTGGTTACGAATAGTAGTAAATAAAAATTGAAGGTTTTTATGAGACTGATGTGTATACGTGTACGGACTTATGGCTTGTATTCGTTGACTGTATCTATAATGTTGTTCTGAAAGTGAAAGGAAGTGTGCCTCAATTATTCAACACACACTCAAATACTATATAATATGGATGGTGTTCACTTTTGTCATTTAATTTATTGTTCAATAAAAATAGTATGCCTGATCGAGGAAAATTCCATCGAAGAAATGTTATGAAGAGTAAAAATTATTATGCTGATTTACAGAACACTGTTGTCATCTTCCAAGAAGTATATGCATGTCTCCTACTGCTATTTTTCATTTTTGGTTATATGCAAGTGATATTTAATTTATGATAAATTTTATTGCCTAGTATATTTTCTTGCTTCTCTAATTTTTGTTGTTGAACTTCCAGCATCTTTATATCCCATATGTTGATGTGAACTCCCTCACATAATGTCTTCTCAAGTCATATTTTAACAAAGTGGAGATGCATGATATTTGATACTGTGAATTGGTTTCAAGTTTTGTGCTCTTTGTTTTGTGTGTGTGAGTTTGAGATATAATAGATTAGGAGTCCAGATCAAAGAATTATAATTTTCCCGAAGTTAAAATATATCAATATCATTTTTGAGGGAACTATCTAATAAAATTTCTGTTTCCTTTCCAGGCCTTTGTTTGCAAATAGTCTTCGGACTATTTTGCACACTTTCCTGGATCAATCAAGCCAGGATGAGATTGTAATTATTTGATGTTATTTCTCTCTTTGATTTCGTGAACTATTTTTTAAAATTTTTTTTGGCGCTTCTACTTTTGAATTTCGTTGTAAATTTTGTGTTCATATAACTTAGATGAATATATAACGAATTTTTTATCTGCAATAACAGATTTCTGATGTGGTAATTTATCTTTTAATTTTGCAGAGCAAGAGGTCATGCTTCCCAACATAATTTGCAATCAAAAGTGCCAAATCTGATATCGTGAGTCTTCCTGGTTCGAACATCAACTCTGTTGATTTCATCCCTTTCTAGATTGTAGTTCTGATTTTTTAAGTTTGAAAGATTCCTTATCTATTAATTAAACTACTACTATTATTGATTATAATGTTTTCTTGCCCTTACTACTTAGATGTTACTAGGGTAATTGTTTTGGGACTCTTGCAACAGAAGATCCAAGAAGAGCAGATGGATAAGGTACATCATGTTGATGCTAATCTTAAACACTGCGGTTTGATTAAAACCAAGTTAAGAGCTTTAGGATACTCATCTATGCTGAAATGGACCGTTTCAACTGATGAAGGTAGGAGACTCTATGTGTAACTGAAAACACGTCGTGAGGTTGGCAATTATGGAATCTCTCTCTCTCCCAAAAAAAAAAAATAAAAACAAATTATTTCGGTTTCACTTATGGGTTCACAGTTGTATTATCGCACTGAGGAAAAGTATGAGAGGGAGAATTGCTCATGTTCTGGGTAAATATTCTTCTACTTCTTTTTATTTTTCCTGTTTCTTTTTCTTTTGTTTTCAGTGCAGTTATTATCATATATGCATTGTTTTATATAAAACTTTTGATCAGTTGGGCAGCATTTAGGTTAATGGGCTGGCACTGCTTGATTGGTCCCTATGGATATGGATTTATTAAGACTACTATCATTTATTCGACTTTCAAATGTGGTTCCTGTGTGCTGTTAATAATGCGTGATATCCGTTGCGTGCTAGAGATGCTATGAACAAGAGTTTTTGCTTCAATTCTACATGGATCTTGTCCCGAATTTCACTGCTGCATTCTTTTCGTGAAACATGGGATTACAACATTGATAATATACTTCTGAATACAAGTTGACAATGAATGTAAAAAAAGGATATGTACCTGAGCAACTTCTTACTGTCGCACTTTTTTTAGGTACACCATCTAATGTTGTTTTAAATCCAGCAATAGCTTGATGATGGCAGCCATGTGACGCCTGTTGTAAAAGATCTTGAATGTGTTTTGTTGCTTTCACGTGCAAGCGCTCCCATTAAATGATTCACTTGAATTAAAATGCATTCAAACTTTTTGCATTTTGACTTCACATTTTTCAATGAATTTTGCTTTTGTGTTTCTCTAAAAAAGTATGGTATAATCATATATGAAGAAGTATGGTATAATCATATTTGAAGTATTTTGTGTTCAATGAATATTAATAGGACAATGTTTACCCCTCACTGGACTTGGAAAAAGTTTTATACTAAAATGATCTTTTAGTCCTTTTTCATCAAAATTACGACCCTTTCTTTCTAAATATTAAATGATAATATCCAACAACTCACTCTTTTAGCTTTTCAGACACTACTACACGTGTAATCTGTTCTGCAAATGGTTTTTGGATTCTCATTTACTGAAACTTTTCATACTTTACACTATTGTGTCTCACTGTCATTGCATTACACAGAGGTTGCCTTACGTGTTTTTTTTTTTAGCCCTCTGCTGACCTTATAACTGCTATTTCTATCCTTTCTTCTCCAGGTAAGGTGCCAACTCGTGTTGCTCATCCTCCTAAGAGTACTTCAGAGAAGAGCAAATGGACGTAGATGAGGGTATTTGTTGTCTGCTGATTGGAATACCAGCATACAATACAATATATTATCCATAATTTGATATGATTAAATTTGTCTCGCTATGATGGTGTCAGGTTGTAATCTAACCTTGGTATACACAAGGCCAATCTTTCCAACTGGTGTTCATATTCCTCGTCCTTCCGATCATGTAAAATGGGAAGGTAGGGATCGTACTTTGATATGCCAATAGTTTTTTATTTAAAAAAAAATTGCTTAATATCAAACTTTAGTGATATTCATATACTTATTTATCAAGTTTGTGCTGCAATGACTTGTCACTTACATTCAAGGTATTAAAATTGTTAGCAAATTTGTTTAGAATAGCATGCTTTATGCCCTGCCCCTCAAAACTAACATTAGTAATGCCTATGTTTGTAGGTTTTGAGGAGCCTCCTTAAGCCAACAGGATACAAGTGTTACTTGTGCAAGAGGGACCTCTCATTTACAGCTGAAGGCCATACTTTTCACGACCATTGCTTGCACATAACCACGCCTGAAGACCAGTTGAAAAATCCTCCATGCATTCCTTGTGCCATGGTCAGACCTAACTAACACTTCTTCATTCCTTGGATCTAATCTATTTGCATTGGAATTGGAGATAGATGAGATTATATTGCTAGAATTTTGGTTATTAGGGATCATATTTAACCAAAAAAAAAAGGAAATCTTTGAAGTGCTGGTTGAGCTGGCTATATAATTCATGAAACTATACATATACAAGGTTATTGCCCAAGCTCTGTCATGAGGGTTTTCGCACTGAAAGTGCATTTTGTTCATGTCACCCAAATGAAAGGTTTTGCTCTTTTTCATATCATTGCACAGTTTTTGTTAGCTCCTAAATATAGAGTTTATGGAACTTGTGTTATTTTTTTGTCAACTAACCTGGAAAAATTTACTGATATGCAGGCTTTAGGTTATGTTTGTGGTGCTCAAGTTGTCCATCCTCCTGCACCTATTCATGGGCGTTTGAGGTAAGATAAGTCAGTATTTAGTTTATTTCATACCTGATCCTTGATCCTATAACGACATCTCTTCGCATAATACCTACAGGTTCAATTCTTTCATGCGTATTTCAAATGTAAGGTTTTATGTTCCTAATTTGTTTCCTGGTGGGATTGGAGTCTGCAACATTAATTTCTGTGTATGACTACTTTGTAAACTATCGCAACATCGATTTACGATATTCTGGTGACTTGCCGTGCATTAATGTTGGAAGGCCAAAACGTCTGACATACTTCCCGGTTGAGGTGGGATTGCTACTTAGAATTGTTTTTATAAATTTGCATCCAAATCATATTGATTGGCATTGTGTAATCACCTACTCAGTATTGAGTCCGGAGTTTATTTTTGATTGAATTATATGTTTTGAACTGAAAAAAGATTGTAATTTGGAGATCCACTTGCTTTTCTTTTTCTCTTTTGCTTTTAATTTATGTAAAGAAAATATTTTTATTCTAGATTCTGAAATTCTTCCAATCTGCCCCTCATTTCTCGAGCGGTTTCTCAACGTAATGAAATCCCTGCAATTCCAAGCAATGTTGCACGGTTTGACGTAGCTTCCATTACAATAAACCAGGGTAGGGTGGGGGTGGGGTGGGGTGGTGGTAGGGTTGAGGACTGGGGTACCCACCAACCAATTTCTAGCAATTACAAGTTGGTGCCTACCTCTGTCATTCATAAATCACATGGCTTCCAAGAACCAGAACAAGGCTCCTTCCACTCCTGCCCAGGTAAGTTTTATTTTTTTACATATATTTATTATCCGTGTTTGATTACAAATGTGTGTTTTAGTTTTCTGGTGATGTTTTACAAGGAAAGTTTGCACTTTGCAAATATGTGGACAATGAATGCATTCAGCGATTCCTTTTCTTGAATTTGTTTCTTCTGGTTCTCATCGTTTTCAGAGCACGTTTATCATTGATCAGGATTTCGAAAGAAGAACTGGAAACAGAAAAATGCCACCCAGCATTGGATTTGGGGTAAAGGCACAAACATGTCGTCATGCATTTACGGTAGTAAATGGGGGCCAAGATCAAGATCTGCCTCCCTCTGGTGGAAGTTTCAATGGTAGTGGGCCACCAAGTATTGCTGGTTCGGATTGTGGTAGCATTGCAAATGCAAATTCAATTGAATTTACCAGACAAGATATTGAGGCGCTGCTTAGTGAGAAGATGAGAGTGAAGAGTAAATTCAACTATAAGGTATTCTATATTTGTGTTTGAAATTTTGGAGGATTGTTTGTATGCGTTACCTGGCTTTATGTTTAGTTTATACATTGGTGGTTGATTTTGGTGTTGCTGCAGGAGAAGAATGAGCAAATGGTGGAATACATAAAAAGGCTCAAGCAATGTGTCAAATGGTTTCAGCAGCTCGAAGGAAGTTATAGCATAGAGCGTGAGAATCTGAATAATTTGTTGGAACTAGCAGAGAAAAGGTGCAGTGCTACAGGTAAGAAATGCAGTGATATTTCAATGAGGAATGTGAAGTTACAATTGACTCTAAAGCATTTCATTCGTGATGACATTCTTTTAGAATCACTAATGAATGCCAGAGAGGATCAGTTGAATTCAATCATTATGGAATTGAGAAAGAATTTGGAGGCCTTGCAAGAAAAATATACGGAGGAGGAAAGGGATAAACTGGTATGGTGAACGCTGGATTGATTATGGATTTCTGATGTGTATGTATATGCTTTGATTTGCCTACTGATAATTTAATCATCAAATCTAATCACGGGCAGGTAGCAATGGATTCTTTGGGACGAGAGAGAGATGCCAGGATTGCTTTAGAGAGTGCAGTCTACCCTCGCGGAAGATCTAATTCGCAGTATTTACTATACAAAATCGCAACAAACCAATAGCACTCATCTTCATATTACAATGCTGAAATACAAATTAAATAACACCTGCAAAATATATAAGCCATACTACCATTTAAAAAAAAAAACCACTTGCACTTACCTTCAATTATTTATTTTTCCCCACGGGCAGTTGTACTCCTCAGTTCGCTGTGCATTTGCACAGCGTCTCCAACTAGTATATATATAAATAGATAAATTTATTATAATGATTTGTTGGATTGTGTTTCGTTTAATGAATCCGTGTTCCACCGAATAGACAACACCGAACCAAAATTCATCAATCTCAAAATTATACCAAGAATTGGATTTTTAATATTTTTATCATGTTTTTGGATTTTTTAAACAAATTTAATAAAAATAGCAATATTTTTGTGTTTTTCAATACCAACTTATTATTTATACAAACTTGCATATATCTGTCAAATTCAATTGCTTTCTTATTTAAATAAGACCGGAATGCGATCAAATGCCCATGTTTAGACACGGAAATAGATTGAAAATAATGGTCAATTTTGGCCATTATCAACATCCTCACATTTAATACTGATCGTCCCCGAGCAGTCAGAGTCAGTGCTCCTAAGAGCATAGACGCTGCATATTCAATCTATTTGCGTGGCTTCAAAAATTTCATTCTTTTTATATTGGGATAAGACAATAAAAAACTACAAGTATTGAATTCTCTTGATTGCAGTGTCTAATAAAATGATATTTCTCACTTAATCAGGCCTACAAATCAGTCATTATTGTTAATTCTTCATGAATATCGTGTTTAGAAATAATCATTGATTTAATTCTAGAATTCAAGCATGACATGAACATAAATTAGAAACGGAGCCTCACATATGATAGAAGCGGAAATTTCACTCACTATCAAAATGGGGTTTTATCATTGAACACTCATAATCAAATTTAATTAAATTATCCCCTAAGCTTGCAGTTGGACCAACTCGCCACCGGCTCGTTTTCTTAAAATCGAGATCATGAGGTCTTATTTAAGGGTTATAACGGGGCATACGGTTGTAACATTTGGTAAGAAAGGGAATTATTGGGTTAAGAAGTGACAAGAATTAATTCTATAATAACTTGGCATATTTTTATTTAAAATTTATGATCATCAATATTTTTCTTTCTTTCTTTTTTTTTGTTTTTCTTTTTATATTGCATGACATTAGACTAAGTCTAATTTACTTTGTCATTTGCAATTAATTTTTTTTTAATAGAACTCAACATTTTTTTCGTTTTCTTTTCTTTTTCTTTTCTCTTTTTTTTGAATCAGTTTTTGGATACAGATTAGTATTTTCCTGATGATCAAAAATTGTAATGCCTTGATAAAATTCATTCTTGCACACTTGGGTTTTTTTTTTTGGCTTTTTATATGGCTAGGAAAATATAGAGGGCTTCAAAGAAAAATTAGGCTTAAAGGCTCAAAGTAGTTAATTCTAAAGGGAAAATATTTTTGGGTTTGGAATTCAAAAGAAGGCCAAAATTTTTGGGTTTTCTAAGTGCCTCGATCATATGCTCGATTTTTGGAATATGGTATGGTCTTGAATCGGTCCCAATTGCAAGTTCTAGTTTCCTTTAATCAAAATGATTTTCACACAATCAAAGAAAAGAATGAGTAAAAGTGACTCGTGGCTCAAATCTCAAAAGGTTGGATTGATTCATGTCATACAATATTCTTAAATTTAATCTTTGAAAAATTCTTACAATCTATTCAATTAAATTCTCAACATGAGGACTCATTACCCAACAAGATGATTATATCATTAAATTTTTATAGCTCAAAACCTCAAAAATTCATATCATGCATGTCTTTAATTATATTATCCCAATTTAAAAGTTTGAAAATTTAATCATAAACCAAGATTTCATATGTGAATTCTTCAAAGATTTATGCATGCTTTGTGCTGGGTTTAAATATAAGACATTAAAAATAAACAAAATAAAAATAAAACTAAAAATAAAAATAAAACACACATACATTTTTTTTTTAAATATTTAAGTGAAGAGTCAACATCCTCACATTTTGAACCCTGCTCGAAATGTGAGTAAATCGATTCCTACTTAAACAAATTATTAAAATCAAAGCAAAATAAAGGAGGAGGGAGGGAGGGGAAAAAGTATAAATAGGGTTGTGGGACAGGGATCAATTCGGTTAAAAGGAGACCGAGTCATCAATTCGGTCTAGACCGAATTGATGAATCCCCAAATGTTTGTGAGGATTCGGTCTCTAGGTTAATTCGGTATAAACCAAATTGACTTGGAGATCGAATTGAGGAAAATGCACAAACAACTCACAAGCAATTTGGTGTTTAAAATCAATTCGGTATAGACCGAATTGACATAAGACCGAATTGGAGTGAGGAAACCGAATTGGACACTTAGAAAAATAAGTGGTGCTTTTGTGAGGCAATTCGGTCTATTCAGGCAATTTGGTGTAGACCGAATTGCCTTATAGACCGAATTGGTCACTTGCAAAAATAAGAATAAATTAACGCCTTTGTAGATCAATTCGGTCTTTCAAAATCAATTCGGTCTAGACCGAATTGCCATAGACCTAATTGCTACTTGGGCATATTTACGCAAGGATGGAAACATGTGCCTTGGAAGATCAATTCGGTCTCTTAGGCCAATTCGGTCTAGACCGAATTGGCTTGGAGACCGAATTGGTAAAAATTACCAAGGCAACACCTCCGATGCGGTCTGTTTCAAACAATTCGATTTAAATCGAATTGATTTGAAGTGCAAATTAGACCGCATTCAACACTTATAAAAAATTTTGGAATTTTCCAGGTTTTTATCATTTTCTCTAATCATGCATTTTCTACAAATTGAACAACTGAGCATGCATATTTACATACAAAAATATTAATCTAAAATTAAAAATGCTTGCATAAATTAGGTTGGATCAACACTGCTATTTTAGGGATTTATTCTGGATTTTAAATTTCTTTAAATTCCAAAACTAATTTCCATTAAATTCAGTATTAATCCAACCGGGAACCTGGTTTTTGAAGCTTTATTTTCTTTTTGGTGGTCCCACAAATTCCTGCAAAGCAAACATAAAATAAATTACCTTTTTTTTAATATATATAATAATAATAATAATAAAGTAAATATGTATATAAATCAACATCCTCACATTTAGAGTCTTAGTACTCTAAATGTAATTCAATTGACTAACAACCAAATTATTTAATATAATATGCACAAGATATATATATATATTTATATAAATATATATGATTTTGACTTGCAGAAATTTAGGTTGGATTAATTCTGTGCTTGTGAAAATTATTCCGGATTTTAAATTTCTTTAAATTCCGGATATAATCTTTGGTCAATTACAGAACTAATCCAACCGGGAACCTATTTAGATGTTCAGTCGGAACAGGGGCGACGACAAGTGGGATGGTGGCCGTGGCTTGTCCGATGGTGGTGAGCAAATGGTAGTCCGAAGATCTGCTGCTCCATTTGTTGTTTCACCAGTGATGAGGGTTTCCTCAGCGCAGTGGTGGTAATGAGGTGGATGGGTGATGGAGCAGCGGTGGAGCTTCGTGGTCCGGAGGTGGTGGAGATGACAAGCACGTGAGTCTCACGTGTTTGGCAATTTACAATTGCAAATTAGTGTAGCTCCAATGCTACACTTCTCCATTTTTCTTTGATTTTTCGTTTAATTAACCTAGATTTTGCAATTGGAGAGATGTAATTAAACGAAAAATGAAATTAGTGTAGCCCCAATGCTACACTTCCACATTTAACTCCTTACACCAATTTGGCGGCTCCATGATTCCTGCAAGACAAAATACCCAAATGGTTAGATTATCCCTTCAAATCAACATCCTCACATTTAGAGTCTTAGTACTCTAAATGTTTAATAGATTTGAGGGTACTTCTCTGTTCTGAAATATATACACAAAACTAACTATGAGTAATCAGGAGTGTAATTCTCTTAATAAACGACGCTTCATCCTCCCCGGCAACGGCGTTCGTCAACACGAGCTTTTCTAAAATATCCCAAGTGAAATTTATTAAAGGAAAAGAGTTATGATTTAGGGGAAGGGGTTAAGGATATATTTCACTTTTTATTACTCATGTGGGAAACTTTGATTTCAAACGGCGCTGTGGACCTCCCCGGCATGAAACTTTTGACAATTTCCTGCCTTGAAGATCCTTGCCATGAAACTTTTGACATGTTCCCACTACATGAGTATTTTCTGAAAAATCATAATCCTGGTTTTCAATTTTATTTAATGAAACCAATTTATGAAGATGGATTTTGGATTAGGGATATATTTATAGGTTGTCACGTTTTTATTACTCGTGTTAAGAAAGTGTGCCCCCGAAAGCGCACGGTGTCAAAAATTGCAGTATTTATAGTAAGACCGGATCGTTCACTGGAGGATGTGCGATAGAAGCAGGGCCCACGTCATTTACTAAGATTTTCCACTCGTATTACTCGATTCAAGTTTGTGTTGGTATCTAACAACTACTTGACATAATTTAAATTAAAAGATGAAAAGCAATAAAATTACACTACAAAGCTGATTATATTATATCTAAGAAGGCAATTAAAATTTATTCTAAGAAAGCAATTAAAATGATTCTAAGAAAGCAGATAAAATTATTCTAAGAAAGCAGATTTAAAATGAGACAGAAGGGACAGGGAGAAAATAATAAAGATTGGACAAGATTCAGATGAAACACAATTAAACTTCCATTTTAATTACACAGATCTTTGCTTGGGATAATCCATCAATTAGCTAACTCTCATGCTTTCTAGACTATGTTCCCTTTAACAGACAGGTACTTACAGTCAGAATTTGCATGCTCTTAAGACAGCAAAATCTAAGATACCAAAGACTCACAACTGCCCTCACATGGTCATGTAGAGGCATGTTATTCATCTGTGGTGGACAAGCAACACCTAACATATCATTAGTTGATATGCCAAGTACTCCCATCACCCCCCTTGTCACACCCAAAGTCCAAATCTAATCCCGAACTAATCCATAACTCTTAAACCTTACAACCGGTGGCCAACATCTAATTCTTCCGAGTGACCTCTATGAAAGCATTTTAAAGAAAGCAATAAAGAAAGCAGTAAAGAAAGCATTTAAAAACCTATCACTCGGAAGTCTTAAAAGTCATCTCATTCCGTTAGTATAAAAGTGCCCCTGGTCTTGGTGACCAGATGCAGATTTATAACTTCCCAAATATCAGTAAGCCACAGGGCTCATAACATCCGGGTAGTTATGAGATACAAACATGAGTGGGACAGACCTATAAAGATCTATTCCGAATGTACTCACTCAAGACTCAATTTTAGGCTTTGGTTGGAGAAGATAGTAGTTGAAAGAATACTCAACCCTACCTTAGAAATTAACCAAGGCCTATATGTTGTTCCTCTAGTATTATTTATCACATCTTACCCGAGTCCAAGTGGACACTGAGTTGCTGCAATACTTAATAGAAGATTTCCAACACACAGTAATTTTGAGAAACAAATGTATATTTGAAAATCATTCCCTAAACAGGTACTAAACTCTCAATTAAAACACAGATCCTTTCAGTCTAGGAGAGACCTAATCGCTGACTCTGCTTCTAAGTTCTCAAAATCAACCCCCAGTAGAAGATGAATTAGTCATAACTGTGAAATTATCCCTTACTTAGATCCGGATTTTATAAAGGAATTTTTGTTGGAAATTTATTATGCAACATCTAATTTAAATCAAGACTTCAATGTCCAAGGGGAAGGATCCCCAAAATAATAATGACCACAACATCTACATAATAATATCATGCATACATGTATATGAGAAAGTAAAATAAAATATCCCAAAATATATGGTGGGGTTAGACAGAATTTGGTACACAAAGATGAATTAGCCTGAGATAAGAAGAATTTGGCTAAAAAAGAGTGCCAGAAATAATTGGGGTTATCCGGACTGCAAACATCTGCTATCCAGTTCCCAATTATTCCAGATGGAATGATTTTTAGACAGAAAAGAATTCCAAATGACAGTGGCCGCCGTCATTAAGCTTCCTTTTGTCTGTGAATGGAAGAAAACCCACATACTTTCTTACTGTAATATATCTCAAATGATGTTGGCCAACATCATTTGATAATATTACAACTTGAATTCAGGTTTTGAAATTAAGATAAAGAAAAGAAAACTGTATCCGGATAGGAGTCAGCTGAGCAGCTGTCATAATCCCGGATGGACGAACCGCCAAGGCTTCCACCGACCACTATCCGAACCATGCAAAATAACAACTAGTAATTAATACTCAGAATACGAGCTAGTTATCCGTGTGGGAATACCCACCAACATTAGTCTGATATATTTCTTACTAGTTGTTCATACACACAATGAAAGGGAAAATAAACAAAATTAAGAAAATATTTTATGTACTGTGTGAGTGTTAATCACACAATAAATGGACACTAATGAGTTGAGATGTGTAATGGATAAAATTAGGTGTAATAGGCCTAGGCCCAATATACCCATGCAACTTATACAACTCAAGAAATAAAATGTTTTTTTGGAGTTTTGAAATAAAAGGAAGAGATCAATTCGGTCTAAGGTGTAATATAGACCAAACTGAAAATGCATGAAGAATGAAGCATCACCTTACCCAATTAATCATTGTAGAGACATGAAAAATCATCTAATTCGAATTGTCAAGCAATTCAGTCTAGACCGAATTGGGCAATTTGAATTGATGAAGTCCTTTACTTACTCAAATTTGACTAAGGCATTTGCTTCAAAAATGAGGGTGATTCGAATTGCCATGTCAATTCGGTTTAAACCGAATTGGACAATTCGAATTGGTAAGACAAAGAAAATAAACTAAGGCATGAGGGGATGTCATGGATACAATGTGGTTTCCAAAGTCAATTCGGTCTATATAAGCAATTCGGTCTAAACTGAATTGCATAGACCGAATTGCATAGAAACCACATGAAGACAACACTTTTTGTTATGCAATTCGGTCTTCATGAGCAATTCGGTATAGACCGAAACTGAATTGCCTTAGACCGAATTGCATACAATTTTTCACATAAGTGATATTTTTGCTCACAAGTGTTCATGCGGTTTCTAAGCTGATGCGGTTTATGATAGATGGGATTGACCACATCATTCATTTCACATCAGTGTCATCTCGCAGCCACACTTGTAAATATTTTGTGGTTAAAAAAAAAGATGTATGCATGTACAATGGGTAATAGCATGAATTAAACCCTAAAACTACAAACATGAAATTAAAAGACAAATCTACCAAAAAATAATGAAAAATCTAAGAACTACAAACATAATAAGGAAGAACACCAACATCATCTAAGGAAGCAAAATAAAAATAAAATTTAGATCTAGGCCAAAAATAGAATAAAATAAAAAGAAATCCTAGAAAAAGGCACTATCTCTAAAATTATCTAGCTATCAAAGAACAACAAAAAAATAAGAGTAGATCTAAGGCTACAACCATGCTCAAAACCCACATTCATACATTTATTGAAAGTTAGAAAGCAAAATAAATAAAAGAGCAAAAGAACTCATACCAAATTTGTGAAGCATTTTCTTGTATTTCATCCACTAGAAAGCATTAATAGTTCAAGAACAACCCATTATTTGGGTGTTCCCAAATTTATTTCTACACTAGAAAACTGGAAAATATGGAAAATGGCTACACTAATAAAATAGAAACAACTATTTACAAACTACATTACAACTACAAGTAAAAATATTAAACTACATTGCAAAGAAAAAAGAAATCTACTCTAAACTAACCAAAAACCCACTGTTCTTTCCAAGAACAGGGAAGAAATGTTTGAGACTCTGTCTGCTTCTACCTCTTTTTTGAGGAGAAATGAAGGGGTATTTATAGGTGAGAGCAAACCCTAGACACATGGGTCCACTTCGGTTTATGCACCAAGAAATAAGGGGCAAGTTTGGTTTAGGCAAAAGAGTGTAGGGGCTTGTTTGCAAAAAGGGAGAAAGAGGGAAATGAGGGTTTTGATGTGGCGGAAAGGGACGGGACCTGGAGTCCAACAAGAAAAGACAAGAATTTTAGCACTGCTGGACTTCTGGTCCCAGGACTTTCCAACTCTTCACGCGCAGGCCCCACTTCACTTGTCCCATTCAAAATCAATTCGGTCTTCACATCAATTCGGTCTAGACCGAATTGCACAATTTAGACTGAATTGAGTACCAATACTTAGCACTTTTCTCTCTTTCTTCCAATTCGGTCTCTTTACTTTTAATTCGGTCTAAACCGAATTCATCAATCAACCGAATTGCTCCTCTTTTCTTCCTCAACAGACCGAATTGCTCCATTTCTTGTTCTTCTCTCCCAATTCGGTCTATCAATCCATTAGACCGAATTGATTCACTCATTCTCTTCTCTTTCTCTTCTTTCTTCTTTCTTTGTTCTCTTTCCTCCATTTATTTTCTTTCTTCTCTTCTTTCCTCCATTCTCTTCCATTTCTTTTCTTTATTTTCTTTCTTCTTCACGGGATCTCGTTCCCAATTTCTTTCTTCCTTCCTCTTTCCATTTTCTTACTCGCTTGCTTTGATCTCGTTTCCAGTTTCTTTGCTTAGAGAAGAGATGGAAGAAGGGTAGGATATTGATGGCGATGAAACGGACACGCCGGAGAGCTGTTGATCGAAAATTGAGAGCGGCCGGAGAAGATGATCGGAAAATGGAGCAGCGGCTGTAGTGGTGGCAACGGAAGACCATGGTGGACTGTTGAAATCTGTCCGGAGTTGATGGTAAGGTGCTGTCGGCGAAATGGTGGCGCGAAGGGATGAGACGGCGGCTGCCGGCTGCTGTGGTGAGGGTGGTGGCTGCCGGAGTGGAAGATTGGTGGCGGCTGCTGCGACGAGTGGAGGTGGAGAAGATGGGACTGCCGGAGGTGGTGGTTGATGACGCCGGGGCTGCTGGATCGGAGATGTGGGCAGCGGTGGTGCCGGAGCAATGGTGATGAAGGTGGTGTTGCGGCGGCGGAGATGGAGGAATGGTGGTCGGCGATGCTGCGGTGCTTGAGAGTGATGAGGATGGTGAGAGATGCAGCCGGAGTGATGGCGCGGTGGTGGCCGATTGCTGCTGTACTGTATTCAATTTTGGGGGTGCTGCTGCCATTTGTTGTTCACCGATTTCAAAATTGAGGAGGAAGACGACACAATTTCACAAATTGGGGGTGATGGATTGGTTTGGACCCCACCTGAAATAATGTGGACTTGATTATTATTATTATATTTTTGTAATACAAATAATTATATAAAAACATATACTATATATATATATATATTTAAATAGATAAATTTATTATAATGATTTGTTGGTTTGTGTTTCGTTTAATGAATTCGTGTTCCACCGAATAGACAACACCGAATCAAAATTCATCAATCTCAAAATTATACCAAGAATTGGATTTTTAATATTTTTATCATGTTTTTGGATTTTTAAAACAAATTTAATAAAAATAGCAATATTTTTGTGTTTTTCAATACCAACTTATTATTTATACAAACTTGAATATATCTGTCAAATTCAACTGCTTTCTTATTTAAATAAGATCGGAATGCGATCAAATGCCCATGTTTAGACACGGAAATAGATTGAAAATAATGGTCAATTTTGGCCATTATCAGCAGGGTTTGACGTCGTAGTTGCTTCAAACTCAAGAAATTTGCCCTACGACACTAGACCTACAACGCTACCCTTGCCTAGTGTCGTAATTTTTGTCTAAGGTCGTAGCACCCCAAAACTCTTCATTTTCATAAAAAACCTATTTACGACACTATGACCACGTCACTGTCCTAGGATAGCGTCGTAATTTAGTGCATAACGTCGTAACTCCCCCTTTTTTCAACTCTTCAGAAAATCCACCCACGACGCTACACCCACGACACTATCATAGGATAGCGTCGTAATTTAGTGTATAGCGTCGTAGCACTTCTTTCTTTTTCAAAACCATCTCTCCTCACTACGACGCTAGACCTTACGACGTAAACCACGTTTAACGTCGTAGGACATGCATAGCGTCGTAGCACCTCAATTCTAAACTCCCATGCACGACATCAACACTACGACACTACCTTAGGATAGCGTCGTAATCATGTTTAGCGTCGTACATAAACTCTTTAAACACCAAAATTTTTACCTCTATCACCAATCCATGACGACGCTGTTCCAACGACGCTGTCCTAGGATAGCGTCGTAAAATCTGTATAGCGTCGTGATTGGCAGTTTCTGCCAGATTTTCCATTTCTCCATTTTCTTCATTAATTAATTGAACCCTTAAGTCAACAATTTAAGATCATAATTAGCAATGATTGAGATCGATAATTACCTTGATTAAAGGATCTTTGTTCAATTCTCCCTAAAATATTTTTCTATAAACAAAACCTTAATGCCTTAAGTAGACAATCCGGACTGTAATTAATTATGGTGTGAAGGATTATTTAAGACATTAATTATGGATTGATTCCATAATCTTGCATGAGAAACCAATGTCTCTCATACAAGGCATTGTCTTTATTTCTATTTTATTTTATCCTTATCGTGATGTATGAACAAACAGTGAGAGATATCACAGAATAATGTCGGCGAACGATCCCTTCACCGGGAAATGAAGTAGCCCGTAATCTGTATGTTAACTACTGTTTGTTATTTTGCATGGTTTGGATAATGACTAACGAGGTCAGGCGAACGGTCCTTTCACCGGGAAATGAAGTAGCCACTCGGTTAATTATTGTCCAAATACAGTTTTATTCTATTTATCTCAATTTCCAAACCCAAATTCCAATCTGTAATATAAGTTGGTTAATATCTGTCAATATTAGCTGATGAATATTGCTGAAAGGAAGCATATAGGTTTTTATCAGAATTTGCAGACATTGGGGGCCCAACTGGTAGCGACACTACCATTTTAGGGCTTCTGCTGTCTAAATTCGCTCCATCCGAGTGGTTGGGAAGTTGGAAAGCAGATGTTTGCATTCCACCTAATTACTCTGCCACCCTTTTGGCCTCATGGCTACATCATTCTGTGTCACGTGTTCTGTCTAAACCCACCATTATATTTTGGGTTGATTAATTTTACACTTCCATATATCTTTATGCATGATATTATTATGTAGCTACTGTGGTCCATAATATTTTGGGATCCTTCCCTTGGACATTAGAAGTTTGAATTTAAAATAGATACAGCATATTAAACTTCCAACAAAAATTCATTTATAAAATCCGGATTTGAGTAAGGGATAAATTCCTCAGTTATGTCTAGTTCATATTCTGTCAAGGGTTAAATTTTGGGAAATTAGAAGCAGAATCAGCGATTAGGTCTCTTCTAGACCGAAAGGGTCTGTGTTCTTATTGAGAGTTTAGTACCTGTTTAGGGAATGATTTTCACAATTATTATTTTCCGAAATTGCTATGTGTTGGGAATTTAGTCTTAACTATCACACCGAGATGGGATCCACTTGGATTCAAATACAGTGAGATAGATAATACTAGAGGAACAACACGTAGGCCTTGGTTATTTTCTAAGATAGGGTTGAGTTCCTTTCAACTGCTATCCTCTTCAGCCAAAGCCTATTTTTGAGTCCTGAGTGAGTGCATTCGGAATGAACTAATCTATTAGTTCGTTTCATTAGTTTGTATCTCATAACCACCCGGAAGGAAGTGAACACTGCGAGCGGTTCACTGAGATTCGGGAATTCTTGATCCACATCCGGTCATCCTGACTGGGGGCTTTCTTTCACTACCAGTACGAAGCTTTTGAAAATTCCGAGTGATAGATTTTAAATGCTTTCTTTACTGCTTTCTTTTAATTGCTTTCGTAGAGGTCACTCGGATGTGTCTCTAGATCTTCTAACTGCTACTAGGACTGAGAGTTAAGGGATAGTTCAGGACTTGATTAGAAACTTTGGGTGTGACACAGGGGAATGATAGCAGTACTTGGCAATTCAACTAATGACTTGTCAGGTGTTGCTTAACCACCACAGATGAAATATCATACCCTGGCCGGGGCAGTTATGAATCTGTGGTATCTTAGAACTTGTGGTCTTAAGAACATGTAAACTCACACTGTAAGTACTTGTCTGTTAAAGGGAACATGGTGCTGAGAGCATGAGAATTAGCTTTCTGACAGGATTATCCCAAGCAAAGATTTGTGTATAAAAATGGAAGTTTAATTATGTTTTATCTAAACCGTGTCCAATCTTTATTCTTTTCTCCCTGTTCATTCTGTCATCATTTTGAATCAGCTTCATAGATACTATAGCATAGATCTACAACTTTTATTGTTTTTGTGGAATTATTTACATCTGCCCTTTAGATTCAATATCAGCATGTTCGTTAGCTTATTTAACTGCTTTCATAATATAGATTAAATTCAGTCATAGAGTTGTTAGTCCAATTTCAAAACTGATTTGAGCAATACGAGTGGAAAATCTAGTAAAACGACGTGGGACCTGCTTCTATCGCACATCCTCCAGTGAACGATCCGGTCTTACTATAAATTACTGCAATTTTTGACACCGTGCGCTTTCGGGGGCACAGTTTCTTAACACGAGTAATAAAAACGTGACAACCTATAAATATATCCCTAATCCCAATTCCATCTTCATAAATTGGTTTCATTAAGTAAAATTGAGAACCAGGATGATTTATTTTCAGAAAATACTCATATGGTGGGAACTTGCCAAAAGTTTCATGGCAAGGATCTTCATGGCAGGAAAGTGTCAAAAGTTTCATGCCGGGGAGTTCCACAGCGCCGTTTGAAATCAAAGTTTCCCACATGAGTAATAAAAAGTGGAACATATCCTTAAACCCCTTTCCCAAGAATCATAACTCTTTTCATTTAATAAATTCAAACTTGATTTATTTTATAAAATACTCGTGTTGATGGAACTTGTCAAAAGTTTCATGGCGCCGTTGCGGGGGAGGATGCAGCGCCGTTTTATTTAGAGAATTACATTCCTGATTGCTCATAGTTAGCTTATATCTATAAATATGTATACACGATCGAACCAATTCGAACCTGGGGAATACGTAGGTACTGTCATAGCTGAGACTGTTGTTCTATGCAAATGAGAAAGGAGACCCCAGCCGAAATCCCATTCAATGCAGAGATCGAGAAAACAGCTCGTCGTCTGAGGGCAGAGGCTAAGCAAAGGAAAGAACGGGAAAGGCAAGCACTACTCTCTCCAAGCACAAGTAGTGACATCTCAGACATGGCGGATAACCACAGCATTCCCCCAATCATACCACCTAACCCGCCACTCCAAAATATCGAAGAGGACCCAGAAGACGTTGATGACGAGAACTTGGAGGATCCCCCTCCTCAGATCATACAGGGAGGTGGAAACCCACCAAATCTCAAGCAACAACCCTTCGAAGTGCCTCCACCAAACCACCAAAACCCTCAAAACAACCCCAATAACCAAAATTTCCAAAATGACCCTAACTTCCAGAATCAGTAGTATCAGAATCCCAACCAGTTCAATCCAAACCAGTATAATCCAAACCCGCAAGATCACAACGATCCGAGAAACTTCTATCCCAACCAGAACTTCAACCCACATGACCAATACCAAGGACAGTATCAGGGACAATATCAAGGAGGCCCAGGAAACAATCAGCAGCCTGCTGCTGCTGATTACATGCAACCAATCATAGAACCATACCTGAACGTGCCAGGCAGAGCACCAATTGT
Organism: Hygrophila difformis; assembly: GCA_030278955.1. Classification (NCBI taxonomy): domain Eukaryota; kingdom Viridiplantae; phylum Streptophyta; class Magnoliopsida; order Lamiales; family Acanthaceae; genus Hygrophila; species Hygrophila difformis. The sequence goes on from JAOANR010000015.1 coordinate 37,434,754, forward strand.
AGCTAGGAACTTCGAACTCAAGCCCGCTTTGATCAACCTGGTACAGAATAGCCAATTTGCAAGGGCCAATCATGAAGATCCACATGATCACTTGGCGACATTCTTGGAACTCTGCAACACGATCAAGAATCAGGGCGTTTCTCAGAACACCATTAGGATGATGTTGTTCCCGTTCTCATTATGTAGTGGAGCAAAAACCTGGTATAAATCATTGCCAGTAAACCAAAGGAGCACATGGGAGGATATTGTAAGGAATTTCTTGGTAAAATACTTTCCGGAATGGAAGGTAGATGAAGGAAGGTCAAAGATCTCTGAGTTTAAGATGAGGCCCGAAGAATCTTTGTATGATGCAAAAGAGAAGTTTATGAATCTGTTGAGGAAATGTCCTCAGCACGGTTTTCAGGGATGGGAACAGTTGAGAAAGTTCTACAATGGGCTGACACACGCATGGAAGCATATGTTAGATGCTGCGGGAGGGCAACACTTGTTGCACATGCCCATGGATCAAGCATGGGCCAAAATTGAGACAAAGAGTGTGAATAGGTCCGGATTGAATGATGAGAGCACTAATGATACCCCTCCCCGTGGACTTTGTGCTGTAGGTACAGCGGAAAAGACAGATATTGAGAAGCTGCAAGAGCAAGTGGCGGCATTGTCTGTAAATCAAGGGGTCGGCAGCTCTGCTCAAGGACAGCAAACAGATATGATATGTGGACTGTGCCAGGGTGCTCATGCAACTGACACATGTGAACAAGTCATATCTGAAAGCTGTAATTTTGCAGGGGCTTTCCCAAACAGACACCCGAATTTGTCATACTCCAACAACAATGCCCTCAACTCCCACCCTCTGAACAAGCCACAACAGTTCAACCCTCAGCAGAATCAAGGATTTAATCATAACAGAGGACAAAATTTTCAAAACCAAAACCAAAACTTTCAGCCTCAAATCCAACAAAGACCCCATCAAAATTTCCAGCAGCCTAGCCAAAATTTCCAGAACTTCCATCCCCAGCCACAGTTCATACCTAATCAGGGCCAATGGAACCAGAATCAGAATCAAAACCAAAAGCCTCCATCAAGGCTGGAAAATTTGATGACTGATTTTATCACAAGTCAAAAGGAGATTAACACACAGTTGCAGGCCTCCATCAGAAATGTGGAGACCCAAGTGACTCAAATGGCCAGTGAATTGCAAAAACTGGACAAAGGAGCATTGCCAAGCGCAGCAGAGAAAAACCCACAGTGCAAGGCAATAACTTTGAAATCTGGAAAAACATTGGCTGGACCGAAAGGAAAGGATGATGTGGGAAAAGGAAATGAATATGGGAAGGACAATGCTGCTGATGAAGAAGCAGATGATGCAGAAATAGAAACAGCCAATTTGCAGACTGAAGCTGCAGAAGACAAGGCTAAAAATGGTAAAGGTGAAGGTACAATTTCTGACCCTTCACCGCAAAAGCATTTAGATGATAATAAGTATATGCCAAGGGTGCCATACCCTGCGCGTCTTAAAAATAAGGAACAGGATCTTAAATTCAAGAAATTTCTGGAAAGATTGAAAGCTGTTGAGATCACTATTCCCTTGGTCGAAATGATTTCAGAAATGCCCGTCTATGCTAAATTTCTTAAAGAAATGATTTCAGGAAAAAGGATATTCGACCAGGATGAAGTGGTGATTGTAAACAGCAGCTGCAGTGCCATAATCCAAAGAGTGCTACCTGAGAAGAAGGAGGACCCAGGCTGTATCACACTGCCAGTCCACATTGAAAGGACAAATGTCGGAAAAGGACTATGCGACTTGGGGTCGAGCATCAACGTTATGCCACTCGCCATGGCAAAACGTCTTCACTTGGGAGTAATTGAGCCGGTTACGATGAAACTACAACTGGCAGACCGGTCAATCACTCATCCCGTTGGGATACTGAAGGATGTGATCGTCAAGACGGGAGGAATACTCTTTCCTGTCGATTTCATCATTCTTGACATAGAAGAAGACTATGAGATGCCACTGATCCTAGGCCGCCCCTTCATTTCAACAGGCGATGCACTGATAGACGCACGTTCAAATCAAATCAAGCTCCGTGTTGGAGAAGAAGAGCTGAATTTCAACATGGGCAAGCTGCAGAGGTTTCCGCATGAGGGAACTTGTTCCACACTTGATGTAATAGATTGTAGGAGAGAGAGAGAGCTAGACTCCAACAATGGGATTGTAATGATGATGGATGATGACTATTCAAAGCAGGTACTGAAGCCTGCTGGCGAAGAGCACGAAGACTGCAGCGCCGTCCATTTCGCCGATCCCGAAACTGGGGATTTGGAGGAATTTGACGGCGCCGAGTTCCATGACGACGCCAACCAAGAGGAGGCGGATCCTGTGCTGATGCAGGATCCGACAGGTAAATCTGAATTTCCCCCATCTAATTCTCGCAAATTACTTCCTTCAGTGGAATGCCCACCAGAGCTTGAACTAAAAGTTTTACCGGAACATCTTAATTATGTGTTTCTCACAGAACATAAAAAATTACCGGTAATTGTGTCAGCTAAGCTAACACAAGATCACGAAAGTGCTCTGGTGGTAGTGCTTAAAAAACATGTGCGTGCAATCGGTTGGACCATTTCTGATATCAAAGGAATAAGCCCTTCTGTTTGTATCCACAAGTTTTTAATGGAAGAAAATTTCAAGCCTTCACGCCAGCCCCAACGAAGATTGAACCCACCCATGCAAGAAGTGGTAAGAAAGGAAGTGATCAAGCTGTTAGATGTCGGTATTATATACCCAATTTCTGATAGCAAATGGGTCAGTCCTGTGCAGGTTGTTCCCAAGCGAGGTGGGATGTGCATAACCAAGAATGAACAAGGGGAGGAAATTGCCACACGGCCGGTCACCGGATGGAGAGTCTGCATAGACTACCGGAAGTTGAACGAAGCCACTCGCAAGGACCATTTCCCTTTACCTTTCATCGATCAAATGTTGGAACTGTTGGCGGGAAGGGAGTTTTATTGCTTTTTAGATGGTTATTCAGGTTGTAATCAAATAGTGATCGCCAGTGAGGATCACGAAAAAACAACTTTTACATGCCCCTATGGCACTTTTGCCTATAGGCGCATGCCTTTTGGTTTATGTAATGCACCTGCCACTTTTCAACGTTGCATGATGTCTATATTTTCCGAATTTATCGAAAAGTGCATTGAAGTTTTCATGGATGACTTCTCTGTATATGGAGATACATTTGAAGAATGTCTGACCAATCTTGCTAAAATTTTAAAGAGATGTGAGGATACTAACTTGGTTTTAAACTGGGAAAAGTGTCATTTTATGGTCACTGAGGGCATAGTGTTAGGACATCGCATTTCACGTGCAGGCATTGAGGTCGATCCAGCCAAGGTCTCCATCATTTCCAATCTCCCTCTCCCCAACTCTATCAAGTCGGTTAGAAGCTTCTTAGGGCATGCCGGTTTTTACCGGAGATTCATTAAAGATTTCTCTAAAATTGCCAAGCCGCTCACTAACCTTCTTTGTAAAGAAAATCCCTTTGTAATAAGTGAAGCGTGTGTCCAAGCCTTTGACACGCTCAAAACAATGTTAGCTTCTGCTCCAATTGTGCAGCCACCCGATTGGTCACTGCCATTCGAGGTAATGTGTGCAGTTTTAGGGCAACATAAGGATGGGAGACATTGCGTAATTCATTACGCAAGTCATGCCTTGAATGAAGCCCAAGTAAACTACACCACTACAGAAAAAGAGATGTATGTTGTAGTCTTTGCATTTGATAAGTTCAGACAATATCTGATTGGGACAAAGACTGTAGTGTACACTGACCATAGTGCACTCAGATACTTGTTTAGCAAGCAAGATGCAAAACCTCGTTTAATCAGGTGGGTGTTGTTGTTGCAGGAGTTTGACATTGTAATAAAAGATAGGCGAGGTCGAGATAATGGTGCTGCTGATCACTTATCTTGATTACAAAATGATAAAAATGACAAAGCCGTTAATGAAGAGTTTCCGGATGAACAGTTGTTCGCTCTGCATTTGCATGATCAAGCGTGTCCATGGTTCTCCGACATTGCTAACTTTTTAGCATGTGGGATAGTTCCACCATTCCAGCAGAAATACAAAAGAGCAAAATTCTTCAAAGAAGTAGTAAACTACTTCTGGGAAGATCCCTTCTTGTTCAAACACTGCGCTGATTCAATAATCAGACGGTGTGTGACTGAGTCTGAGGCTTACCAGATCACCAAGAAATGCCATGAATCTGAATATGGAGGTCATCACGGTCCCACTCGAACTGCCCACAAGGTAATCGAGTGTGGCTTTTTCTGGCCTACTATTTATGAGGACTGCAAGGTGTATGTAAAAGCCTGCGACAGGTGCCAAAGATTAGGAAACATCTCCAAGAGGGATGAGATGCCTCAAAAGGGGATTCTCGCACTTGAGATCTTTGATGTATGGGGCATTGACTTCATGGGACCGTTCCCACCATCTGGTGGAAACTACTATATATTGGTAGCTGTCGATTACGTGTCCAAATGGGTAGAAGCTGTCGCATTACCAACCAATGACGGTAGCCAAGTCATCAAGTTCCTCAAGAACAACATTTTTAACCGATTTGGCATACCTAGGGTGATAATATCTGATGGAGGAACACATTTTGTTAATAAATCCTTTGAGAGCCTTATGATAAAAACTGGAATCCTCCATAAGATTGGCACGCCTTATCATCCTCAAACTAGTGGACAAGTCGAGGTATCGAATCGCGAGATCAGACATATACTCGAAGCCACGGTTGGGATAACCCGTAAGGATTGGGCACGTAAGCTCAATGATGCTCTATGGGCATACCGCACTGCATTCAAGACTCCCATCAGGATGTCCCCTTATAGGCTTGTCTTCGGAAAAGCTTGTCACCTGCCCGTAGAACTAGAGCATAAAGCTTACAGGGCCGTAAAAACGCTTAATTTTTATCCGAGAGTTGCTCAGGGAAAACGCAAGTTGGACCTCAATGAAATCGAGGAAATACGTGCGTAAGCTTATGAAAGCTCAAGGATTTACAAAGAGCGGACCCAGAAGTTGCACGATCGCCGGATTAAGCCTAAACACTTCTATGTTGGCCAAAATGTCTTATTGTTCAATACTAGGTTGAAGCTGTTCCCCGGAAAGCTAAGATCCAGATGGGAAGGGCCATATGAGGTGTTGGAGGTGTTTGAGAACGGTGCAGTCAAGATCCGAACTGAAAAAGGAAATCAGGTGGTAAATGGACAGCGTTTGAAGGAATACATAGGACACTACGATCCGGAGAAAGAGAGCCAAGCAGTGGCAGACCCGGCTTATATTCAATAAAAACAGCATTAAAATTATAAAAATTTCATTTCATGTATTGATGCATTGTTTTAATTCAAAAACAGAAAGTATCCAAAGTCAATTAAACATTTAGAGTACTAAGACTCTAAATGTGAGGATGTCGATAATTGGAGAAAATCTAACATGGGTAATTTATTTGTCTTGCAGAAACCATGGAACTACCAAAAAGAAGGAGCAGAAAAATACAGCAGAAAAACCAGGTTCCTGGTTGGATTGATTCCATGAATTTAAGAAAATAATTCCGGAATTTAAAGCAATTTAAAATCCGGAATAATTTTTGCAAACAAATGGCGTTGATCCAACCTATCTTATGCAAGTAGGATTTTATTAATTCAGCCCATCATAACATAAAAATGTTTTGGACTAAAATTTTCTAAGTCCAAAATAAATAACACCAACTGAGGCCCAATTTCATCCACTCGGGCCCATTCCGCAGAATTTTGGAAATTCTGAAGTCTGAGTGTTGACGGGAGTCAACTCAGTTACAACGCAGTCCTTAACTACGACGCTATCCTAGTATAACGTCGTAGTAAATGGATAGCGCCGTAGTACCCCTTCATCTTACTCCCGACTTACGACGCTACACCAGCGTCGTACCAATAGTATAGCATCGTGGTTGACTTTTTCCCTCTACTCCAGTTACGACGCTAAACCCACCCTACGACGCTAGTGTAGCGTCGTAGGACAAGTATAGCGTCGTAACAGCATTTCTCCCGCCTATAAATACCCCGACCCTTCTTCTTCTTCCCCATTTTCACTCTTCACTCTCATTTTTCAAACCCCTTTCCTGTGAAAGAACGCACAGTTCTTCTCAACTTTTTCCAACCAAAACCAAGGGGACACTATGGCCAGATTTTTCAGACTTTTCCCAAACTTGGGACCGATGCCTCCTTCTCCCCCAAGGGGAAGATCGGAGTGAGATGTCTCATTTCCCACCTCCCATTCTCGAACCCCCCCTTTTGTTTTGCGATTTTACATAGCATTTTGAGTCTCATGCTTGTAAATAGCTTTTATATAGCATAATGTGCCTTGGGTTGTTTTCTTGTTTTCTTGTTTTGGGTTTTGTTTGCTCCCGGTTTGGGTGGGGGAGTGTTTCTGTGTTTCTTTTGGCACTACCTGTGTTGACCGAGCATGAGGAGGAAATGGGTGTTTGATTTTTGCTGCTGTTTGAGGGTTGAGAATGTTTAATCTGGTGTAAGCTTTTGATTTTTGAAACTCACAAAAACTTTGGTTAAGATCAGTTAGGGTTTGAAAAATTTTGAAACCTAAAAAAAACTGAAAAAGTGAACTGATGAGCATTAGGGTGTTATTTTGAGCACCATGATGTTGTTAGTTTTTCTAAGATCTTGACAAAAGCTTGAGTGCTTATTTTTGTTCAAACCTTGTTGGGGTTTAATTTTGTGTTAACAATGATTTATGCTTGCTGTTGTGGGTAAAGGGAGCACTCAAGTGGGTGTTCTTTTTGGCATATCTGCTGACAGCATGACAAAATCTTCTGGGAATAAATGTTTGCTTGTTTTTGGATACATAGTACACACACCCAATAGGAGCTTACCACTTTTTAATAAAAGTGACCTTTTTGAAAAAGACACAATAGTAAGTAGGTTCTTTTTAAAGATTGACCAACTTGTTTTGTTCCCAATGGAACACAAACTAGTTTAATAAAATAGCGGTCTCTTCTCATCATGTGGACTGCTATGGCTTAGAAAAATCCAAAAATTGGGACCACAAAATCCCACCTTTTATTAAATAAACTTGGTCAACCCTTATAAAATTAAAAAATGATTTCCCCTTATCACTTGAACTGCCCGCTTCCCTTCCCATGCAGTCCAAGTTGGGCAGTACCGAGCCGCCGCGTCACCAATTGCACATTCCTCGATTCACGTTCCACTCCATTGCATTGCACTTTCAACAATCACCTCGGAATTGTTTAAAAATTGGAAAATCAAGTTTCTGGGCCTTATGGCCCATTAAAAATTTTTTTTGGTCCATGACCATTTTTGTTTTAATTTGGACTTAATAATCCATTCAATTTTTTTTTTTACCCATGCTTTATATTAAAATTCAAGTTGGAAATTTAATAACATCACATCTAGAGCAAAGCTCTAAATGTGAGGATGTTGGTCTCCAAACTTGAATGGTTTTTGAGAAAATTATAAAATTGGATTCATTACTCCCTATCTTTTCAGGGACAACATTTTCCAGATTCCAGATCCGGTACCCGGAGGGACCCAGCTGCTAGACCTTCCATTGGAGTTGCTAGGAGAAATCCTCTCGCGAATCGGAGAGGATGACATGAAGGAAGTGTTCAGAGCTAGGGAAACTTGCACAAAGCTGAGGGACGAAGGCGATCTCACCATCGTTTACAAGCGATGCGAACTGGAAATCTCCTCCATGAAAATGTGGCAACAAAGTATTCGGAGGCAGAAGGAGGAATTCCTGCAAAAATGCATAGAGGCAGAAAATTTCAACCATTAGATCGTCCCGGCAATAGAAGCATTTACAGGAGCGGATGAAGAGCAAGCCTGCGAGATGCTGCGACTAGGGATAGAGGATAATCACAAAGCGTCAATTTTCGTGCGAGGAATGATGTTGTTAAGTAAGCTGGATGAGAGCCAAATTCTTCTAGGGATCAAAATGATCAAAGAAATGGTAACTGATAGATCGGTCTTTGTCTACACGTCCACCAACACCCTCGGATGGTTGGCAAATAACCTGGACTCCCCTGGTCTATTCCATTGCCAGGCAGACCGGATCTACTGCCCAATGATGGGGGCAACCCTAGAAGAACATAACGGCTGGTGTCTGCGTTGTGACTTAACAAGCTTCATCCACTGGAGCAGATTCTTCTTTCCCTAGGAGAGGAGGAATGGAGGAAGAGTGAATCCTAAAATGCTTTATTTTATTTAAGTGTAAACATCATATGAGGGAATTCTTCTTTTGTATGCATGTTCGTACTAACTGCATAAGAATCCCTTGTAAATGATGTAATTTATCGCTTCCATGAATGGAACTCAAGCTTTGAGATCCACAAACAATCTTTATTTGTTTTCTTCTTGAAAAGATGTCTGACAGTCCGAGATGAATAAGCGGTTGTCAGGCCAAAAATATTGTGTTGACATACTGCGTATGTCAGAAGTGCCTCTTCTACTTCTTTAAATTAAATAACCAGCAAAAAGTATGCATAAACCTGCTCTAAATTCACACGTTGAATTTAGGCTTGTGATTAAATTTTCAAACTTTTAAATTGGGATAATGTAATTGAGAACATGCAGGACATGAATTCCTAAGGTTTTGAGCTATAAAAATTTAATGATGCGATCAGCTTATTAGGTAATAAATCTTCATGTTGAAAATTTTGATTGAATAAATTATTAGAATTAAGCTTTGATTAAATTTGAGAATATTGTATGACATGAATCAATCCAACCTTGTGAGAATTGAGCCATGAGTCATTTTTACTCATTTATTTTCTTCGATGTGTGAATCAATTTGATTAAAGGAAAATAGAACTTGCAATTGGGACCGATTCAAGACCATGCCATATTCCAATAATCGAGCACATGATCGAGGCACCTAGAAAACCAAATTTTTGGCCTTCTTTTGAAATCCAAACCCAAAAATATTTTCACTTTATGATTAACCAATTTGAGCCTTTAAGCCTAATTTTTCTTTGAAACCCTCCATATTTTTCGTAGCCTACAAAAAGACCAAAATATTCAACCCAAATGGACAAGGATAAATTCTATCAAAGGCATTAAATTTATGATCATAAAAAATGAATCAATCGGTAAGTTATAAACCGATTAAAAAAAAGAAAAAAAAAAGAAAAATGTTGAGTTCCATTCAACAATAATAAATTCCAAATGACAAAATAATTAGACTTAGTCTAATGTCATACAATAGAAAAACAAAAGAAAGAAAGAAATATTGATGATCATAAAGTTTTAAATAAAAATGCCAAGTTATGATGGAATAATTTCTTGCCACTTTTTAGCCCAATAATTCCCTTTCCTACCAAATGTTACAACCGTATGCCCCATTACAACCCTTAAATAAGACATCGGGATCTCGATTTGAGGAAATGAGTCGGTGGCGAGTTGGTCTGATTGCAAGCTTATGGGACAATTTAATTAAACTTGATTTTGAGCGTTCGATGATCAAACCCCATTTGAGAGTGAGTGAATTTTCCAAGTTTACTATATGTGAGGCTCTGTTTCATGAAACATGTTCGTGTCATACCTTAATTCTCATTTTCAATCTTTGCATTTTTCAAACATGATATTCCTGAAGGGTTGACAATAATGCTTGATTTGTAGGTCCGATGTAGTGAGCAAGTATCATTTCATTAAACACTGCAATCAAGGGAATTTAATACTTGTAGTTTTTGATTGTCTTATCCCAATCCAAAAAGAATGTAATTTCTGAAGCCACGAAAATGAATTAAATATATAGAGTCCATGTTCTTAGGAACATTGACTCTGACTGCTCGGGGACGATCAGTATTAAATGTGAGGATGTTGATAATGGCCAGAAATGTCCATTATTTTCAATCCATTTCCGTGTCTGAAACGGGCATTTGATCGCATTCCGGTCTTATATTAAATATGAAAGCAGTAGAATTAGACTGATTTATGCATATTTGTAAAAATACTGAGCTGGTATGAAAAATGCATAAATATGTAATTTTGTTACACATTTATGCTAGAAAAATCCAAAAACATGAGAAAAAGAAAAGAAAAGAAAAAGGAAACAAAAAGATGGGAAAAGAAATGAAAACCCACAAAAATTTGATATTTCCAGGAAATTACGACGCTAGCCACAACTACGACGCTGAGCATGTATAGCGTCGTAGTCGAGTATAGCGTCGTAGGCAGAAATGGAGACATAACTCTGAAGGAAGAACTACGATGCTGAGCCAGCATAGCGTCGTACTCAAGTGTAGCGACGCAGCAGAGGACTGCGTCGTAAGCTGTCCATTTAGAGACAAAGAGTGTTTTGAGATGGAAGACTACGTCGCAGTACCCATAGCGTCGTAATGAAGATAGCGACGAAGCCATGTGTAGCGTCGTACCAAGCTGCAGAATTCAAATTCAAGGGCCTGGGGGCCATGGGCCTAGGGTTTCTCGCCTATATATAGAGGTGTTGACTCCCTAGTCTTGTCACTTCCCCACATTCCAAACTTGAAGGCAGCTGGAGTTCTTGAGAATAGTGTAGGTTAGTTAGAGTAGTTAGTTTTATTTTTTATGTATTATTTATTTTATGCATCTAGTTTAGTTTAAATTATTGCATAGATTAGTGTTACTATGGTGTTTCCAGTAGGATAGCCACTGTTTTCCTTTATTTCCAGTTTTGTTAAACTCTTTTTTAGGTTTGAAATGCCCAAATGATGGGCATTATCAAACCATTTTATGAAAAATGGGAAGTTAAGCTTCAAAGAGTCCCAAAAACATGAAATGGAAATGATTCCATGGATTTTCTTGCTTTATTTTTGGTTTAATGATCATTTGGTCATTTTATTCTCTCTTGCAAATGGGTTTTCTGTCTTCTCTTTCTTTTTGGGTTCTTATGCATGTTTCTATGGTTGAAAACCCTCATTTGGGTTTGTGGTTCATGGGTGTGTGTTTTTAGCTTATTTTATCATGTTTTTGTGCATTTCGGCTACTGTTTTCCTCTTATTTCACTGATGTTCTCGCCTTGATGAACCATGAACTTGAAAACTGGGTTTGCAATCGTAGAGATTGCATTACCCGACCAACAACACAAACTGAGTTAGCTACGACGCTAACCGCCCTACGACGCTATCCACTGATAGCGACGTAGGGCAGGGTTTGACGTTGTAGTTGCTTCAAACTAAAAAATTTGCCCTACGAGACTAGACCTACGACACTACCCTTGCATAGTGTCGTAGTTTTTGTCTAAGGTCGTAGGACCCCAAAACTCTTCATTTTCATAAAAAACCTATTTACGACACTATGACCACGACACTGTCCTAGGATAGCGTCGTAATTTAGTGCATAACATCGTAACTCCCCCTTTTTTCAACTCTTCAGAAAATCCACCTACGACGCTACACCTACGACACTATCCTAGGATAGCGTCGTAATTTAGTGTATAGCGTCGTAGCACTTCTTTCTTTTTCAAAACCATCTCTCCTCACTACGACGCTAGACCTTACGATGTAAACCACGTTTAACGTCATAGGACATGCATAGCGTCGTAGCATCTCAATTCTAAACTCCCATGCACGACATCAACACTACGACACTACCTTAGGATAGCGTCGTAATCATGTTTAGCGTCGTACATAAACTCTTTAAACACCAAAATTTTTACCTCTATCACCAATCCATGACGACGCTGTTCCAACGACGCTGTCCTAGGATAGCGTCGTAAAATCTGTATAGCGTCGTGATTGGCAGTTTCTGCCAGATTTTCCATTTATCAATTTTCTTCATTAATTAATTGAACCCTTAAGTCAACAATTAAAGATCATAATTAGCAATGATTGAGATCGATAATTACCTTGATTAAAGGATATTTGTTCAATTTTCCCTAAAATATTTTTCTATAAACAAAACCTTAATGCCTTAAGTAGACAATCCGGACTGTAATTAATTATGGTGTGAAGGATTATTTAAGACATTAATTATGGATTGATTCCATCATCTTGCATGAGAAACCAATGTCTCTCATACAAGGCACTGTCTTTATTTCTATTTTATTTTATCCTTATCGTGATGTATGAACAAACAGTGAGAGATATCACAGAATAATGTCGGCGAACGGTCCCTTCACCGGGAAATGAAGTAGCCCGTAACCTGTATGTTAACTGCTGTTTGTTATTTTGCATGGTTTGGATAATGACTAACGAGGTCAGGCGAACGGTCCTTTCACCGGGAAATGAAGTAGCCACTCGGTTAATTATTGTCCAAATACAGTTTTATTCTCTTTATCTCAATTTCCAAACCCAAATTCCAATCTGTAATAAAAGTTGGTTAATATCTATCAATATTAGCTGATGAATATTGCTGAAAGGAAGCATGTAGGTTTTTATCAGAATTTGCAGATAGTGGGGGCCCAACTGGTAGCGACACTACCATTTTAGGGCTTCTGCTGTCTAAATTCGCTCCATCCGAGTGGTTGGGAAGTTGGAAAGCCGATGTTTGCATTCCACCTAATTACTCTGCCACCCTTTTGGCCTCACGGCTACCTCATTCTGTGTCACGTGTTCTGTCTAAACCCACCATTATATTTTGGGTTGATTACTTTTACACTTCCATATATCTTTATGCATGATACTATTATGTAGCTACTGTGGTCCATAATATTTTGGGATCTTTCCCTTGGACATTAGAAGTTTGAATTTAAAATAGATACCGCATATTAAACTTCCAACAAAAATTCATTTATAAAATCCGGATTTGAGTAAGGGATAAATTCCTCAGTTATGTCTAGTTCATATTCTGTCAAGGGTTAAATTTTGGGAAATTAGAAGCAGAATCAGCGATTAGGTCTCTTCTAGACCGAAAGGGTCTGTGTTCTTATTGAGAGTTTAGTACCTGTTTAGGGAATGATTTTCACAATTATTATTTTCCGAAATTGCTATATGCTGGGAATTTAGTCTTAACTATCACACCGAGATGGGATCCACTTGGATTCAAATACAGTGAGATAGATAATACTAGAGGAACAACACGTAGGCCTTGGTTATTTTCTAAGATAGGGTTGAGTTCCTTTCAACTGCTATCCTCTTCTGCCAAAGCCTATTTTTGAGTCCTGAGTGAGTGCATCCGGAATGAACTAATCTATTAGTTCGTTTCATTAGTTTGTATCTCATAACCACCCGGAAGGAAGTGAACACTGCAAGCGGTTCACTGAGATTCGGGAATTCTTGATCCACATCCGGTCATCCTGACTGGGGGCTTTCTTTCACTACCAGTACGAAGCTTTTGAAACTTCCGAGTGATAGGAATTTAAATGCTTTCTTTACTGCTTTCTTTTAATTGCTTTCGTAGAGGTCACTCGGATGTGTCTCTAGATCTTCTAACTGCTACTAGGACTGAGAGTTAAGGGATAGTTCAGGACTTGATTAGAAACTTTGGGTGTGACACAGGGGAATGATAGCAGTACTTGGCAATTCAACTAATGACTTGTCAGGTGTTGCTTAACCACCACAGATGAAATATCATACCCTGGCCGGGGCAGTTATGAATATGTGGTATCTTAGAACTTGTGGTCTTAAGAACATGTAAACTCACACTGTAAGTACCTGTCTGTTAAAGGGAACATGGTGCTGAGAGCATGAGAATTAGCTTTCTGACAGGATTATCCCAAGCAAAGATTTGTGTATAAAAATGGAAGTTTAATTATGTTTTATCTAAACCTTGTCCAATCTTTATTCTTTTCTCCCTCTCCATTCTGACATCATTTTGAATCAGCTTCATAGATACTATAGCATAGATTTACAGCTTTTATTGTTTTTGTGGAATTATTTCCATCTGCCCTTTAGATTCAATATCATCATGTTCGTTAGCTTATTTAACTGCCTTCATAATATAGATTAAATTCAGTCATGTAGTTGTTAGTCCAATTTCAAAACTGATTTGAGCAATACGAGTGGAAAATCTAGTAAAACGACGTGGGACCTGCTTCTATCGCAAATCCTCCAGTGAACGATCCGGTCTTACTATAAATTACTGCAATTTTTGACACCGTGCGCTTTCGGGGCACAGTTTCTTAACACGAGTAATAAAAACGTGACAACCGATAAATATATCCTTAATCCCAATTCCATCTTCATAAATTGGTTTCATTAAATAAATTGAGAACCAGGATGATTTATTTTCAGAAAATACTCATATAGTGGGAACTTGCCAAAAGTTTCATGGCAAGGATCTTCATGGCAGGAAAGTGTCAAAAGTTTCATGCCAGGGAGTTCCACAGCGCCGTTTGAAATAAAAGTTTCCCACATGAGTAATAAAAAGTGGAATATATCCTTAAACCCATTTCTCAAGAATCATAACTCTTTTCATTTAATAAATTCAAACTTGATTTATTTTATAAAATACTCGTGTTGATGAAACTTTTTAAAAGTTTCATGAACCTTAATGCTTCCGATACATGTTTTCAATATTCAATACCGTTTGGATGTTAATTAAGGTCGTTGTTTATTATAGGAAATTCTCGGAGCAATTGCAAGAAGAATGCCCTGAAATAACTGAGACAGAAATTTGGGGAGCTATATCGGACGGTTTTCCTAAGTGGTTTGAGACCTATGTTGTGGATAATCCACCTGAAAATCCATGTATGCGTCACGTAGCACAGGGCCCACTTCCCATGTGTACATCATATCCTATGTACTTTATAAATGGGATGAAATTTCACACAGAGGCCCATGGCAGGCATAGATCGACTTATAACAGTGGTGTTTGCATTACATCTGTAATACCCGAGAAATCGACATCGAGTTTTTAAATCCGAAATTAAAGAATCGGATTTAATTATCGCAACCGAAATAATTCCGAGAGAGCGGAATTAAATATTTTCGGATGAAGCAACTCGAAGAGAGTTATCGGATTATCCAACAATCATGGATAATTCATATTAAGATTTTTAAGATTAAAAATCATAATATATTTTTTTTTAAAAAAATAAATTTCCGCGCAGCAGACTGCCGCGCGGCGGCGGCGCGTAGCCGCGTGGTGGCCGCGCCGGCGGTTGCTGGTGGCGTTTCAAAACGCCATACGCGGTTTTTGCTCCAATCTTCGAGATTCCTCATTTCCCAATTGATCCAATTCCGATTCTTAGTCATTTTGGGATGTCGTGAGATACATTGGATCAAATCTAAGTGTATTAAACTCCCTACAAGTTGGACATTGGAGGATACATGCACAAAAAAAAAGGATTCATTGAATAAGTGGAGTTAGGTGAATGAGATTGAGTTTGGAGGGGCTAAATGCATGGTTTGACTGCCATAATTCGTCCATCCCTTCCCTAGGGACATTATGGCAGCCATTGGAACCATTAACACCCCTTTCCCACCCCTAAAATCAGCCACAACCCTCACCCCTTCATTCCATCCGAAAATTTTACTCCAATTTGAGAGTGGTGAGTTGTTTGAGTGTTCCTCTCCTTGTTCCAGAGTTTTGGTCGAGTTGGGCACATCAAATCTCTTCTTCCACAAGTTGGTAAGATCCCTAACCCAATTCATTGCCTTAGATTTGGTTATCAAGCCCTTACACCAAGTATTTTTCCTTCAACCCTCACAATAGGAACATTCAGTAGGAGTATTGGTTGAAGGGAGCTGTGTTGGTCGATTCCGAAGCAATCAAGAAGGAGTTTTCGATCCTAATCTCTTACCAAGTAAGTTAGTGTTGTGCCTTTCAAATTTTAG
The DNA here is from genome assembly GCA_030278955.1 of Hygrophila difformis. Lineage (NCBI taxonomy): Eukaryota > Viridiplantae > Streptophyta > Magnoliopsida > Lamiales > Acanthaceae > Hygrophila > Hygrophila difformis. Next base: position 37,450,509 of record JAOANR010000015.1, read on the forward strand.
AGGTTTTGGTGGAGTATCCATTGAGATACAACTCGAATTCCATTCCTTGCCAATTCTGTTTGCTAGGGTTTTATCCGTATAGTTTCTTTTGTTCATCATTTTTCGCCTAGATCCGTTCGTTTTTGGGAAATCCTTCCTAAATGAAAAATGTTCCTAACACCTTGAATATGATCTCTGTAAATTTTCATAATTTTTGGACATGATTTAGGCGTCGAAAAATCATCTGGTATTTCTGAGTTTTCTGATGACAGTTTTAGTATCATGGTGTAGTCAGTTTTGTTGTCCTTATTACTCCTATCTATGATCGTTTTTAGTAAATGGTATCTTCATGAAATTGTTCCACTATGTGTCTAGATTATCCCTGTAAAATTTCAGAATTTTTAGATGAATTTTGGAATTGTTATGAATTTTTAAAGGAACTGTGGTCGAGTGAACAATAAATCCTATACCTTTTGAAAGATGTGTTTCTGAAATGATTTTTTTAGGCCATTTAGAGTCCGAATTTGATAAGGCCTATTTTTAAGAAAAATGCTTATTTTGATGTTTCCTAGCACCTGTAAAATATTCAGAATTTTCTAAAAAAGTTTTACTACATTTCCTAGTGCGAATTTGAAGACTGCCACAGTGAGGCTTTTACCGGTAAATTTGGTTTCGTGCGTTTTGATGATTTGTGAGTCAATTGCTACTCATTTGTGAAAATTATGAACTCTGGAAATGTAATGATGTTTTGCAATGATTAAAACGTGAATTTTGAAACCTTGTAAGTTTTGATCGAGTTAGATGCCCAACTTTGGAGGGTAAGTGCACTTGGCGTGAGCTCGTTGGGCCGCCCCCTCTTTTTGGTGGCCAAAATGGCGCCAATGAAATTATGTTGCGTGTTAGTATGAGTCTATACTCCTAGATGTATCCGTATGAGTTATCTAGGGCTCCGGAGTGTGTCTGTATAGGGTCCGCTGCTTTCACATTTTTTGATACCGTCGGCTTGTGGACATAAGCACCCAAGCGGGTAATTTGATCTTAAAAGGCTTAGGCCCAGGATCGTTGATACCGGCTGCTTGTGGACATAAGCGCCCAAGCGGGTAATTTTTGGATGTCCTCGATCAAAATGAACATTGGTATGATGTATGTGGTAAAGTGTTAGAATTCCCGTAAATTATTTCACTCGCTTATTTTTGAAAGAAATTTAATTCCTATCTTTTTATTACTCTTCTAAAACGTTAAATTTTGTTATGCTATACATTAACTTACGCAGTACTGTTTGTACTGATAAATGTTGTTTTCTATTTTTCGCAGAGTAAGTCATGGCACGTCGGGATGGGATTTCTCAAACAAAGAACTTGTCACATTTATTTTATTTTAAATTTCCCGTATTGGACTTGGAACTTTGAATTTTGGTTTTGGCCGTCTCTTTGGCCTTATTTTGCTTCCGCACTACTTATGATTGTTATGCATGTGATACTCTGATTTAAATTCGGGCATATTTGAATGGATTTTGAAGTATTTTAAAAATTGATACAACTTAGCCTTAGCATTTTTCTAGATAAGCTCGACTTGGTTCGGGTCTTGTTTAGAAAAGTGTGGCGGTAATGCCCTGGCCTGGGAAATCAAATCCGGGGTGTTACAAAGTGGTATCAGAGCCCGAAAATTTTAAAACTATTATTTTTCGGCCCACTATAGAGGCCCAAATTATTCAATATTATTTTTAAGCATTTTGAGTATTATTTCCATGGACAAGGAATTTTATTTTAAAACCCATGGAAAGGTATATCTCGAAAATTCGACAAGTCTTAAAAATTAGCACTATTTTGGGGGGAAGCATGTGCATTAACAAATTATTATTTTTATGTGCCAAATCCCTTAATGTAAAATTTGTATGTTAGATGGCCGGCCAAAGATTACAAGACTCTATCATGCGCTTGTTATGCTCTATGTCCGACATCACGCATGAGCTTTGCCACATTAGCATGGACGCCGCGAATGATAGGAATAGGATTGTGGCATTGGAAGAAAAATTTGAAGCATTAACCATTAGGACTAACCGGATTGCTGCATGTCACGACGCACTGGCAGCTGAGTTCGAGGACTGCCATCATCATGTGCACATGTTGCAGGGTCGTATGTTTGCAGTGGAAGAAGTTGTGGTTGGGCTGCAAAATCAGCTCAATCCCGAGCCGGAGATGGAGGAAGAGGAGGAAGAGGACCTGGACGAGTTTATCAACATTGTGGACGAGGATCCCGAGGAGGTCGTGGAGAACCCTCCACTGCCTCTTGACACTGACGAGGAGATTGAGGCCGATCGCAGGATGCTCGGCTACTCCCCTGACTATCTACTCTAGACTATATCATGCGATCTCTTTGGATGGACTTTTTATAGCTTATCGCTACTAGTATTCCGATCCCGTACCGTATTAGCGTTATCACATCTTGTTTACCGTATCGTTATCACATTTTACGTAGTGGTAACCTAGTAGTATATGATGTACTCCTTGTTATCAAATCATTATTATCTAGTGAAAATTTCGTACTTAGTGTTTTTCCTTTCTTGCCCATTTCGGTGTTCTTTCGCACTTAGAGTTTTTGAGATAGAATTCTGATCATAGTCTAACTTGACTATTAACCTACATCTAACTGCGAATCTAACCTCTGCGTGCTTGGTCATCAGAATGCCGCCAAGAGGGAGACCCCGAGCTGAGATCCCAGTGAACGCTAACGCTCCAGTTGGTGCGAACCCGCCAAACCCTGGAGGCCAACCTAATCCTGCCCCTAATGCGATGGATGAGCGACTGAGGACAGTTAAACAAGTCCTCATTGTTTTAGGAAACGCAGAAGTTAACCGAGAACAAGCTGCAGTGCCACCTCCAGCCGCAAGAATTAACTATTTGGCGATGGTGAACTCCTACCAGCCGCCTCACTACGAAGGACAGGAGGATCCTGCAAAATTGGAAGACTGGATCCGGACGTTCGACAAGCTCCTGACTGCCGTCCGCTGTCCCGAGAACGGGAAAGTGAGGGTGGCGACATATTATCTGAATGGGGAAGCTGATGAGTGGTGGCAGAACCACCAAGCGGGACTGGCCGAGGGTGAGCACGAGTACTTCTGGGCGGAATTTAAAGAGATGATGAGAGAGAGGTTCTACCCTCTCAGCACCAAAGCTGCTAAGTACGAAGAGTTTATCAACCTTTGTCAAGGCACTCAGTCGGTTCAGGAGTATTACACAAAGTTCAAGGAGGTCGTTCATTTCGCTCCTAGACTTTTGCCGACCGAAGCTGACAAAGCCCAAAAGTTTGAGATGGGGCTGAACCTGAGCATTCGAGAAATTTTGGTGGGAGGAAAGCATGCAACTCTGCAAGCTGCATATGACCACGCAGTAGCGATTGCCCGAGTACAACAGTTGAAGCGGAAAGACAATGGAGAATCGAGCAAAGGCTCGAACAACTTTGACAAGAGGAACAGAAACAACAACAACAACAACTTCAGGAGAGGAAACGATCAAGGAAGAAACGAAGGCCAGAGGAGGCCAGAAACAGAGGGTTTAACCAGGGAGGTACCGGCCACCGGAAGCCGGAAAATCAGGGCACTTTCATACCTAGGTCTCAGCAGTGCAATATTTCGCACCTGGTAAGAGAGAGTGTCCGAAACCAGTACAGTGTTATCGTTGTGGCCGAGAAGGCCATATGAGGAAGGAATGTCGCACAAGCGAGGATCATATTGATAAGAGGCCGGATTTGCTGAATCGTCCTCAAGGAAATAGGCCAGCTGGGCAGAACCAGCAGAACAACCAGGGTCAGAGGTTCCCTCAGGGACAGAGGCCGTCTCAAAATCAGAACCAACAAGGAAATCAAGGGCGACCGGTCAAACGCCTCAATGTCATCAATCAAGCAGATATGGCTGCCCAGGGATAAGTAATAACCGGCACGTTTACTGCTTTAAACGTATCTGTTAAGGTTTTATTCGATTCAGGCGCAAGCTGTTCTTTGCTATCTACAAGAGTTATGTCTGCCTTAGATCTTCCAGCGCCTAAGAATATTAACCTAGGAATTCAACTACCGTCGGGTAAAATGGTATCGTGTTCAAAACGATATGATGGAATCCCGATTGTGATCAAGAACATAGAATTTTTTGTGAACCTAGTCGAATTTGAGCTCAAGGACTTTGACATTATCTTAGGAATGGACTTTCTGACTCGATACAAGGCGGTTATTGAGTGTCAGAAATAGAAAATCTCTCTGGCCAAGAGTCGAGGAAAGAAGGCCATTTACTACATGCAGCCTCAGAAGAAGGGTGCCAAGGTAGTAAATGCAGTGAAGTTCTCCAATCTCATGCAGAAAGGATATCAGCTGTACGCCTGTTACGTACATAATCTGGAGGACGAGGGAAATAAGATCGAGAGAATTCCAGTCGTGAGCGAGTACCCCGATGTCTTTCCTGAAGATATCCCAGGAATGCCTCCCGAGCGTGAAGTTGAGTTCACAATCGATCTGGTGCCCGGAATAGAACCAGTATCGAAGGCACCGTATCATATGGCGCCCGCGGAGATGAAAGAACTGATGGAACAACTTGAGGAGTTGTTATCGAAAGGGTATATTCGGCCGAGCACATCACCATGGGGTGCACCAGTCCTGTTCGTCAAGAAGAAAGACGGCGGACTTCGACTCTGCATAGATTATAGAGGCCTTAATCAGGTAAAAATCAAGAATAAATACCCGCTGTCTAGTATCGAAGACCTCTTCGATCAGCTGAAAGGAGCAGCAGTATTTTCAAAAGTTGACCTGAGATCGGGATACCACCAACTGCGTATCGCCGAGCAAGATATACCCAAAACAGCTATCCGAACGAGATATGGGCACTACGAATTCACCGTAATGTCCTTCGGTCTGACTAATGCTCCCGCAGTATTCATGAATCTCATGAATAGTGTTTTCCGAGACTTACTAGACTCATGTGTTGTCGTATTCATCGATGACGTCCTAGTTTACTCGAGGAATGAAGAGGAGCATCGGAGTCATTTGCACCAAGTACTCGGACTTTTGAGGAAAAATCAACTCTACGCGAAGCTATCAAAGTGCGAGTTTTGGATGAAAGAAGTCGCCTTTCTAGGTCATATAGTATCGGCTAAAGGAGTATCGGTTGACCCGGCAACGATATCGGCAGTGTCTGATTGGCCGGCACCGACAAGCCAGACTGAGGTAAGAAGTATCCTAGGACTAGCCGGATACTACCGAAGATTTGTGAAAGACTTTTCAAAAATTGCGAGACCAATGACCCAGTTGCTGAAGAAAGGGTTGAAATTCGAATGGACAGCTGAGTGTGAGCAGTCATTCCGAGAGCTCAAGAAGAGACTCACATCAGCACCGGTCTTAGCATTGCCATCAGAAACTGAAGATTATGAGGTGTACAGCGACGCCTCGAAAGAAGGTCTTGGTTGCGTGCTGATGCAAAACGAAAGGGTGATTGCTTACGCATCGAGGCAACTCAAGCCACATGAAGAAAACTATCCGACACATGATCTGGAACTAGCGGCGCTGGTGTTCGCGCTCAAGATCTGGCGACACTACTTATATGGACGAACTTGTCGGATGTTTACAGATCACAAGAGCCTCAAGTACATATTTACTCAAAAAGAGTTAAATATGAGGCAGAGGAGATGGCTCGAGCTGATCAAGGATTACGACCTGGACATAGCCTACCATGAGGGCAAAGCGAACGTCGTTGCGGACGCACTGAGTCGCAAGACTAGGCACACGACGAACACACTTATTTTACCTTCGGGACTGTACATGGACCTAGCTAAGTTGGATACTGAACTAGTCCATTATGGAACCGTGGTAGAGACAGTGAATGCCATAACAATTGAACCTACCGTGTTCGACGAGATTCGAACAGCTCAACCCGATGATGAGAACCTTCAGATAATCAAGGAGAAAGTGGGTGAAGGTAAAGCAGTAGGATTTATGATCCATGAGGACGGAAGTATCCGTTTTAAAGGAAGATGGTGCGTTCCTCATAAGTGCGAGGAATTGAAGAGAAAACTCATGGAAGAAGGCCACAGTACACCTTATTCAGTCCACCCTGGTGGGGATAAGTTGTACAAGGACTTAAAGAAAATCTACTGGTGGCCGCGGATGAAGAAGGATGTTGCCGACTTTGTGGCTAAGTGCATAACCTGCCAGAAGGTGAAGGCAGTAAGGCAAAAGCCGTTAGGATTGGTAAAGCCATTGGAGATCCCAAGCTGGAAATGAGACAGCATCTCCATGGATTTTGTTTCGGGGTTGCCAAGATCTCCCCGAAGAATGAATAAAATTTGGGTAATAGTTGATCGGTTAACAAAGACCGCCATCTTCATACCAATGAAGGAAAATTGGTCGATGGATCAACTAGCTAAGGCATATATCGAGAACGTGGTCCGAAGGCACGGAGTACCGCATGATATTATCTCAGACCGAGATAGTAGATTCGTCTCCAACTTCTGGACTAAACTACAAGAAGTCTTAGGAACCCAAATCAAGATGAGCACAACATTTCATCTAATGACGGACGGTCAGACTGAGCGCACGATTCAGACGCTCGAGGACATGCTAAGAGCGTGCGTACTCGAATTCAAGGGAAGTTGGGAGGACCACTTGCCGTTAATTGAATTATCGTACAACAACAGTTATCACGCTAGTATTGGCATGGCACCGTTCGAAGCGCTTTATGGACGAAAGTGTCGCAGTCCGTTGTGCTGGACGAAAGATGATAATTCGGTAGTTGTTGGACCGCAACTCATTGAAGATATGAGCAGACAAATCGAGGTGGTTCAACAGAAGATGAAGGCCGCACAGGACCGGCAGAAGAGTTACGCCGACACTAGGCGGCAAGAGTTGGAATTTGAGGTGGGAGACAAAGTCATGCTGAAAGTGTCGCCATGAAGGGGGTGATGCGATTCGGTAAACGCGGAAAGCTGAGTCCTCGCTACATCGGTCCGTACGAGATTCTGGATCGCGTGGGTACCTTGGCTTATCGTTTGGCTCTTCCACCAAAATTGTCACGAGTGCACAACGTATTTCACGTTTCTCAATTGAAGAAATATGTGCACGACCCAACTCATGTTTTGCGACTTGACGTGATTGAGCTGGATGACGACCTGGCATACGAGGAGTATCCGATCGAGATACTTGATGTCAAGGAAAGGGTCACAAGGAACAAGACTGTGAAGATGGTGAAGATCCTATGGTCAAATCATGGCACTGAGGAAGCGACGTGGGAATTGGAAGCGGATATGAAGCAGAAATATCCCAACCTTTTCCGAAGCGACTCAGGAGCAGTTATGGTGGCATAACTGCAATCCTAAGGGGGAGAGGATGTGACACCCCGCACAAGAGTCGTCGCATACCGAGGTAAGAATTTTAAATTTGCAAGCCTCAATAATTTCTACGTGCCAATTAGTTTCCGAAGTGCGACCCAACTTCGACCAACTTCGAGGACGACGTTGATTTCTAAGGAGGGTAGACTGTAATACCCGAGAAATCGACATCGAGTTTTTAAATCCAAAATTAAAGAATCGGATTTAATTATCGCAACCGAAATAATTCCGAGAGAGCGGAATTAAATATTTTCGGACGATAGCAAATCGAAGAGAGTTATCGGATTATCCAACAATCATGGATAATTCATATTATGATTTTTAAGATTAAAAATCATAATATATTATTTTAAAAAAAAAAATTCCGCGCAGCAGACTGCCGCGCGGCGGCGGCGCGTAGCCGCGTGGTGGCCGCGCCGGCGGCTGCTGGTGGCGTTTCAAAATGCCATACGCGGTTTTTGCTCCAATTTTCGAGATTCCTCATTTCCCAATTGATCCAATTCCGATTCTTAGTCATTTTGGGATGTTGTGAGATACATTGGATCAAATCTAAGTGTATTAAACTCCCTACAAGTTGGACATTGGAGGATACATGCACAAAAAAAAAAGGATTCATTGAATAGGTGGAGTTAGGTGAATGGGATTGAGTTTGGAGGGGCTAAATGCATGGTTTGACTGCCATAATTCGTCCATCCCTTCCCTAGGGACATTATGGCAGCCATTGGAACCATTAACGCCCCTTCCCCACCCCTAAAATCAGCCACAACCCTCACCCCTTCATTCCATCCGAAAATTTTACTCCAATTTGAGAGTGGTGAGTTGTTTGAGTGTTCCTCTCCTTGTTCCAGAGTTTTGGTCGAGTTGGGCACATCATATCTCTTCTTCCACAAGTTGGTAAGATCCCTAACCCAATTCATTGCCTTAGATTTGGTTATCAAGCCCTTACACCAAGTATTTTTCCTTCAACCCTCACAATAGGAACATTCGGTAGGAGTATTGGTTGAAGGGGGCTGTGTTGGTCAATTCTGAAGCAATCAAGAAGGAGTTTTCGATCCTAATCTCTTACCAAGTAAGTTAGTGTTGTGACTTTCAAATTTTAGAGGTTTTGGTGTAGTATCCATTGAGATACAACTCGAATTCCATTCCTTGCCAAATCTGTTTGCTAGGGTTTTATCCGTATAGTTTCTTTTGTTCATCGTTTTTCGCCTAGATCCGTTCGTTTTTGGGAAATCCTTCCTAAATGAAAAATGTTCCTAACACATTGAATATGATCTCTGTAAATTTTCATAATTTTTGTACATGATTATGTGTCAAAAAATCATCTGGTATTTCTGAGTTTTCTGATGACAGTTTTAGTATCATGGTGTAGTCAGTTTTGTTGTCCGTATTACTCCTATCTATGATCGTTTTTAGTAAATGGTATCTTCATGAAAGTTGTTCCTCTATGTGTCAAGATTACCTCTGTAAAAGTTCAGAATTGTTAGATCATTTTGGAATTGTTATGAATTTTTAAAGTAACTGTGGTCGAGTGAACAGTAAATCCTATACCCTTTGAAAGATGTGTTTCTGAAATGATTTTTCTTAGGCGATTTTGGAGTCCGAATTTGATAAGGCCTATTTCTAAGAAAAATGCTTATTTTGATGTTTCCTAGCACCTGTAAAATGTTCAGAATTTTCTAAAAAAGTTTTACTACACATCCTAGTGCGAATTTGAAGACTGCCACAGTGAGGCTTTTACCGGTAAATTTGGTTTCGTGCTTTTTGATGATTTGTGAGTCAATTGCTACTCATTTGTGAAAATTATGAACTCTGGAAATGTAATGATGTTTTGCAATGATTAAAACGTGAATTTTGAAACCTTGTAAGTTTTGATCGAGTTAGATGCCCAACTTTGGAGGGTAAGTGCACTTGGCGTGAGCTCGTTGGGCCGCCCCCTCTTTTTGGTGGCCAAAACGGCGCCAATGAAATTATGTTGCGTGTTAGTATGAGTCTATACCCCTAGATGTATCCGTATGGGTTATCTAGGGCTCCGGAGTGTGTCTGTATAGGGTCCGCTGCTTTCACATTTGTTGATACCGTCGGCTTGTGGACATAAGCGCCCAAGCGGGTAATTTGATCTTAAAAGGCTTAGGCCCAGGATCGTTGATACCGGCTGCTTGTGGACATAAGCGCCCAAGCGGGGAATTTTTGGATATCCTTGATCAAAATGAACATTGGTATGATGTATGTGGTAAAGTGTTAGAATTTCCGTAAATTATTTAACTCGCTTATTTTTGAAAGAAATTTAATTCCTATCTTTTTATTACTCTTCTAAAACTTTAAATTTTGTTATGCTATACATTAACTTACGCAGTACCGTTTGTACTGATAAATTGTTGTTTTCTATTTTTCACAGAGTATGTCATGGCACGTCGGGATGGGATTTCTCAAACAAAGAACTTGTCGCATTTATTTTATTTTTAAATTTCCCGTATTGGACTTGGAACTTTGAATTTTGGTTTTGGCCTTATTTTGCTTCCGCACTACTTATGATTGTTATGCATGTGATACTCTGATTTAAATTCGGGCATATTTGAATGGATTTTGAAGTATTTTAAAAATTGATACAACTTAGCCTTAGCATTTTTCTAGATAAGCTCGACTTGGTTCGGGTCTTGTTTAGAAAATTGTGGCGGTAATGCCCTGGCCTGGGAAATCAAATCCGGGGTGTTACAACATCGTCTGAGTATGGTGACTACTATGGCATTATCAAAGAGATTTTAGTCGTAGAGTATCCTGCACTGCTTATCAAGCAAACTGCTTTCTTCAAATGTAGATGGTTTGATCCGTGTGAAGGGATCGGGACGCAAACTCATACAAACTACAAGCTTGTAGATATCAACATCTCTAAGTCTTTGAATGTCTATGAACCTTTCATTTTTGCTATTCAAGTGGCACAGGTGTGCAATGTATCCATCCCCACCATGAGACCAATTGCGAGCAGGAATGAGTGGGTAGCTGTGTATAAAGTCAAACCTAGAGGTGTAATAACCGTGAAACCCGGGGAAGAACCTACTGATGCATTCCAAGTTGATGTTCCAGAGCAACTTGGTATCGAAAATTCCAATATAACATCCAGACGGGAGCGACTAACAGACGATATAGTCGAATATGTTGATCTTCAGCCGGATGAGCATAGCAGTTCAGAATCCTCGCTGGACACTAGTTCTACTTCAGATGAGACTGATCCGGATGATCCTTTACAGGATACTTCGGATGATGATTTCGAAGCTTGAAATGTGGTTAACTTGTTACAGCTTGTATAATATATTCTCATTTACTTTCTACTTTTAAATTCATTGCGCATTCTAATTTTTTTTTGTTATCAACCTTTTACAGATGTCCGATCGTGGGGGTGGCTCGTCTTCGAGTTCAGGACGTGGGGCAGGGTCCCAGAGAGGCCGACCGCGACATATCTTCTCAGGTTCACAGCTCGCGGAAGCTTGTAGGCGGGCTTCACAGGTTTTTAGACGCCAGGTTGCAGGTATTTCCAAAAAAAAAAAAGCATGATGTTCAATACAAATTCTTACAGGTATATTTTTGACTCTTAAGTTACATTCTTTCCATTAATGATGTCTTGAACACCAGGTGCTACATCCAGGTCGGAGGAGCAACCACTTGATACACCTGACACTTCTACTGTTGTTCCAGAGACACCCCCCCTCATACTCCAGGTACAAACTATATTATATATTGTTTCCTTCCATTCTACAAATATCAAATTATTTTATGTTGTCTTGTTAGGATCGGTGGGGTCTGCACTTGAAGCTCCTCCTGTTGTTCAGCAAGATCAGCTAGGTAGTGAGAGGGTGCTGCGCCAAAGGATGGGGTGTAAGTGAATTATTTTTGAAGTTATAACCTTCCTTTTCACTGTACGTCTATGTAGTTATAGCTGACTACATTGCTTAAATTCCGTTGTTTCCAGTATTGGGTTCGAGAATGCATTAGTTCGAAAGATTACAGACATATACCCCATGCGATCCGATATGAATGGGATCAGTTGGGGTAAAGTATCCCAATCGACAAAGGACTTCTACTGGGGGGAGTTCCAGGTATGATGCAAGTGTTTATTGAGTTCTAGCTATTTATGTACTATTCTAAGTAATACATTGAGTTTACATTCGTGAACTGCAGAAAGTTGCTCGTTGGGCACCGGAGCATGCATTAGCGGTTCGGAAGGAGTGGGAGAAGAAAAATATTGCGCGGTATTATATAAAATTTCTTTGAATTTGTGATTGTACGTTCAATTATAATTTATCTGAATTTTTTGAAAATACCAGATATAAGGATTACACGCTCGACATCAGGAGTAAGAAAAGACCGATGCCATCAGACAAGCTGGTTGCACAGAATTGGGCCCGTATATGGGATTCACCGGCTTTTAAGGAAAAATCAAAAAGGGGCAAACTAAACAGGCGCCGGGGATAGGAGGATGCACCAGCCCTCCCGACGCACACTGCTGGACCAAAGACATTTTGGGCCACCAAGGAAAAATTGGTATGCTTTCACCCTGTTTTTTTGTTTTAATTCTATAATTCCATATGAGGCTTGTTCTTACATTGCATTAAATCTAAATTTTGCAGTCAGCTGATCAGAATAGGACTGTCCATCTACATGAGCTACACGAGCGTACACACACGCGAAAACATCAAAAGGACAACTGGATTAGGGATCGGTCACAGCAGGTTCAGGTAAATATAGTTATTAAACAATTCCAAGTTAAATATATGTCACATTCATCCTTTAACAAATTTCTTAAGTTACATTGTCCATACTCATTTCCTCTTCATTTCGAAATACAGAAGGAGTTCAATGCAGTGGCCGAAACATTGACCCAGGACCCGACGATTGGCCCGCACTTCGATCCTGATGAGGCCTTCTACAATATCGCTAGCGGACATGACAGACGCAATGCAGTGTATGGTCTGGGATCGATTGCAAAGTCCTTTAGGCCCGGTGCCAGTGACGATATCACTCCCTCCCCCTCAAGTTCACAGTTTGTGACACAGGAGCAATTTGAGCCTTACATGGATAGAGTTGAGAGGCTGTCCCAGACACAGATGACTATGGCTGAGGAGCTGGAGAGAGTACTTGGAGTTAGAGGGCCTCGATCCCCAGACCGTGGCGATGGGGATGATGACCTTGGAGGTGGCACCGGTGGAGGTGATATTAGTGTTCACTGACCTTTATGCATTTCTATGTATTTGGTGTTGTTGGGGATTTGTGTTTGAATTATTTGTAGGATGGTTGTATGCTTGGATGTGCTTACACTTGGTTTTGGTGTGATTTACTTAGTTGGACTTGTTGCGGATTGGAGTTTGTTTTGGTGACGGTGTATGTCGATCTAGATTGATGTATTAATGTATTTTTCAAGTTAGTGTGATGGTTTGATGTTTGAATGGATTGATTTGTAGCAGGTTTTTGGATATAAGATTATACATTGCTTGGGCTTATTTTTTTGGCAGGAATGGCTGTAAAAAGCAGCTGTGCTGTTGCAGATGAGGCTCCCACCGACCGCATGTGCGGTCGGTGCACAGGTCGGTGGCCGAACCGGAATCGAATCGGTTCAGCCGGCCACCGACCGTCCTCTCGGTCGCCGCACCGGTCGGTGGAAGATGGTCCCAGGAGGACCAGATCTTCTCCACCGACCAAAAATTGGGGTCGACAATATGGTCGGTGGATCGTACCGACCATACGACGGTCGGTAGCCATGTGGCCGGCGCCGCCGACAGCATGCCTCGTGGTCCCCCGCCGGCGGCCTACCACGATTTCACCGACCGACGTATGCGGTCGGTGGGCCGGTCGGTGGGCTCCTGGACGAACCTAGTCCTGAGCCCACCGACCGCATGGGCGGTCGCCGCAGGGAAAATTTCTTGTAGTGTATGTCATGGTGTGCACTAGACCTGATTTGGCACAAGCAGTCAGCGTGGTTAGCCGATTCATGGCGAACCCAGGAAAAGAGCATTGGCTTGCTGTGAAGCGAATCTTTCGCTATTTGAGAGGTACATCAGATGTTGGTCTCATTTATGGAGGCAACTTGCAGTGTTCGGTGGTTGGGTATTTTGATTCTGTTTATACTGGAGATGTGGATAGCAGGAGATCAATGACTGGTTATGTTTTCACTCTTGGAGGCTCTGTCGTTAGTTGGAAAGCAACCTTGCAGGCTACAGTGACACTGTCTACAACGGAGGCAGAATACATGGCGTTGACAGAGGATACCAAAGAGGGAATTCAGTTAAAAGGACTAGTTGGTGAATACATGGCGTTGACAGGCTAAATGTTTTGAGCTGCTGATTGCCTCTTCTGAGGCATTTTGTTTTCCCATGATGGGAAATTTGGAGGCAAAAAGAAGAGTTTGAGTACCGTTTGACACATTTGTGTGGATCATTTGGGTACATTTGTTTCGGGGGAAAAATTTGAGATCAAGGTGGAGCTCACTCATCATTCGACTATGTTTTAAGTCGCACCAAGGTGGAGATTTGTTAGGTGGTGCTCCTTCAATGCAGTAGATAGGGGCGGTGTCAATTAATGTTGGTAGATGGGGGTGTGAAGAGCAGCCATCCCCATTTTGTGCCTATAAATACGGGCTTCACCAATTGGAAGAAACACACCAACACGAAGCAAGCAGCAAAGCAGTTTGAGCTTTCTCTGCTTCTTCAATTTAGTGGGCAGATTTAGCCCAGAGAGTATCTGTGTTTTGGTAGGCTTTTCTTTTGTGAGAGTCTACATTTGTTGAGTAGTTTTTTTTTTGTGGGTCCGGAAATTATTGTCCAAACCCTTTTGTAATACTTCCCCTCATAGTAAAATTTGTTTCTCCTTTTGCCTGTGGATGTAGGTCGATTTGACCGAACCACGTAAATTCTCCGTGTCTGTTTATTTTGCTACACTTGGCTAATTTGGGTACACTTCCGCTACAAAACGCAAATAATAGATTATTCGAAGGTGATACCAAATATAATTAACTGATTATTTGCGTTTTGAAAAGGTAAAGTTTCTCTGCACGTAGAGTTGTAGCTGCGAGCTCCAACTATAGAGAGCTGCAGTTGTTATAAGTTGTAACTGTCAGTTTTTTTACAGAAGTATAAGTATTCGGTAGAAGTAGTTGGAGTTGTTATAGATTATAATTTGAAGTATAAGTATTCGGTAGAACTATCAATTATAAATGCACAACCCGTTCATATTTACTCCAATTGCGACCACGCGTGAGAATCAACGTGAGTACGTGACTGCGGGGCCAACTTTATTACAAGCACATGTCATTATATTATTACACATACGCATTACCTTTAGTTCATCAACTCCATTAGTTGCATCAATCACCACCTGGGGGTACGGTGGCGCGATGACTGTATATCCACCAACAAGCTGATCGGCATTGTCAAAAGAGACAAGTTGGGGGAGATCTCCCGAGGAGTGCGACAATACTACGGCATTGTAGTTGTTGATCTGCCGGTGGTGGTATCCTAGGCGGATATCACCATCCGGTAATAATTAGTCATGCCCGACACTACGGCATGTGTTTTCTGCCTTCACCACAGTTATGAACGCCTAGGCATTGTCACTGCCGCCGTGCTCCTTCACTGCGTATTTCCCCAATTCGACGATTTTGGGGTCTTTGGGGTTGGCAGGGACGGTGGTGGGTTGCCGGCCGGCTTCAATGAGCTGCGCAGCCATCAGGGCCGAGAGGATAAGGAATGCAGACATGAGTGATTTTGTCTCCATAATTATCTGTGGGTGGTGTGCCTGGGTAGGCTTTCTGCTGAATCTTATTTATAGAGCAAGAATTGTTTGCATTTTTTGATTGCATTGCATATGGGATGTTGGGTTCACCGCAGTCAATATAAGCAGTGATCCACCTACCACAAATAATGATTTTGTCAACTATTGAGACGTCACTAGAAAAATTTCGCGGGAAGGTGACCGAAAGGATTTCGTCACCTTGTTCGTCGTCTGACACACTAGGCGAAGAAATCCATCCGTCGACAAAATTTTAAGTGAAGACTTCAATAAAATTTTGTCGCCATAATCGTCGCTTTCACGCGAATTTGTTGTAGTGCGTTATCCGATCCATCAACAGTCAACACACCCCACATATTATGAAGGAAAATATTGTAAAAAGAAAATATTATGTGCTTATTTGGTTAGATGTAAGTACATTTAGTTTTATTTTTTGTGGAAAAATTCATAATATTCCTTTTTTATTTGCTTTGGTTTGACTTTTTGATCGAAAATAACGAATTTGATCCAAAACAAGTAGATAAAGAACTAAGATGGCTATTTCAGTTGTCTCCTCTAAACTTCAAATGTTTCTACACGCGTTTCAAAGAACATCTTCAACGGCAATGAGCGGATTTCGTGGGATAGACTTGCTCATCTTGGAAAGTCAATAATCTGTCCTAAGAAAAGGGTAAAAAACCATATTGTCCAATAATTTAAAAAAATTTCCAAAATAGTCTCACAAATATCGAATTAGATGAATCCGTCCCATAACTACACTAATCATAGACGAACCCGTCCATGAACCTGACTTTTTCGCTAATCATCGCCGAACCCGTCCCATAACTATCCTAAGTATTGCTGAACCCATCCCTCCATTAGGGAAGTTATGGGACGGTTTCGGCGATGATTAGCAAAAAAACCGGCTCACGGAAGGGTTCAACGATGATTAGAGTAGTTATGGGACGGATTCGTCTAATTCGATATTCGTGGAATGGTTTTGGAAATTGAAAAAACTTATGGGACCAAATGATTTTTTTCATCCTAAGAAAAGTATAATTATGGAAGGTGTACAATAAGGAAACCAGATTTACCCTCGATAGTGTGAAATCCTCTCTCTTTTAGTAGGTGTTTGTTTATGCGTTTTGGGGCATATTATCTGATTATTGCGTTTGCAAAATACAAATTAAATAATCAGTTAATCCTGTTTCTGTACTAACTTTCAATAATCTATTATTTACGATTTGATGGAATGAAAACGCAATTTTCTTAGAGCTCCATTTTGGAGCTGCAAGAAAATAGCGTTATAGTCAAAAATATATTTTACCATATTTTTACCTTTTGAAGTTATGAAAAATGTAAATCCAAACACTTTTTAATAATTTCTCATGATTATTGCTATTTGAAACAACATAAGCTCATCCAAACACTTAATTTTCTACCGCATGTTTTGTTACAACAATTATCTGATTATACGTTTTGTAAATGCTGCGACACTTTTTAAAACGCACATCCAAACACTCTTATTCTTAGGAGAATTCAGTTGTCCAAATCTTTTTTTTTCTAAATTCTATTTACTTAAAAATAATATAATGTCGTACTATATAAATACTTCCTCCGTTCTTGAATATTTTTTACAAATACGTTTTTCACGCAGTTCAATGCATATTTTAAATCATTAATAACTGAAGTTCGGTACAAGTAAAATTCTAGAAGTTCGATATTTAAAAACTACACTACGAGACGAATCTAACAAGATCTCACTTGACTATATTTTAACTTATATAACTATGTTAAAACTTTAGGTGAAAGTATATTTGTGAATAGTAACATGTTTCCAAGTGTAAAGATCATTCAAGAACGGAGGTAGTATATTTTTTAAATTTAAATTTTAGAAATCTAGTTTAGTTATTTAATTATAGGAGTACTAAATTTTTTTAATCTGTTTTTATTTTATTTGAATGAATCAAAGTTATTATATTTTATAATTTTAGTTATCAGAATGAGTCATTTCAAAATTTTGACCACTAGTTTTTAGGCTATCAAAATTTATATAAGATATACATAAAATGAATCAAAGTTATTATATTTAGTTATTGAGATAATAATGTTTTTAGGCTATCAGAAAGAGCCATTTCAAAATTTTAACAATTATTTTTTCATTTAGAGTTTTGGCCCAATACAAGGATGTCAGTCCAAAAAAAGAACCAAAGCGGGCTGCGTGTTGTTCAAACACGTGAACACCCCAGACACCAGCTTTCTTATGGCCCAAAAGTGGAAATTACCTCATTCTAATGGCCTATTTAAGTTTTTTTATTTTTTATTGAAATAGAATATATATTATTCATTACATCACATTATTTATGTCTCACTTTCCTTCTTTGGCCTTTCGAATTAAAAAAATTACCATTTAATATCATTGTGTCAAACCAGATCTCGAGGCCAACTGCTAAAATAAGGTTGCCCAGTGCCTTGGTATTGTTATGTCGCATCAATGTGTGTCTCCCATCGGAGACCCCTCACCCTAAGGTTGGGGTTCGATTTTCCTCCCCGCCCTCTATCCATTTTCTCTGTCCGATTTGTAATTAGTATGACTTGAGCTCTCAATAAAAAATTTAAATAAAAAGAATAAAAATAAAAATATATATTTTTTTGGAAATAAACATTAGTTATCGAATTTTTCGGTTGCTAACATATACTATTTCTTTAGGAAATGACAATAGAAACAATGAGGACTCTCCAACCATCATCAGGACGACGAGGGGTTTCCGATGGGAAGGCACACATTGATGCGATAGAGAAGCACCGATGCACTGAGCAACATCATTTTAGCAGTTGGCCATGGGATGTGATTTGACACGTTGTTATTAAGTGGTTATTTTTTTATTCGGGTAGACAAAAAAGGAAAGTTGGAAATAAATAATGGGATGGAAGGAATATTATTTGTTTTAATTATATAGAAAAGTAAAAAACTTAAATAGGCCACCAGAAGTAGGCGATTTTCACTTTTTTATCATCAGGATGTTGGCGCATGGGGTGCTCTCGCGTTTGGAGGATACGCGGCCCGTTTTTTGGCCAATTGGCCCTTTTGCAGAGTCTCATATCCTTATAATGGCTCAAAACTCTAATGGAAAAATAGTGGCCAAAATCTAAAAATAACTCATTGTGATGGCCTAAAAAATTATTACTTACTTATTTAATTTGTTTAGTTTTTTCATATTATTCTATTTTCATTTTGTTTGAAATTTTTTTTATTTAATTTCGTAATTTATATTTTTGATAGATTTTTCTCCTTTTGAATGACAAAAATGTAAAAATTGAAGTTTAACAATCAAAATATATTATTTGTCAAACCGTTGGGTCTAAAATTAAAATTTTAAAAGTTTATAGATTTTAAAAAAATCAAAAAGACAAAGTGTAGTTTTTTCTAAAATTATAAATTAAAGTTCGAGTCTATTTTTTCCAAAAAATTAGTTTAATTACTAATTTTAAAATTTGATATAGTTACGTTGGGATATATTTTTTGGATATTGTTCTAAAAAATGACAAACTAAAACAAAAATTCAAATTCATATAATAAAATAATTAATAAAAAGTGTTGGTGCCAATTAATGATAATAACCAAATCGGTTAATATAACAAAAGTTAGGGGACTATATTGGTGATTGACGATACTCTTATTGGACTAAAAGAGTAATTATTCACCTTAATTACTGCCTAAACATTTAATTAACAAAATTGAGGAACGAAATTGATAATTATGCATACTTACAGAACTAATAGAATTATTATTCCCTTTGAAGACTCGTTGAAAAGCTAACAAAACAATTTAACTGCAGTAAAATAAGAGACCACTAAAATGAGCCCCAAAGCATCAATCATTATAAAGTTACAGTAGTTGTATATCAATTCATAATTATATAAAATAATTATGTGGCATGGGCTCCCACCATCCTTTACAGGCCTTCAATTGCTCCTCCAAAAAAAATATATATAAAATAGAAAAAAGAAAAAAAAATCTTTTCTTTTGCTGTTATAAATCTTACGAGAAAATAAAACTAAAGAAGCTCTTGAGAGGATTTTTTTGAAGGTAAAGTGATGTTAAAACACCAATAATATACATTCACTTAATAACATGATTGGTCGAGGTATCGAAATAGAAATTCATAAGAGTCCAATAAATCTTTAATAAAGAGAGCCACCCTAGTCAAGATTGGCCTAGACTTCTACATACAACCGATTCCCCCATAGAGGATAAGAATGTAAGATATATACTTTATTGAAAAGGGACCCGCGGATAATCTGGAGGAATAAATGTCAAAATGGTCCTTCATCTTTGCTAAAAAATCAAAATAGTCCTTTATGTTTTAAAATACCAAAATAGTCCTCTACATATGCATAAAATAACCAAAATAGTCCCTTTGTATTATTGAATTGGGCTAGTGGACATCCACACTTTTATATTTAACCCCAAACTTTCATTAAGACCCTAGGAAGGTTTGACTTTTTACAAAAATGTCATCTTTCAAAACTTAAATAATTTTTTTGTCCATATGACTTCGGATCCGCATGAAAATTGGTATCAGAGCCTAGGTTTTATTGAAGAACATATTAATTATATTATTTATAATATTTTATTTCTTAATGGAGCAGATTTTATTATTTAATGGATTCAATGAATTTGAAACCAACGAGTTATTTCCAAATTTTGAAAATAAATTAAAGAAAATTCCAAAGGAATTTCTTGAACTTGTCCATGGGACAAGATATTACCAAAATTAGTTTCTTTCCTAAAAATGAGAGGAACAGACTGGAAAGAAATTGATCCGGATAGCTCTAAGTTCTCATAAGACTTAAGGGAAATCCAAAAAACGATTCAAGATTATGGTAACAGGGTATTAGTTTTACCTGAAAAATAGATAACTTGAATCAATCAACAGAGGAGATCTTGAAATTATTTCAAGATCTAAAGAAAGAGATTTTAAATCTGAAATTTGATATTTCGGATATCAAGAAAATGCAAAAGGATATTCCTGGATTTTCCAAGAATAACCAAGCCAATATTAGAGATGCATTCGAACCCGTACAAGCTTTACACCAAAAAGGTAATGCAACTATGGTTTCAAAGCAGAAATCACAAGAAGAGCTTATGATCGATCTCCTAAAATCAGTCGAATGAGTGTTTCCAGGGCAGATCTATCAGATCTACAAGAATCAGCAGAATCATTTTTCCAACTTGGGATTATGGATCTAGTTAATGTAAAACCCAATGAAGTTCTTCAACTGGGTTATGCGGAAGAATCAGGATCCAACGTGACCCACGATGGACCGCCTGATGTTCCAATGAGAGAAAGTACAGACTTTCATATGAACAGGTATCCTGAG
Organism: Hygrophila difformis; assembly: GCA_030278955.1. Lineage (NCBI taxonomy): Eukaryota > Viridiplantae > Streptophyta > Magnoliopsida > Lamiales > Acanthaceae > Hygrophila > Hygrophila difformis. Next base: position 37,470,992 of record JAOANR010000015.1, read on the forward strand.
GTGCATCTCAATGCAAGACGAAACCCAGGACGGAACCCGAGTAGAGCACCAGAATCCACACCGTGGGCCAAGATGATGTTACAACCATTAAATCCATATGGTATAACACTGAACCTCGATGTTATCGACTTCCGAAACATCGAAGATCTGATCGACGAATGGGTAGCTTCAATGAAGATTGCAGCAACCACTCTGGATCTCGATAAAGAAAACTTTGTCAGATTAATAGAGCTAAGTATCGAAGGATCGGCAAACTTAGGCTGGAAAAACTCCACGGCGGCTCTAAAAGAGCAAATACTTGAAGGAGAATCCAAAAGCACAATCTGCGAAATATTTGGTCTCTTATTCAAAACCCATTTTGTTGGAGATGGTTATTTTGAAGAACAGAGAACCGAAAAAATCAAGGTCTATACCCAAGCACTGTTGGGTATGGAATTAAGAAGTATTTGCACAGTAGACGAATATATCAGCTGGTTTTGTAAATACTATTTTCGGAGTAAGATGACAGCTGAAGTAGCATGTCCCATGTTCTTTGCAAAGATCTGCAGCCCATGGAGAGAGATGTTGATCCAATCGTACACGGTACCCCCTGGTACAGTGGACTCAATAGCCCTGAGAATGTCCTTCTTAAAGGATAAGCTCAGAGAATGGTGTCAACAGGCAGCAGCCCAAAAGAACATCAAGAGACTAAGAGGTAAAATAAAAAGAGCCCATATTTGCTGTGAAAATAACGATTTTTCCAACCATTATAGGAGAATCAGAAGAAAAGAGGAGAAAGAAGAGGAGTCGAGGCTCATACAGTAGGAGTTTCAGAAGACCTCCATTCCGAAGAAGAAGAGCATGGTGGTCCAAGGGCAAGGCCAGATCATACAAAACTGGACAAAGAACGGGAACAACGAAGAGTTCATCCCAAGGTTCAACTAGCTCAGCAGCAAGGAGCACGGGGAGAACGACGTCCAAGAGAACATTCAGAAGAGCCCATACCCGAGCCAACGAAAGTTTCAAGGACTGCAATTGTTGGAAGTGTGGAGCCAGAGGTCATATCTCACCCGATTGCCCTCAGAATCGTGAGATACGAATGTACAAGCCACGGAGGATATCGTGGAAGCAGTCTACCATGGAAAACTGGTACCAATCTATCAGTTTGAAGACATCCCCTCGGATGAAAGCATCTATATGAGGAAGAATTAAGAAGTGACTCGGACTCATATTCAGATGGATCTTCAACCGAGTCTGACTGAAGAAGACAGGATTCAGACCACTGAAAACCTGTCCGGATTCTTTTCAAGGATGACGATCTCGAATCGAACCATGGAAAGAATAATGCGACAAGATTCCAACCTCAGCCCATATGACGGCTTCAGAATTGGCGGGATTGGACGAGTTCTTAACCAGATGGGACTCAAACAGAGAAGACATAACATCATCTACCACTACAAGAAAAATTGGTTTTACCGACCGCAGGTGCGGTCGGTAACCCCGGAATGCGGGTCGTTTCGGGGCTTACCGACCGCACCACCGACCGCAAGGGTCGGTCGGTAATACCTTGGTAGGTAATTTTCCTCCGACCAAAAAAATTTGCCGTCGGAAACTTACCGACCGAATTACCGACCGAAAGGTGGTCGGTAAATTTACCGACCGAATTACCGACTGCAATGCGGTCGGTAACACTCTGGTCCCAAGAGGTCCCGGGAGAGATTTACCGACCGCAGATTGCGGTCGGTAATTCTCTTTTATTGGAAAAGGGCGTGCTCAGGAGGGGGCTCGAACCAATGACCTCAGTACACCCAACCACAACCTTAACCAGCTGGGCTAGGTCTCTAGCCAATCAATCATATTCCGCCATGTGTCCTATATTATACCTTCTCAAATATGTTGAAGGATTTTGCTGAGAAGAGGCCTCGAACCCGGGTAAGGGAGTGGACTCCCTCGCGCGTGTGCCATTTGTGCACCACATGTTTCATGTCATTGTATGAAACATTATATATATAACCTATATAAGTACATATATACATATAAATGTGAAAATTAGAATCTAAATTAAAATATAAAATAAAAATTCAAATTATATTAATTAAATATATATATATTTCATTAATTAAATTCTAAAATATAAAATAAAATAATTAAATAAAAAAACCTAAAATCACTAAATTAAATAAAATAATTATTAAGATAATTAAAGAAATATTTATTAAAAATAAAAATAAAAAATGTGAAAAAAATTTAGCGACCGAAATTTCGGTCGGTAATGCGGTCGGTAGATTATTTTATTTTTTTAAAAAAATAATAAAAAATTAAAAAAATTGGAAAAAATTGGAAAAAAATTACCGACCGCAGTTGCGGTCGGTAGTGCGGTCGGTAACACCGACCGAATTAAATTTGGTCGGTGCAGCGGTCGTCCGGAAACCGGGTCCACCATAACGGCTCTAAATTACCGACCGCATGTTGCGGTCGGCCCTGCGGTCGGTAAATCCGACCCGCAACATGTCGGTCGGTAATTTCGGTCGGTAAAACGCGTTTTTCTTGTACTGTACAAGGTAAGTGCAGGTGAGTTTGCAATTCCTATGGAACTTACTTGTAATGTTATGGATATGCAATTAATTCCTAAAGAAGAAATTCTTGAAGAATTAAGCAGAATGAAGGAGGAAATCGCCATTATTATGAAATGGATCCACATAGGAGCTATCGAAGTAGTAATTAAGGCAACCTTCAAAGAAGGCATTGATTCTGAATTACATCTATCAGTCACTGATAGAAGAATCAATAACCTTAGAGATGGTCTTCTTGGGACTATGGTAGGAAATTTATATGCTGGGAAGTTAATATTTGGCATACATCCCAGAATTTCCTATAACTTAGCTGACCAAGATTGTAGTAGAGTTCTAACCCTTCATCAGGATTTTAAAAGAAAAGATCTGATGAAAGAAGGAAACATGCCATATTCTATAACCTATAGAATCTCTTATGCACTTTCCAATAGTCATCATTCTGACTTATTTCTAAGGAAAGAATATATAGAAATTCCTAGAATTTTCAGGGAATTTGCTAAAGTCATGACTCCAAATCCTACCCAGATTCCAAGGTTAGGAGGAGTAGACATACAAATAAGAGATCATCCAAATCTAGACAGATCAACGAGTGCTAGAATTGAGTACGCAAGCCGTATGTCTTTTTCGGAAGACAGAAATATGGCATATAAAGGGAAGGAGTTCATCAAGATCTAACTCCTCAATCCATTGGGGTAGATAATATAAAGATTAAATGCCCTGAAGGATGGAAAGAAATACGAGTAATATTTGACATCACTGAAAAGATTAACCGTTTTCCATGTGATGACTTATACTACTTGCAGCAGCCATCAATTGGAACCTATGAAGGAACAATTGAAATTGCAGGACATGAGATCAGAGTCCTAGGCACCGCCGGAAAAGACAACGGGGTTATGATTTTGGGATTAAGTTTTCTCGAAAATCATAAACCATGGGTAAGAACGGATAATGGTATAGAATTTAATCTGAAGGGTCACACCATCAGAATTAAATGACAAGTCCATTTTCCATTTATATCTCAGTAGGTATAATATATGAACAATATAAGTCAGAATATTTTGCAGCTTATATTGATTCAGGATCAGGTATTTGCACGGCAAAACCAGGAGTTTTCCCTAGCGAAGCTATGGAATCATTTCCCGTTATTGCAGGAAGAGATTTTTCCCAAAAAATCTTAGTACTAAATAAGGGTATTCGACAGGCCAATATCATGATTGGAGGAGCATTTGGTACACCTTGGTATAAGGTAAAAATGCCTCCTATTTGCTTGCATGATACAGGAGCAGATATTTTGTTAGGGAATAATTTCATACAATCCTTTACAAAATATGTTCAAGATAACAAAAGAAATTTGTTAATATTTACCACAAGTTGTGGGAATGAGATACAGGTGTTGCGCTGAGAAAAGGCATTCAACAGGTTAATGCCTATATTATTTCGCAGCAAACGTGGTGATAATGATGCCAAACTAACCCATCCAAAAATGCAGGATAAAAGAAAGTTTGGTAAGGCTTTGTTATCTTTTAGACAGCAAGGATTCAATGAAGCTTCTATTGAGGAAATTATAAACCTCAAAGAAGCAATGCAGGAAATGAAGTCATTAAATATAACTTCATTAGACATTGATGGGGAAGCTAAATTGTCCCTCGAAAATGTTAAAAGACTTATCCATAGAAACTTTAACGAGGATCCTCTGGCATGGTGGGATAAAAACAAGATCGAAGCTACTCTACAGGTAAAAGAACAGTATAAATATGAGTATGTTCGATACAAACCCATCTTAAAGAATATGCAAGATAAGAAATATATGCAGCAAATTATCAAGGAGCATATCGATCTTAAACTCATCGAGCCTGGAGTTTCAGCTTATAGTAGCCCTGGATTCTTGGTAAGAAACCATGGAGAAATAAAAAGAGGTAAACCCAGGTTGGTAATAAACTATCAAGGTATTAATAAAATAATACAGTTTGATGGTTATTACATTCCGAGTAGAGAACACTTAATTGATTGCATCAAAGGTGCTAAAGTGTTTTCTAAATTTGATTGTAAATCTGGTTTCTATCAGATTAAGATGGAAAATGAGTCAAAGAAATTTACAACATTCTCCACCCCACAAGGGCAATATATTTGGAATGTTATGCCAATGGGGCTTTCCAATGCCCCTCAGATATTCCAAAGAAAGATGGATAATCTATTTAAGGATTATCTAGAGTTCATGTTCGTCTACATAGATGACATTATGATTGCATCTCGAAATATAAAAGAACATATTAAACATCTTGAAATATTTTCAGATGCATGTCACAGGGAAGGTCTTGTTCTCTCTGAGAAAAAGGCTACTATCGCTGCTAATAAAATTGAATGCTTAGGAGTTCAAATTGATGAAGCAGGGATACAGTTACAGGAACACATTGTGGAGAAAATCTGCAATTTTACTGACATATTAAAAGACAAGAAACAACTTCAGAGTTTCTTGGGAGTTGTAAATTTTGCAGGCATGTTAATAAAAGACCTTGCAAAATATAGAAAGGATTTTAGACCACTCCTGAAAGAGACTGAAAGCTCTAGATGGAAATGGGAAGAAATCCATACCAAGAGAATTCGTGAACTAAAGCAAGTCTTCAATAGCTTGCCAAAACTCGCGATACCTCAAGATGAGGATGAGCTGGTAGTCTACACAGACGCCAATGATTTTCGATGGGCCTCATGAGAGAAAGCAACTACGGGTCAAGAACCCTGTAGATACACAGGAGGCTTGTTCACTGAACAACAAGCCAAACTCTGGCATATTAATGAAAAAGAATTCTTTGCAGTATGGATAACATTTTAAAAATGGCCTTTATTCTTACTTGCAAAGAAATTTGTATTAAAAGTTGATAATACTAATGTTAGAGCTTTTCTAAAAAATAAACTTGAATCAAAAATTGAAAAAGCTCGTATTATCAGATGGCAAGCTGAATGTCAATATTATACTTGTGATATTGATGTTATAAAATCTCATGAAAATGTTCTTGCAAATTTCTTGACGAGAGATGGAAGTATTTGAAGCTGATTCCATCATTACGAGATTCAGGCACCTCAGAGAAAACCTAGAGGAGCTATCAAAGCATTTTGGACAGCTCGAGATCAATGAACGAGCAGCTGGCCAAATACAACAGAGTGATGTGGATATGGTCCGCAACAATATACGAACCTCCCATATAGCAATGACAGCGCTATGGGAAACAGTATTAGAGCCAATCAGGAAGGCGTCAGTGTAACACCCCGGTTTTTGGTCACCCAGGTCGGGATGTCACCGCCACACCTCCCTAGTAAGACACGGTTTCTCCGGCTTACTAAAGAGATGCAAAGCTAGGTATTTCAGTATTTAAAGGCATTGAAAACATTTGCAAACAGCCCATACAGAACAATCTCAAAAATAATAATATCATAGCGCATCGGAAATAGTATTTAAGTATAATATTGCAGCGGAAATGTAAATACGACCAACATGGTCAAAACACGGGTTAAACAGACCCGTTTATTCTAATGTCTAATGCAAGAATTTAAATAATAGAGTTTGCAAAAATATGGTTCCCCCATGCATGAATGTGCTCATGATCATTCCACATACTCTGTAAGGAAAAAGGAAAATAAAATGGTTTGGTCAGCACAACTTGCTGAGTAAGTTAACACATGCATGATCGTAGGGTTTAAAAGCCATTAATTTAATATTTACATAAAAGCATGATAATATTCATAAATAATTTAAATGAAGCCATAATTAATTTAAATAAAGCATTTAATAATTTAAAGAACAACAATTAAAATATTTAACTATCCCCATTACTCCCAAGATTTAGTATTTCAAGTATTTCACGATTGCATCGCAATCTCGTCAAATTTAGCCGGAAACCGGCGGCCGCAGCCGTATCTGCCATACCCAGTACCACTCCGGAGCCTCGGGAAACCCATAAGGATATTCACGAGAGTGTAGGCCATATATCTCATGCCGTTTTGGCAACATATCTCAAATATTTCGCGCGGGGGTCACCATCGTCCATATAGGCACGAAGTGAATCGTTAGGAGGGTACCCTGCAGAGCACTCACCCCCTAATTTTAAAGATCAAGTTTGTAAAGGGGATTTCCTAATTTCCAGATTTCATATAATTATTTCAAAGAGTCTTCTACTCGTTTAAACCTTAAAGGCTAGTTTCACCGTTTCAACAAGATTTCAAGATTTGACTCGGTCAACCACCGTTTACTCTAAAATTCAGTAAAAATCGAGTTTAATTCCAAAAATTCTGAAATTTCATCACTGACTCAGAAACATCAAGATGAACAACTTTTGTGTTTTAACTTTTTCAATCCAAGTTACCGAAATAGGTCAATTACATCAAGTTTTGCCATAACATTAATCTGTCCGAGTTTCGTATACAGCAGTTCAAGATTATCAAGATATAACATAGCAAATCAACTCCAAACTTAATGAAATTTTACAGAGACTTTCTTAAGACATTTATCTACAACTTTCATGTTCGGCCAAAGATCTAAATCGGTCTAGAACTAATGTCAAAAACGTGATCAAGATCGGACCTAAGTTCTGTCAAGAATTTCAAGATCCAATTTCAAGCAGTTCGGTTTCGGGTGGATTTCACATATCAAATCGTCTCTAAAAATTCTGAAAATTTTAGAGTAGATAGATCTAAGCCTTAGGAACATTTCTCGTGTTTTAAGGTTTTCCATTTGAAGTCGTTTTAAGGTTCGGAAAAATTCGTCAAAACTGTTGCGCCGGTAGAAAACATACGTGGACAGATTTACGAAAGATTTGTTTTAATTTTTTGGTTTGAATGTTTTAGTTACTCCCAAAACCATGTAAGTATTAACTTACAGATTTGTAGATATCCGGGATCGTCTATTTTGAAGGCGTGGCTTCCAGTCCTCCGTCTATCCTCTCCGTTCGTCGGGTTCTACGTTCTAGATCCGATTCGGGGTGTAGAAGGAAAAATAAGGAAGTTAGGATTCGTTTTCGAATCAAAATGTAAGAGACGAATGGATCGGAACTCACCACGATGTTTAGGAGACTCTGATTTCGTCCAAATCAGTCCCTCGTTTGGTTTCGTGCCTCCGACGACTCCGGAATTAGGGTTTTCAACGTATAGAGAGTTGTAGGGTTTTGGAAAAGTGTTCGGAACTTTTAAGAGGGCTTATTTATAGGTAAATAAGACCTAGGGGCGTCCAAGGTCTGCCTCTAGGAGTCTTGAGCCGATTGGTGTTCAACCGAAGTCGGAAAATCCGTATTCGGGCGAGAAAATCTCGCACGGGCGAATCTGTCCAACGGCGCGGTCGTGGCGCGCTCGTTCCCCTTTGACCGCGCGGCCACCGTGCGGCACTCACCTGGACTTCGGTCCGGGCGGGTCGTGCGATCCGTCGTGCCTTTCCTCCTCTCTTTCGGACTTCTATCCCCCTATGCTCCCGTATTCCGATTTCCGGGGTATCTTCGGGTTGACGAAAATAGGAACCCCGTATAATTTATGTTTGGACTCGAATTCTCAAGTTCATTGGTGTCGGGTTTCGGTGTACAATTTATTTACCTTTAATAATTCTTTTTATTTAATTAAATTCCTTTAATTCCTTTGTAAGTTAAATCTCATTTCTCATTTCCTTATCTTTATTTATTTATTGTATTTATTTTATTTATTGTTTATTTATTTAATTATTGTTTTATTTTATGTTGGAAAATTCTCGGGTATTACAGTCTACCCTCCTTAAGAATCAACTTCGTCCTCGAAGTTGTGTTTCGGCTTTTCTCGTGCTAAGGTCTTTTGTTTGTTTTATTATGTTGTGACTGAACTTAGAATTAAAACTTCTAAGCTGCCTACGTACCCTATGAAGGGATCAAGCCATAACGTAGTTCAAAAGTTTACAAAAATGCACGAAAAATAGATGGTATGACATCCTCTCCCCCTTAAGATTGCAGTTATGTCCCCATAACTGTGTCGGTATCGGTTTGGAACAATGTCGGGTAGCGTTCTCTCATGTCAGATTCTACCTCCCAAGTTGCCGTCTCACTTTCGTGGTTCGACCAAAGAACTTTGATCATTTTGACGGTTTTGTTCCTCGTTACTCGCTCCTTAGTGTCGAGAATACGCACTGGGACTTCTTCATAAGTCAAATCCTCATCGAGCTCAATTATCTCCGGTTGAAGTACATGTGTCGGGTCCGGCACATACTTCTTTAGTTGTGAGACATGGAAGACATTATGAACTCGATCTAATTGTGGCGGTAAAGCCAGTCGGTAGGCTAAATTTCCGGCTCATTCTAAAATCTCGTAAGGTCCTATGTATCGAGGACTCAACTTTCCTCGCTTGCCAAAGCGCATCACCCCCTTCATGGGTGATATCTTTAGCATGACCCTATCTCCCACTTGAAATTCTAGGTCTCGTCGTCTCACGTCGGCGTAACTCTTCTGACGGTCTTGAGCGGCTTTCATTTTTCCTTGAATCACTTTGTTTTGTTGAGCCATGTCTTCGATAAGTTGTGGTCCCACTACTACCGACTTATCGTTTTCTTCCCAGCTCAACGGGCTTCGGCACTTTCGTCCATACAACGCCTCGAAAGGTGCCATGCCAATGCTAGCATGGTAGCTATTATTATAAGAGAATTCGATTAAGGGTCAATGGGATTCCCAATTTCCCTTAAATTCCAACACGCATGCTCTCAGCATGTCTTCTAGTGTTTGGATTGTTCTCTCGGTTTGTCCATCCGTCATTGGGTGGAATGCGGTGCTCATTTTTATTTGAGTACCGAGAGATTTTCGTAACTCCATCCAAAAGTGAGAGACAAATCTACTGTCTCTATCGGAAATGATGTCATGTGGTACTCCATGTCGTCGTACCACATTATCAATGTAGGCTCGGGCCAATTGGTCCATAGTCCACGTGTCCTTCATCGGGATAAATATGGTTGTCTTCGTTAGCCTATCCACAATCACCCAAATCTTGTTCATGCCTTTAGGTGATCGGGGTAATCCCGAGACAAACTCCATTGAGATGCTATCCCACTTCCAACTTGGAATCTCTAGTGGTTGCATCAGTCCTAGGGGTTTATGTCGCACTGCCTTAACCTTTTGGCAGGTGAGACATTTCGCCACGAAGTCTGCCACTTCCTTCTTCATTCCCGGCCACCAATAGATCTTCTTCAGATCTTTGTAAAGTTTGTCGCCTCCGGGATGCACTAAATATGGCGTGTTGTGCCCTTCCTCCATCAACCTTCGCTTCAACTCGGCACTTTAAGGGGCACGCACCATCTTCCTTTGAAATGAATGCTTCCATCCTCATGGACAGCAAATGCTATTGCCTTTCCTTCGGAAATATACCCCCTTATCTTCTCGAGTTTCGCATCGCCCGGTTGGGCGAGCTTAATCTCGTCCAATATTAGAGTTTCTACGACCATGGCGTTGATCGTTTCACTCATTGTGCCAGGATGCACAAGTTCTAACTCCAATCTTGCTAACTCCATGTACAATGCCGGCGGAATTACCAACGAGTTTGTCACGTGTCGGGTTTTCCGACTTAGGGCATCGGCTACCACATTCGCCTTCCCCTCGTGGTAGGCTATCTCTAAATCGTAGTCTTTAATAAGTTCCAACAACCTTCGCTGTCTCAAATTCAACTCCTTCTGAGTGAATATATACTTCAAGCTCTTGTGGTCGGTGAACATTCGACACTTCCGCCCATAAAGATAATGCCTCCATATCTTTAGAGCGAAAACGACCGCTGCCAACTCCAGGTCATGTGTCGGATAATTCTCCTCGTGAGGTTTCAGTTGGCGTGATGCATACGCTACGACTCTCGAGTCTTGCATCAAGACACAACCTAAACCTTCCTTTGAAGCATCGCTGTAAACTTCGAAGTCACCATTCTCTGATGGTAGTGTTAATACGGGTGTGGTTGTGAGTCGTTTCTTCAGCTCTTGAAACGCTGTCTCACAAGCCTCTATCCACACGTATTTTACTCCCTTCTTAAGTAGCTGGGTCAAAGGTCGTGCGATTTTCGAAAAATCCTTCACGAACCGTCTATAGTACCGGGCTAACCCGAGGAAACTCCTTATCTCGGTTTGGCTCTTTGGAGTTGCCCATTCAGTTACGGCAGAAACTTTTGCCGGATCCACTGAAACTCCATCAGCGGATACTATATGTCCAAGAAATGCTACCTCCTTCAACCAAAAATCGCATTTGGACAGTTTGCCATATAGCTGATTCTTTCGCAAGGTCCCTAACACTTGGTGCAAGTGCTGGGCATGCTCCTCCTCGTTTTTCGAGTAGATCAGGATGTCATCAATGAACACCACTACGCACTGATCTAACAGCTCTTGAAATACATTGTTCATGAGGTTCATGAACATTGCCGGAGCATTTGTTAACCCAAAGGATAACACTGTGAACTCGTAGTGACCATATCGAGTTCGAAACGCCGTCTTCGGAATGTCTTTCTCGGCAATTCTCAACTGGTAATACCCAGATCGTAAGTTGATCTTCGAGAATACTGAAGCTCCCTTCAGTTGATCAAATAGATCCTCAATTCTCGGCAAAGGGTATTTATTCTTGATGGTCACTTGGTTTAATCCTCGGTAATCTAAGCAAAGACGTAATCCTCCGTCTTTCTTCTTAAAAAATAAAACCGGTGCTCCCCAGGGGGAAGTACTCGGCCTTATATACCCCTTTCCTAACAGCTCCTCGAGTTGGTCTTTTAACTCCTTCATTTCCAGTGGTGCCATCCGGTACGGAGCTTTTGAGACAGGCTCTGTGCCCGGAATGAGATCTATAGTGAACTCAAGATCTCTCTCAGGTGGCATTCCCGGGATGTCTTCAGGAAACACATCCGGGTACTCTCTTACCACTGGTATGCTATCAACCTTGTTCTCTTCCACCTTAAGGTTGTGCACGTAGCACGCATATAGCTCATACCCCTTTCGCATCAAGTTACTTAGTTTAAGTGCACTAACGATTTTGTTACTCTTCTTAGGCGGCTGAGAGTAAAAGATAACTCTCTTTCCCCTACTTTTTGACAAGGTGATCTTTTGTTTTTGACATTCGATCACCGCTTTATACTGGGATAACCAATCCATCCCCAGTATGATGTCAAAGTCTCTTAAGTTAAATTCTACTAAGTTCGCGAAGAATTCTACGTTCTTTATCACTATAGCAATTCCGTTATATCGTTTAGAGCAAGATACTACTTCTCCAGAAGGCAGTTGAATTCCTAAGAATTCTCTCGCACTTAGATAGATCTAACTCAGGCACTATCCTTGATGCTATGATCGAGCAACTAGCTCCAGAATCAAATAGAACTCTTAGGGGTGTATTCAAAACATGAAATGTACCTGCCATCACTTCTCCTTGTGCAGGCACGTCCGCTTGGTTAACCACGTTGAGCCTCCCCACAGGGCGTCCTTGATTGCCCTACTGATTCGCGTTCTGCTGCTGATTTTGCTGTTGGTTTTGATTCTGCGGTGGCAGAGGTCGTTGGTTCTGGTTCTGATTCGGCGGCCTAAATTGGTTTTGAGGGGGTCTATACCCCTTGTTATTTCCGTTCCGCCCATTTTGGTTCTGAGGCTGTTCCTTCCCCGTGACCAAGTCTTCCCTTTTCGTTATGTTTTCAAGCCTAGTTCGACACTCCCGACGCATGTGACCCATTCGACCACATCGGAAGCAGGCGCCCTGTTGAGGGCATCCCCTCGTCAGATGGGGTCGTCCACACCTTGGGCAGGGTGGTACGGGTTCTTCTTGGTTAAACCTTCTCCCATTGTTGGCTTGTTGAGGCCTATTCGACCCTCTCCGCTGTTCGTTCCTTCCAGTGTTGTTCTCGCTTCTCGAGTCCCGGTTTCTCTTGTCTTGGGGACCCCTGCTGGACTCCCCACTCACCCTTCTCTTCAGTTGCTGCACACGCGCTACTGCCACAGCGCGGTCATACACAGCTTGCAAATAGGGGTAGTGTACCCCTGCGATCACCTCGCGAACAGACAGGTTCAGTCCCATCTCGAACTTCTGTGCTTTCTCTGCATCCGTGGGTACGAGTCTTGGTGCGAACCTCACCAGCTCCTTGAATCGAGTGTAGTATTCTTGTACGGTTTGGCCTCCTTGCTTCAGCGACAGAAATTCTTCGTACATAGCAGCTTTAGTACTCAAGGGATAGAATCGATCCCTGAGTAGTTCCATCATTTCCGTCCAAGAGTAGGGCTCGTCATCTTCAGTCAGCTTGGCTTGAGTTGCCTGCCACCAGTCGTCCGCTTCGCCTCCCAAGTAGTACGAAGCGACATGCACCCTCTCTCCTTTCGGACATTTCACTGCTCCCAGCAGCTTGTCGAAGGTCCGGATCCATTCCTCCAGTTTGGCTGGATCCTCCTCACCAGCATAGTGGGGTGGCTGGTAGGGATTCACCATAGCCAGGTAGTTGGGGCGAGCTTGGGGCGGAGGTACCGCCGCAGCTTGGCCCTGGTTGACTTGCGCGTTTCCTAGCGCAATCAAAACCTCCTCTATCGTCCGAAGACGATCGCCCACATTGTTCGGTGCGGGGGCGTCCTGCGCACCTTGGGGTTGTTCCTCTACAGGTTGGGCCGGTTCCGTGACATTAGGAGGTGTTTCCGTAGGTGTTTCAGTGGTGGTTTGGGGAGCGGGTTGAGTTCTTCCTCTTCCTCTTCCTCTGGGTGCCATTCTGGTACAAATAGGGTGGATTAGGACTTGTGAATTTAACTTATAGTCTAAGCAATTTATAGAAATGTATATGTGTTTTGTAATTTAGCACGTGGTGCTCGATCGAACTAAGAAGCGCCGTACGCTTCTGGGTTTTATTTTAATTTGTTTTATTTTATTTCGAAATTTTTTTTTTGTACGGACAGGTCTGTCCGGGTTTTCTTTTTTTTCGATTTATTATAAATAAATCGGGCGTTTTATTTCCTTAAACGAATTTTTAGTACAAAAGTAGAAATATTTTCCTAGCAAAATAGTATCTACTATAAATAGAATCTCTAGCGTCTCAAGACGTCCTCCGGTGGGGTAGCGGGATCCTCCTCCGGGTCTTCCTCCTCCGAACTTGGCGGCAGTAGATCGTTAAAGATAGTGTTCAAGTCTTGCCAATGGGCATCGATGAGTTCCTTCAGTATTAGGTTTTGTGTAGTGAGGGTTTGGACTTGGCGTTCAAGTTGGTTTATGCGGTGGTGTAATACCCGGGATTTTTATCGGCGTCCAAATGAATAAAATTTATTTCTTAATCAAATCAAGGTTGAAATATCTCCGAGAAGAACAAAATAATTTATCACAATAAATTATTGCTCGGAAATGAAACGCCGATAGATTCAAAAATTCAAAATGGAATAAAGGAGGGAAAGGAAGCCTGAAGACATTCCATGAAATCGAGTCAAAAGAATTGAAACTAAATTCAAGAAAGAAAAGAATTTTAATTCCAGGAACCCGTGAAGTTGGAAATAAATTAATTAGATAAATTGTTGCACGGGAGTCAAAAGACGACGAATTAGAAGCCGACGAATCCAAATGCAACGGACTCAAGATTTCAAGTACGGGATTAACTCGAGACGAGATTAATTTAAGATAAGAATTTATAATCCGAGAATGACCCGAAAAATCGAGCCCGAAAACGTAGGAGCACAGAAGTCCGAAAGAGAGGAAAAAAGGCTCGATCGGATCGCACGGACCCGCCCGGACCGAGGTCCCGGCAGAGGCCGCGCGCTGGCCACGCGGTCTTTAGCCTAGGAGCGCGCCAAGAGCGCGTGACCTCCCCAGAAAACGGCAACAACGCGTCCCGACGATTTTCTTGCCATATTTTCGACCCCCGACGATGGAAACTCAATCCCGGGCTATGGAAGGATATAGGGGACGACCTTAGACTGCTCCCTAACCCTAAATTCGAAAAATACAACCCTAGAGCAGCCATCTTCTCCTCACAATCTCTCCAACTCCTCCCAAAGTCGAAAACCCCGAAATCCCTTGTGTTCTTGAAGTTCCGACGACGAAATCCGAACAAGAAGGACTTGAGAAGGATAAGACAGACCCCTAGGACGTTGGTAAGTAGTTTCTGAGTTTATCTACACCTTTTTGAATCCTAAAACCGAATCTAACTAAGGATTTTTACTTGCGGATTCGGTTCGTGGACGTTGGAAGAGGAAACCGACTTGAGGAGATTCGTTCGTGACATCCCGTGGATTCCGGATGACCCCGTGACCTCCTAGACATCATCCCCACTGTAAGTTAATGCTTACTTGGTTTTGGGTGACTTAAAATGCAACCAAACGTAGAGATTTAGAAACTCAAAAATCTGTCAACACGAAAAACCCCCGGCGCAGCGATTTGGCGTGAATTTTTCGAACCCCTAACTTCTCAAACGGAAAAACTCAAAACATGGAAAACGTTCCTAAGACATAGATCTAGTTCGTGTAAAATTGTCATAATTTTTCATTGTGTTTTGATATCCGAAAATGGCCTCCAATGAACCTGCCCTAAAAGTCGAACTTGAAACTGTGACAGATTTGAAATTGGACCAAAACCCCTACTTCAAGAGTTCAAACCGAAAAACTCAAAACTAGACTTTTGATCCTAACACATTAAACTATGTTGTGTAAAAAGTTCATCGATTTTCATCAACGTTTGCTACCCCAAATCGATCCGAACATAAACTGTGATTTAAAACCCTTTTTGAAATCTGACAGGTCAATGGTCCGAACTTGATGAGCATGGTTCTATATTTTCTAATGATCTTTACTATCTAAAGAAAAGTTGTAGGAAATCATGTCTAGTATGTGCATATAAAATTTCAGAATTTTTGGAGTCCATTTGATATGTTAAAAAGTCGAATCTTTGAACGGTGTCGAATCTGAAACCTGACAGCACACTACTTATGTGAAAGACTTGATTTTTGACTCATCTCCTTAACCCGGATCGAGAAACTTAAAATACAAAACTTGTTCGTCCCTGTGTTTTCAAGTTACGTGTGAAATTTCAGAATTTTCGGACTTAAAATGAATTTTTAAATAATTATGGAGTAAGACAGCGACTTGTGTAAGTTATATTTTGAGAACTTGTGAAACTTGCGAAATGTGTTCTTACCTTGCGGGTTTGATTCCCCAAGGGCGATTGTATGTTTTCCTGCGGGTTCGATTCCCCAGAATGTGTGTTGATTCCTATGGGTTCAATTCCCTAGGATGTATTTGAGTTCTTGCGGGTTCGATTCCCCAAGGGCGATCGTTTGTTTTCCTGCGGGTTCGATTCCCCAGGATGTGTGTTGATTCCTATGGGTTCAATTCCCTAGGATGTATTTGAGTTCTTGCGGGTTCGATTCTCCAAGGGCGATCGTTTGTTTTCCTGCGGGTTCGATTCCCCAGGATGTGTGTTGATTCCTATGGGTTCAATTCCCTAGGATGTATTTGAGTTCTTGCGGGTTCGATTCCCCAAGAGCGATCGTTTGTTTTCCTGCGGGTTCGATTCCCCAGGACGTGTGTTGATCCTATGGGTTTGATTCCCTAGGATGCGTTTAAATTCTTGCGGGTCCATTTTCCCGAGAACATATTATACTAGATCATATCGAACAAAAGTGAAAGAGTGAAATCCTTGAAATACCAAATCCTGGAATCATGAGAGAATTAAGAGAATTGAATATTCTCTTTGTTTTAAATTATGCCATTTAATTATTAGTGGATGATTAACTTAAATCGTGTATTACCTACAAGCATGTTTTTATTAAATTTAATTAAAGGCTTTGAAACCCCTAAGTCATGCTAGGTGTTAAGTTACTCAGCACGTTTTGCTGACCCAAACCATTTCCTTCTTTTTCCTACAGAGCATATGGATTACACTGAGCACGTACATGCATGGGAATTTTTGGGAACACTTTATTTTAAATTTGCATTAGACTATAGTATGAACGAGCCTGTTTAACCCGTGTTTTGGCCATGTCGGCCCTTATACTTTATTTCCGCTGCACAACTTATATTTCCGCTGCGTGTATGGATGATTATTATTTTTAAATATAAGTATTTCCGGACTTGGTTGTCAAAACCCTTAGCCTTGCATCTTTCAAGTGAGCTCGAATGAAGTCGTGTCTTGCTTGGGAGGTGTGGCGGTGACATCCCGGCCTGGGTTATCAAAACCGGGGTGTTACAAAGTGGTATCAGAGCCCGGAATATTTTAAAGTTACTATTATTATTTTTAAACCATTATTTTAAACCTAGTATTATTTTTAAATTTATTATTATTTTTAAACTACTAGTATTATTTTGAGCCCAAAAAAAATTGTATTTACTTAGTGTAATATTTTAAACCCAAAGATTAATTATTTTGGCCCAATATTTAATTATAATGTTAAGCCCAATTATTTTGGCCCAATACCCTTGTTTTTACTTAAGCCCAAATAATTTATTTCTTTTGGCCCAATATAGTGGCCCAAACCTTTTTATCTTATTCTTTAAAAATCTATCCATGAATGAACTTATTTTTAAAACCCATGGGTAGAAAAAAAAATGCATGCATAAATTAAATTTTATTGGGGGGATTGCATATGCATACACACATAATTGCACTCACTCTTTTTATGAGAATCATCGACTCTATGAAGACACTCTTAAATTAGTATTCGACATGACCTTGACTTAGGAGCGCTTTCTAAAGACTAACTTTGCCTTAGTCCTAGATCTTGATCACTTAGAAACTCATCGTCGCGTGCTTTTATAACAGAAAATGGCACCTAGAAGAAAACTGAGGAAGGTAAGCCCAAACGGCACTGACACTGACCTCCCAAACGCACCTAACAACAATGAGATTCCTCCGAACGTAGGAGATCGAGCGCCTCCTATTCCCAACAACATGGGTGAACGTTTAAGGACGGTATAAGAAGTACTCGTAGCATTAGGAAATGCCGAGGTGCATAGGGCACAAGCAGCAGTACCCCCGCCAGTAGCCCAAGTCAACTACTTGGCATTGGTGAACCCCTACAACCCGCCCCGTTATGACGCCAAGAGGATCCGGCCAAGTTGGAAGGTTGGATCCGTACCTTTGACAAACTCTTGGACGCTATCAAATGCCCCGACGAGGAGAAGATACGTGTAGCGACCTACTACTTAGGAGGCGAAGCCGATGAGTGGTGGCAAAACCTTCAAACGAATTCAGAGGAAGATGAAGAATCCTACACCTGGGAAGGACTTAAGGAAGCCTTGAGAGAAAGATTCTACCCACTGAGCACCAAGACCGCAAAGTACGAGGAATTCATCAACCTCAGACAAGGAGCGCAAACAGTACAAGAGTACTACACCAAATTCAAGGAATTGGTGCGATTTGCTACAAGGATAGTACCAATTGACTCTGACAAGGCTCAGAAATTCGAGATCGGTCTGAACCTTAGTATCCGGGAGATACTTGCAGTAGGACAATTCACAAACCTGCAGACGGTTTACGATCGAGCTGTAGCAATTGATCGAGTCCAGCAACTGAAGCGTAAAGAAAATGGTGAGTCGAGCAAGGACTCGCAAGAGTTTGAGAAAAGGAATCAAAACATTAGCAATGGCAATTTTAAGGAGAATAAGAATAAAGGTTTCAATTATGGGAGAAACGGCATACGTCATACAGTCATACCACGTTGCCCGCAGTGCCACCAAGCCCATCTGGTGCGCGAATGCCCAAGGTGCGGGACTTGTTATAGATGTGGTGGGGACGACCACATGATTAGAGAATGCAATGTTCGTGAGGAGAGGATTGAGAAGAGGCTAGATTTGGTAAACCCTCAACCAGAAGAGCTATAGGACGATTGAACGCCATCGATCAAGCTGACTTGCCAGCTCAATGAGGAAGGATCATAGGCAACGATACCCGAACCTGTTTGCGAATAATACATAGGGAGTTATGGCGACATAACTGTAATCTTAAGGGGGGGAGGATGTAACGACCCGAATATTCTAATCCGAATATTTTGTATTTCAAATAAACAAATTCAAACTGTTTTGAACTACGTAATGACTTGATCCCTTCACCGGGTACGTAGGCAACTTGAAAATTTCAATTCTGGGTTCAGTCGAACGATATAATAAAATAATAAAAACAACATCAAGAACAACAACACATAATGATACAATCACGCATTCAAACAATAGCACAAAATAGAAAGGACCTTAGTTCCAAGCTCGCGAGAAGCTAACACCCAACTTCGGGGACGAAGTTGATTCTTAAGGGGGGTAGACTGTAATACCCGGGATTTTTATCGGCGTACAAAGGAATAAAATTTATTTCTTAATCAAATCAAGGTTGAAATATCTCCGAGAAGAAGAAAATAATTTATCACAATAAATTATTGCTCGGAAATGAAACGCCGATAGATTCAAAAATTCAAAATGGAATAAAGGAGGGAAAGGAAGCCCGAAGACATTCCATGAAATCGAGTCAAAAGAATTGAAACTAAATTCAAGAAAGAAAAGAATTTTAATTCCAGGAACCCGTGAAGTTGGAAATAAATTAATTAGATAAATTGTTGCACGGGAGTCAAAAGACGACGAATTAGAAGCCGACGAATCCAAATGCAACGGACTCAAGATTTCAAGTACGGGATTAACTCGAGACGAGATTAATTTAAGATAAGAATTTATAATCCGAGAATGACCCAAAAAATCGAGCCCGAAAACGTAGGAGCACAGAAGTCCGAAAGAGAGGAAAAAAGGCCCGATCGGATCGCACGGACCCGCCCGGACCGAGGTCCGGGCGGAGGCCGCGCGCTGGCCGCGCGGTCTTTAGCCTAGGAGCGCGCCAAGAGCGCGTGACCTCCCCAGAAAACGGCAACAACGCGTCCCGACAATTTTCTTGCCATATTTTCGACCCCCGGGCTATGGAAGGATATAGGGGACGACCTTAGACTGCTCCCTAACCCTAAATTCGAAAAATACAACCCTAGAGCAGCCATCTTCTCCTCACAATCTCTCCAACTCCTCCCAAAGTCGAAAACCCCGAAATCCCTTGTGTTCTCGAAGTTCCGACGACGAAATCCGAACAAGGGCTTGAGAAGGAGAAGACAGACCCCTAGGACGTTGGTAAGTAGTTTCTGAGATTATCTACACCTTTTTGAATCCGAAAACCGAATCTAACTAAGGATTTTTACTTGCGGATTCGGTTCGTGGACGTTGGAAGAGGAAACCGACTTGAGGACATTCGTTCGTGACATCCCGTGGATTCCGGACGACCCCGTGACCTCCTAGACATCATCCCCACTGTAAGTTAATGCTTACTTGGTTTTGGGTGACTTAAAATGCAACCAACGTAGAGATTTAGAAACTCAAAAATCTATCAACACGAAAAATCCCCGGCGCAGTGATTTGGCGTGAATTTTTCGAACCCCTAAAACTTCTCAAACAGAAAAACTTAAAACATGGAAAACGTTCCTAAGACATAGATCTCATTCGTGTAAAATTTTCATAATTTTTCATTGTGTTTTGATATCCGAAAATGGCCTCCAATGAACCTGCCCTAAAAGTCGAACTTGAAACTGTGACAGATTTGAAATTGGAGCAAAACCCCTACTTCAAGAGTTCAAACTGAAAAACTCAAAACTAGACTTTTGATCCTAACACATTAAACTATGTTGTGTAAAAATTTCATTGATTTTCATCAAAGTTTGCTACCCCAAATCGATCCGAACATAAACTGTGATTTAAAACCCTTTTTGAAATCTGACAGTGCAATGGTCCGAACTTGATGAGCATGGTTCTATATTTTCTAGTCCGATTTGATCTTTACTATCTAAAGAAAAGTTTTAGGAAATCATGTCTAGTATGTGCATATTTTTGGAGTCCATTTGATATGTTAAAAAGTCGAATCTTTGAACGGTGTCGAATCTGAAACCTGACAGCACACTACTTATGTGAAAGACTTGATTTTTGACTCGTCTCCTTAACCCCTATCGAGAAACTTAAAATACGAAACTTGTTCGTCTCTGTGTTTTCGAGTTACCTGTGAAATTTCAGAATTTTCGGACTTAAAATGAATTTTTAAATAATTATGGAGTAAGACAGCGACTTGTGTAAGTTATATTTTGAGAACTTGTGAAACTTGCGAAATGTGTTCTTACCTTGCGGGTTTGATTCCCCAAGGGCGATTGTATGTTTTCCTGCGGGTTCGATTCCCTAGGATGTGTGTTGATTCCTATGGGTTCAATTCCCTAGGATGTATTTGAGTTCTTGCGGGTTCGATTCCCCAAGGGTGATCGTTTGTTTTCCTGCGGGTTCGATTCCCCAGGATGTGTGTTGATTCCTATGGGTTCAATTCCCTAGGATGTATTTGAGTTCTTGCGGGTTCGATTCCCCAAGGGCGATCGTTTGTTTTCCTGCAGGTTTGATTCCCCAGGATGTGTGTTGATTCCTATGGGTTCAATTCCCTAGGATGTATTTGAGTTCTTGCGGGTTCGATTCCCCAAGGGCGATCGTTTGTTTTCCTGCGGGTTCGATTCCCCAGGACGTGTGTTGATCCTACGGGTTTGATTCCCTAGGATGCGTTTAAATTCTTGCGGGTCCATTTTCCCGAGAACATATTATACTAGATCATATCGAACAAAAGTGAAAGAGTGAAATCCTTGAAATACCAAATCCTGGAATCATGAGAGAATTAAGAGAATTGAATGTTCTCTTTGTTTTAAATTATGCCATTTAATTATTAGTGGATGATTAACTTAAATCGTGTATTACCTACAAGCATGTTTTTATTAAATTTAATTAAAGACTTTGAAACCCCTAAGTCATGCTAGGTGTTAACTTACTCAGCACGTTTTGCTGACCCAAACCATTTCCTTCTTTTTCCTACAGAGCATATGGATTACACTGAGCACGTACATGCATGGGAATTTTTGGGAACACTTTATTTTAAATTTGCATTAGACTTTAGTATGAACGAGCCTGTTTAACCCGTGTTTTGGCCATGTCGGCCCTTATACTTTATTTCCGCTGCACAACTTATATTTCCGCTGCGTGTATGGATGATTATTATTTTTAAATATAAGTATTTCCGGACTTGGTTGTCTAAAATTATTTTATACCCTTAGCCTTGCATCTTTCAAGTGAGCTCGAATGAAGTCGTGTCTTGCTTGGGAGGTGTGGCGGTGACATCTCGGCCTGAGTTATCAAATCCGGGGTGTTACAGGTGGTGATCCGCCTCTCTCAAGTTGCCCATGTGGTGCAAATTGGCCTCCAATTGAGCCATACGATATTTCATTTGTTCTATGGTTTGTTGGGAATCAAGGTGAACGTTCATCATTTTGATCATCAACTGCATCATATCTTGACTAGCCATCTAGTGCAAGCAAGAGATCTAAGTTAATATTCGCCAAGTTTCTAACTTAAACTTCGCCAAGATTCTAAGTTGAAATTCGCCAAGATTCTAAGTTGAAATTCGCCAAGATTCTAAGTTAAAATTCGCCAAGATTCTAAGTTCTCTACATAAAAGAGATGCAATATGAAAATGCAAATGATGATTTCCTCCCAAAAATAATTTAATGCACTATATATATATAAATATATATATTTTTCCATGGGTTTTAAAATAAAAATTTTTCCATGGAAATAATACTTTAAAATTTAAAATAATAGTAAAAATATTAATAGTAGTTTAAAAATAATAAGGGTTTAAAAATAATAGTTTAAAAATAGCCGGGCTCTGATACCAACTTATAACACCCCGGTTTTTGGTCACCCAGGTCGGGATGTCACCGCCACACCTCCCTAGTAAGACACGGTTTCTCCGGGTTACTAAAGAGATGCAAGGCTATGTATTTCAATATTTAAAGGCATTGAAAACATTTGCAAACAGCCCATACAGAATAATCTCGAAAATAATAATATCATAGCGCGGCGGAAATAGTATTTAAGTATAATATTGCAGCGGAAATGTAAATACGACCAACATGGTCAAAACACGGGTTAAACAGGCCCGTTTATTCTAATGTCTAATGCAAGAATTTAAATAATAAAGTTTGCAAAAATATGGTTCCCCCATGCATGAATGTGCTCATGATCATTCCACATACTCCGTAAGGAAAAAGGAAAATAAAATGGTTTGGTCAGCACAACTTGCTGAGTAGCATGATCGTAGGGTTCAAAAGCCATTAATTTAATATTTACATAAAAGCATGATAATATTCATAAATAATTTAAATGAAGCCATAATTAATTTAAATAAAGCATTTAATAATTTAAAGAACAACAATTAAAATATTTAACTATCCCCATTACTCCCAAGATTTAGTATTTCAAATATTTCACGATTGCATCGCAATTTCGTCAAATTTAGCCGGAAACCGGCGGCCGCAGCCGTATCTGCCATACCCAGTACCACTCCGGAGCCTCGAGAAATCCATAAGGATATTCACGAGAGTGTAGGCCATATATCTCATGCCGTTTTGGCAACATATCTCAAATATTTCGCGCGGGGTCACCATCGTCCATATAGGCACGAAGTGAATCGTTAGGAGGGCACCGTGCAGAGCACTCACCCCCTAATTTTAAAGATCATGTAAAGGGAATTTCCTAATTTCCAGATTTCATATAATTATTTCAAAGAGTCTTCTACTCGTTTAAACCTTAAAGGCTAGTTTCACCGTTTCAACAAGATTTCAAAATTTGACTCGGTCAACCACCGTTTACTCTAAAATTCAGTAAAAATCGAGTTTAATTCCAAAATTTCTGAAATTTCACCACTGACTCAGAAACATCAAGCTGAACAACTTTTGTGTTTTAACTTTTTCAATCCGAGTTACCAAAATAGGTCAATTACATCAATTTTCGCCATAACATTAATCTGTCCGAGTTTCGTATACAGCAGTTCAAGATTATCAAGATCTAACATAGCAAATCAACTCCAAACTTAATGACATTTTACAGAGACCTTCTTAAGACATTTATCTACAACTTTCATGTTCGGCCAAAGATCTAAATCGGTATATAACTAATGTCAAAAATGTGATCAAGATCGGACCTAAGT
The DNA here is from genome assembly GCA_030278955.1 of Hygrophila difformis. NCBI lineage: Eukaryota > Viridiplantae > Streptophyta > Magnoliopsida > Lamiales > Acanthaceae > Hygrophila > Hygrophila difformis. Next base: position 37,494,537 of record JAOANR010000015.1, read on the forward strand.
TCTGTCAAGAATTTCAAGATCCAATTTCAAGCAGTTCGGTTTCGGGTGGATTTCTCATAACAAATCATCTCTAAAATTTCTGAAAATTTTACAGTAGATAGATCCAAGCCTTAGGAACGTTTTTCATGTTTTAAGTTTTTCCGTTTGAAGTTGTTTTGAGGTTCGGAAAAATTCGTCAAAACTGTTGCGCCGGTAGAAAACATACGTTGACAGATTTATGAAAGATTTGTTTAAACTTTTAGGTTTGAATGTTTTAGTTACTCCCAAAACCATGTAAGTATTAACTTACAGATTTGTAGATATCCAGGATCATCTATTTCGAAGGCGTGGCTTCCAGTCCTCCGTCTATCCTCTCCGTTCGTCGGGTTCTACGTTCTAGATCCGATTCGGGGTGTAGAAGGAAAAATAAGGAAGTTAGGATTCATTTTCGAATCAAAACGTAAGAGACGAATGGATCGGAACTTACCACGACATTTAGGAGACTCTGATTTCGTCCAAATCAGTCCCTCGTTTGCTTTCGTGCCTCCGACGACTCCGGAATTAGGGTTTTCGATGTATAGAGAGTTGTAGGGTTTTGGAAAAGTGTTTGGAGCTTTTAAGAGGGCTTATTTATAGGTAAATAAGACCTAGGGGCGTCCAAGGTCTGCCTCTAGGAGTCTTGAGCCGATTGGTGTTCAACCGAAGTCGGAAAATCCGTATTCGGGCGAGAAAATCTCGCACGGGCGAATCTGTCCAACAGCGCGGTCATGGCGCCCTCGTTCCCCTTTGTCCGCGCGGCCACCGCGCGGCACTCGCCTGGACTTCGGTCCGGGCGAGTCGTGCGATCCGTCGTGCCTTTCCTCCTCTCTTTCGGACTTCTATCCCCCTATGCTCCCGTATTCCGATTTCCGGGGTATCTTCGGGTTTACGGAAATAGGAACCCCGTATAATTTATGTTTGGACTCGAATTCTCGAGTTCATTGGTGTCGGGTTTCGGTGTACAATTTATTTACCTTTAATAATTCTTTTTATTTAATTAAATTCCTTTAATTGCTTTGTAAGTTAAATCTCATTTCTCATTTCCTTATCTTTATTTATTTATTTATTTATTTGCTGGATTTATTTATTTATTGTATTTATTTTATTTATTGTTCATTTATTTAATTATTGTTTTATTTTATGTTGGAAAATTCTCGGGTATTACAGTCAGCCTCTCTGGTAAACAAAGAGAAATGTGCCCAAAAAGCTAAGGTGGTCACATATGAAGAAGCAGATTCAAGCACTGCTTCAAAGGAACCATTATCGGATACCGACAAAAATGTTGAGCAAGAGGAAAGTCACATTTCCGAAAGTTCAAGTCAACCCACTGCCTCTGGGGTAAAAGAGGAAGAAATTAACCTTAGGCCAATGACAGACACCTCTAAGGTTAATTCAGAAGAGAAGGTCATTTCTACAGCCTGGCTGGACTACCAAGGGAAATGGGAACAACTGGTTTCCAAAAAGGGAATTAACCCCAGCAAGACGGTGATCGAAACATCCAGAAGATACAACAGGGTCTGGATGCTCGAGGGATCAAAGCCAGAAGAGGTTCGAAAGTGGTATGATTTTGGCTCATTAGCATCGGTTCATACTACATCACCATGGTTTCCGGAAATTGAAAAACTTCCGGGATGGATAAGTAGCGCAGTGCACGAATCATGGCAGAACAACCCGCACCTGCAAAGAGGAGATATTCTAGAGCTTAAGTTCATTTCGGCAGCACCAGAAATAGTCGGGAAAAGTTCTTATCTGGTCTTTCACTTTATTAAATTACAAAGACCTGATATGATTGCCTTCAACAGAGTTAAGTCTATGGATGAGAAGGCACCATTGGTATCTTCAATCAGCGAAGATGAGATCTCCACCAGACGAGCATGTGGATTCTGGGTCTGTCTCACAGAGATTGAAAAGGTCAAATGTCCATTTAAAATCTTTTCCAATAATTTAAATGGATCATTCCTGGTTAATTCTTTAACAGGAAACCGGAGTTTGCGGAAACCACTTTTGAAAAGAAAAGGTTACTCATCTGGGAAAATAAGTTGCCAGCAACGGAGTCTACCAGAAGAAAGGCATGCAACATGATGCATGTTGGGCAATGGGATAATCACATATGCCCATATTGCGTGGAACAGAAAAACCCCTATTTGGTACAAAGATTCGGGTAACCCAAAAGAAAGCCGAATCTGGACAAGATAAAGGGAAGAAACGTCCAAAAAACTTTCACAAGTCCAAGTGAAAACAGCTGGATGTAAGAGAAAGAGAGGTGTTGGCAAAGACCTTACAATAATGGCCGACAAAGTAGAGAGGGGCAGCTGGCAAGGGCATGTGACAAGTTGACAAAGGAGCTCACTAGCCCTAATTCTGGCAGAATAATAATGTATGCTGGAATCCAAGGCAAGTGACGTCACTGCGATCGTCACAAGAAATTAGAGTTTGTTTGGAGTCCGTGATTGAAGTCCGCGGACGCCTATAAATAGAAGGGATTGAAGCAGATGGAAGGCATCAGAAATCCTCCTAACTCTTCAAAATAATAAGTTGTATTTCCTTTCTGCAAAATTTCCTTTATGTATTTCCTTTTCATATGGGGTCAGTCCCCAGAGTCAAGCATCCTCATATATGAGGAGCTAAGTGTCCGTCTTCTCCATTAGGAGAAAAATATTTCTGTAATATTTATAATATTTCTTCAATAGAAATCCAGGCTTCCTATATCCATAATCTTCCAAAATTAGAATTAAACTTTTGCCCCAAACCTCGCTACGTCCTAAGGTAGGAAACGAAATAGGACTGTGCTGATTGTTGCTGAAGGAGCCCAGATCTGGTGAACCATTGGCTGCGGTCGTGTGGTTGGAAGGAGTGCGTAAAATCCCAGAGCTCGGAAGACCCGGCAACAAGGCGGTCAAACCCGAGGTATGAGGTTTTTGTTTAATTTTTCTTACGGATGCATGTTGGGCATTTATTTGATGTATGGATTAATAAAAATCACTATTTAAAGTTTTGGGACTAAAATGAAATAGTTTGAAAGGTTGGTGGTCAATTTAATATAAAAGAGTGTCAAGTGGAGATTATAAAGGGACTAAATTGGACATTAAGTCAAAAGGTAGAGGACTAATTGGGTATAAAAATAGATAAAGGACTGATTTGACCAAAAAAAAAGAAAAATGACTAGTTGGGCATTTATTCCATAATCTGAACCACCTCCTTTATGGGTTTTTGCACATAATGATGACATGGGTTTTTGCCTTTTTTTTTTCCCTCATAGAGAAAAAAGGAATACAGGCGTGGCAGCAAAATACTTCCTCCGTATTTTATTAATGTTAATGTTTGCATAGTAAACACTATTTATTGAGTAATTTTGATTCAATTTTTAACACAGTTACATAAGATAAAACAGAGTCAAGTGATATCTTGTTAGATTCGTCTAATCACGTAGTTTTATAATGTTAAAGTTTTATAATTTTTTATTTTATAAAATTTGAGATATTATTCTTTAAAAATGTATATTGGATTGCGTGAAAACAAGGAAAGTTAACATTTTATGAATACGGAGGGTGTAGAAATCATAGGACAAAAATCAAAACTTTAGAGGATTTCAGGTACAAGATCAACTCAAGTTTTAATTAATAATTTCTCTTTTCATACTGGATTATGTGGTTGGTGTGATGAAATCTAGAATACAAGAGATTTTGTGTTCAAATATTGACATTTTGATTTCATCATAAATGATGTTTGTGCACCATTTTTGACTTCTCCAAAGGTGGCTATGGGCTTATCTTTTGTCTATAAATATAGTGTATGTTTGTATTATTCAATACCAATTACATCTAGTTTCCTATTCTCTCTCCAGTGCACTATATTTACTCATTCCTACAATTAGTTTTCTTTCTCCCGATTCATTACATTTACTTGTTCTTTGAATAATACCATTACACTAGTATTATATAAATTTCACCATACATATATAGTATAGGCCATCCATACATAGTTACATATATTATATAACACGTTATCAGCACGAGGAGACTCTGCTCGAGTTACCAAAATTTGAGGTATAATTTTTATTCCAAAATTTTCAATAAGATTATGGCTAACATTGCAAAGCAGGAATTTGCTCCCTTAACCGTTGACGAAAGCAATTATATGTCCTGGGCCCGAGATGTGAAAATGCATCTTACTTCAATGGGTCTGGAAGATACTATTGCTGAAGGCAAAAATCCCAGCCATCAAAATCAGGCAAAAGCCATGATTTTCTTGTGCCATCATATCGAAGAGGCACTTAAAATGGAGTACGTGACTGTGGAATCCCCACTGGCATTGTGGGAAAAGTTGAAAGAAAGATATGATAATCTTAAAAAGACGGTGCTTCCAAAAGCCCGTGATGACTGGACAAACCTGAGGCTTCAGGACTTCAAAACAGTCCGGGAATATAATTCCGATGTGTTCAAAATTACGGCCCAATTGCAATTATGTGGGCAAAAGATTTATGAAGAAGAAATGCTTGAAAAAACGTATTCTGCGTTTCATGCTAAAAACTCAGTATTGAGTGAGCAATACCGTCAAAAAGGTTTTCAAAGATATTTTGATCTTATCACTTGCTTATTATTGGCTGAACAAAACAGCCTATTGCTGTTGAGAAATCATGAATCTAGGCCCGTAGGTGCAAAACCGTTCCCTGAGGTGAACGCGGCTCATTCAGCAAAATATATGCGTGATCGTGGGCACTTTAAAAATCAAAATGATGATTGTGGCGAAAATCGGTATCACAATCGAGGCAGAGGTGAATCATCTCGTCAAAATAATTATAAAAATAAGCCTCGATTTGAACAAAATTGTAGATATGATACCGGAAGGCCTTACAAACCACATCAAAGAAATTATGCAAAAAAGCATAAACAAAATGATGAAATTTGTGATCGTTGTGGAATTAAAGGCCATCCGGCTCAGACATGCCACATAGCTAAACACTTAGCTGAACTGTATCAGGCCTCGAAACGAAAAGAAAGACAAGGTGTTGAATCACACCGTAATGCCCATGATGATACATATGATGATATATTAAATGATAATATCACGCACCTGGAAGCCGATGATTTTGTTGAGCTAGATACTGTTACAAAATAACACTTCATATTATATAACTATATATGTTTTGTACTTATCTTTTATAGTTCCTGTTTAATATAAATAATGATATCATGTACTTCCCTTTTTATTATCCATTTATAATATAAATATATTTTTGCATTAATAATATTTATATTGCTGATGTTTAATAACCTTCTTATATTCTTGTAAAGAAATGGAATCTGGAAATTCAAAAGTCGGAGATGATATCTGCCTCATTGACAGTGCAACTACGCATAGCATTTTGAAAAATAAAAGCTATTCTCCAATTTAAAATTGGAAAAGACTGCAGTGAAAACTATAAGCGGTAATGCAAAATGCATTGAAGGCTCTGGTAGAGCTGTTATATTTCTCCCTGAAGGGACAAAACGGCGATTGAAAACGCCTTGTTCTCACGCAAAGCTCGAAGAAATTTACTGAGCTTCAATGTTATTCGAAAAAATGGATATCACATTGAAACTTCAAAAGAGGCAGATCACGAGTATCTTTTGATAACTCGAATTAAAAATGGCAAAAAATTTGTGAATGAAAAATTGCCATGTTACTCATCTGGCTTATACTATACAAAAATATGTGCCGCAGAAATACATAACCTAGTAGGCTTGAAAGCTACTAGTGAATTTATTACCTGGCACGATAGACTTGGGCATCCTGGCAGTGTAATGCTGAGGCGAATTATTGAAAATTCAAATGGCCATACATTGTAAAGACAAATGATATTGAATCCAAATGAGTTCAATTGTGCAGCCTGTTCACAAGGAAAATTGATAACCAGACCATCTCCAGAAAAGTGGGAATTGAATCTCCTACATTCCTAGAAAGAATTCAAGGCGATATATGTGGACCTATTGATCAACCATGTGGACCTTTCAAGTACTTTATGGTACTAATCGATGCATCATCACGCTGGTCACACGTTTGTTTATTATCAAGTCGCAATTTGGCATTCGCAAGATTACTTGCACAAATTATAAAATTGCGAGCACAGTTTCCAGATCATCCGATAAAGAAAATACGCCTTGATAATGCTGGAGAATATACATCACATGCATTTGATGATGTCTGCATGTCGATTGGAATTACTGTTGAACATCCCGTGCCTCATGTGCACACGCAAAATGGTCTGGCAGAATCATTTATTAAACGATTGCAATTAATTGCAAGGCCCTTGTTAATGAAATCAAAACTCCCTATTTCTGCTTGGGGACATGCTATATTGCATGCAGCAACACTTGCGAAAATAAGGCCGACAAGCTATCATAGCTACTCCCCTACACAAATTGTGTTTGGAAAGGAGCCCAATATATCCCACTTGCGAAAATGGAACCTCAACGTACAAAAATGGAACCTCAAAGAAGGTTGGGCATATATTTCGGGTATGAATCAACCTCGATTATTAAATATATTGAGCCAAAAATGGGTGATTTATTTACTGCAGGATTTGCAGACTGTCATTTTGATGAAACTCAATTCCCGACATTAGGGGGAGGAAATGATCAACTGAAAAAGGAAATATCTTGGCAAAGTCCATTTGATTTCTTTGATCCTTGTACAAGGCAATGCGAACTTGAAGTTCAAAGAATTGTGCATTTGCAGGGAATTGCAAATCAATTACCCGATGCTTTTAATGATGCTGCTAAAGTCACAAAATCATATATTGCAGCAGCAAATGCACCAGCTAATATAAATGTCCAAGAAGGGCAAATTCCGAGTGCAAATGAACCTACTGAACGCCTGAAACGTGGTAGGCCTTTGGGTTCCAAGGATAAAAATCCACGAAAGAGGAAAATTATCCACATGGGTGATAAATCAATCACTGATGAACTCCCGAAGGAGAAATTGATTCAACCCCCGACACAGTTGAACCTGAAAATATTCACCCAGATGAAAATGAAGTTGTTGAAACTTCTTTCAATTATATCAATACTGGGAAATGTTGGAACCGAAAAGAAACAAACATTGATAATGCTTTTGCATACAATGTTGCACTAGATGTAATGGAAAATAACGAGGATCCTGAACCAAGATCAGTTGAAGAATGTTGGGAAAGAAATTATTGGCCAAAATGGAAAGATGCGATTCAGTCTGAACTAGATTCACTGAATAAACGAAAAGTATTCGGCCCTATTGTCCAAACACCGAAAAATGTGAAGCCTGTAGGCTACAGATGGGTGTTTGTGAGAAAAAGAAATGAAAACAATGAAATTGCCAAATATAAAGCAAGGCTTGTAGCCCAAGGTTTTTCCCAACGGCCGGGAATTGATTTTGAGGAAACATATTCCCAGTTGTGGATGGAATAACATTCAGGTATCTAATGAGCCTAGCAGTACGAGAAAATCTTGAAATGAGGCTGATGGATGTTGTTACTGCATATTTATATGGCTCATTGGAAAATGATATTTATATGAAAATACCAGTTACCTGAGTCTTGCAACTCAAAACCCAGAGAAACTTATTCCATCAAATTGCAAAAATCATTGTATGGGCTCAAGCAATCTGGCCGAATGTGGTATAACCGCCTCAGTGAAAGTTTGATAAAGGAAGGTTATACAAATGACCCTATCAGTCCTTGTGTATTTATAAAGAAAAATGGGCCAGAATTTGTGATCGTCGCAGTCTATGTTGACGATTTAAATCTAATTGGAACTCCTGAAGAGTTGAAAAAGACGGTCAAATATTTGAAAAAGGAGTTTGAAATCAAGGATTTCGGGAAAACGAAATTTTGCCTTGGCCTACAAATTGAGCATTTGGAAAAAGGCATATTCGTTCATCAATCAGCTTATACCCAAAAGGTATTAAAGCAATTTCGAATGGATTATGCTCATCCGCTAAATAATCCAATGGTCGTTCGGGCACTTGATCCTGCAAAGGATCCATTTAGGCCAAAAGAAGATAATGAAGAGCAACTTGGCCCAGAAATGCCATATTTAAGCGCAATTGGCGCGTTAATGTATCTTGTAAATAGTACGCGACCTGATATTGCATTTGCAGTCAATTTACTCGCAAGATTCAGTTCTTGCACTACTCAACGACATTGGAAGGGCATAAAGCATATTTTTCGCTATCTCCAAGGAACAATTGATCTTGGATTATTTTAGCCAAAAGACTCTCGACATGAGTTAATCGGTTATGCCGATGCAGGTTATTTGTCAGATCCACACAAAGCCAAATCTCAAACAGGCTATGTCTTTACTTGTGGCGAAACTGCCATCTCTTGGAGGTCAATAAAGCAGACATTAACAGCTACTTTTTCTAATCATGCCGAGATATTAGCAATCCATGAGGCAAGTCGAGAATGCATTTGGTTGAGGTCAATGACTCGACATATATTGAGGAGTTGTGGTTTAATCATTGGACCACAAATACACCCAGCAATTTTATTTGAAGATAATTCAGCTTGTATAGCCCAGTTGAAAGGGGGTTATATCAAAGGAGATAGAACGAAGCATATTTCACCAAAATTCTTCTACACTCGTGATCTTCAAAAGAATGGTGAAATCGATGTGCAACAAATTCGATCAGAAAATAATTTAGCGGATCTATTTACCAAGGCATTGCCGACTGCAACATTCGAGAAGCTCGTGAAGAAAATTGAAATGCGGCGGCTTCGATATTTAAAATGATGTCCAAATCAGGGGAGCACTGGATACAAGAATATTGTACTCTTTTTCCCTCACTGGGATTTTTTCCCACTGGGTTTTTTTCCTAGTAAGGTTTAACGAGACATATTCTTTGCACAAAACATCAAGGGGAGTGTGATGAAATCTAGACTAAAAGAGATTTTGTGTTCAATATTGACATTTTGATTTCATCATAAATGATGTTTGTGCACCATTTTTTACTTCTCCAAAGGTGGCTATGGGCTTATTTTTGTCTATAAATATAGTGTATATTTGTATCGTTCAATACCAATTACATCTAGTTTCCTATTCTCTCTCCAGTGCACTATATTTACTCATTCCTACATCTAGTTTTCTTTCTCCCGATTCATTACCTTTACTTGTTCTTTGAATAATACCATTATACTAGTATTATATAAATTTCACCATACATATATAGTATAGGCCATACAAACATAGTTACATATATTATATAACACAACATAATATATAAATTTAACAGCTGATGAGTTGTATGACCTTTTTTTTTTTTTCCTTTTTACCCACAGAAAGTGGTGGATGAAAGGTAGTTTTGGTTTCTCTGTAAACAGAGATGAAAAAAAAGAAGCCCCAATTGAATCTCATCCCTATTATGGTTTATTATCCTTGAATTAGGGTTTTCCAATTTGAAACCTGTGGGCTGCACTGTATAGAGTATACACTACAAGAAATTCACGATTTCCCGACCGCAATTACCGAACGACGGGTACGGTTCGGATTTACCGACCGCATGACCGACCGTAACACGCGGTCGGTAATGCCATTATAAGTGCAACGTGTACAAAAATGGGGGTATGAATCCTCATAAGTCTCAGAGTGATGAGCTTTCTGATTGGGTAATATGTAAGAAAAGGATTGGGGTTTTGCTAACTCAGTGCCTGCTGGCTGCTGTACAACCCTTGTCCCAACAACAGACTACAATTAAAGCCCTGCAGCTCTATGTATGTAATGAAAATTGATACTACGTACTGTAATAACCACTCAATTGTTGAGCAGAAAACAGATCGCAGATGAACAAAAATTTTAAACTGGGAAAAAGCATGGGAGGAGCTCGCTAATGTGGTAGTAAAAATCCATTCTTGGTTGGATGATGGACATTATTGAGATTTGTGATGCAGTGTCTTTAGTGAGACTTAACTGTGACTTTTGTCGACAGTTCATATGTTCATACACAACATATGCATCAGTCACATGTTGATTCTGGATACGCTACGCAAACGTGTTGAATTGAAATTCATAAGAGCTGATACCACTCAAAAGCGCTAATATTTTTTCTCAATATTAACTAATTGATGTTGTAAATATGTTGGAATTTTGAATTGGGGAGAAGGAGTTAAAGTTTGTATTTCTTAAAACTCGATTCTGCATTTTTTCACTAAGATTACACGGCTATTTATAGCCGGAAGGTTTACAAAAGTAAAGATATAAAATACACCATTGTTGAAAAACTACGGATCCGCAAGTTTTGACAATGGCAATCAAACAAGGCGGCTACGTTGACGACGGCGTGCGCATCTCTTTTTGACGACGGCGGGAGCACGCGTTGTCGGGTGAGTTTATTATTCAACATTTCCCCCCCTTAAACTCATCCTCTTGAAATCTTGGATTCCCAGCTTCTTTCGCAAATACTGGAAGGTTTCAACTTTCAATGCTTTTGTAAAAATGTCTGCAACTTGTTCACTTGAGCTGACATACTTCAGCTCCACTTCTTTTGATTTTACATGTTCCCGTATGAAGTGAAAACGGGTATCAATGTGTTTCGAGCGTTCATGATGGACTGGGTTTTTTGCAAGGGCAATGGCAGACTTGTTGTCGACATGAATCTTGATTGCACTATCTTGTTGTATCTTCAAATCTCCAAGCAATTTCTTCAGCCAAATTGCATGACAGACGCATGCAGCAGCAGCAATATATTCTGCTTCACAAGTCGATAACGCGACAATGGGTTGCTTCTTTGATGACCAAGTGAATGCATTTCTACCGAGGTAGAACACGAACCCTGATGTGCTTTTTCGATCTTCTTTACTTCCAGCCCAATCACTATCACTGAATCCAATCAATTCAGTGCTTTGATTTGTAGAGTATAGCATGCCATAATTGATTGTTCCTTTGATGTACTTCAAAATTCTTTTCGCAGCTTTCAAGTGTGAAGTTTTTGGTGTTTCCATGTACCTGCTAACAAGACCAACTCCAAACAAGATATCAGGTCGTGTGCAGGTTAAGTACCTCAAGCATCCCACAAGACTTTTGTAGTAGGTTGCATTTACTGTGTTTCCTTCTCCTTCTTTAGTCAATCTGGTGCCAACTTCCAGCGAGTGTCGACACTGCAACAATCTTCCATTGAGAATTTCTTCAGGATCTCCTTTGCATATTTTTCTTGTGAGATAAAAATTCCTTCTTCATCTTGCTTGACTTCAATGCCTAGGAAGTATTGCATCAATCCCAGATCGGACATTTCAAACTCCTTTTCCATTGATTTCTTGAACTCCTGGATCAAGGCCTTATCATTACCTGTAAAGATAATGTCATCAACATATAGACATACCAATAAAAATTCTCCAGACAGGTTTCTTTTTGCATATAGGGAGTGCTCATATGGGCACTTTACAAATCCATTTTTGATAAAGTATTTATCGATTCTTGAATTCCAAGCTCTTGGTGACTGCTTCAATCCATAGAGCGCTTTCTTCAACCTGTACACCTTGTCTTCTTTGCCTTCAATTATGAATCCAGGTGGTTGTTCAACATAGACAACCTCTTCAAGATTTCCATTTAGAAATGCGGATTTAACATCCATTTGATGTATCTGCCACTTCTTTTGAGCTGCTAGTGAAATGAGCAGCCTCACTGTTTCAAGTCGGGCAACTGGGGCAAAGACTTCTTCATAATCAATTCCATATCTTTGATTGTACCCCTTTGCAACGAGACGGGCTTTGTGCCTTTCAATTTCTCCTTTTGCATTTCTTTTCGTCTTGAACACCCATTTGACTCCAATTGCTCGATGTTTGTCAGGAAGTGATGTGAGCTCCCATGTATTATTCTTTTCAATGGCTTGAATTTCTTCCTCCATAGCTTTTTGCCACTTAACTTCTTTAGAGGCTTCTTGAAATATCAATGGGTCAAGACCTGCAAATAGACAGAAATTATTGAATTCATCATCAATTTGCTCACTGGAGTCATATATGTCCTGGACACTTCTTGTTCTTCTCACAAGAGGACTATCATCAGAGGATTGGCTTTCAACTTCTACATGATCAGGGACCATGTCCTCCATTTGTTGTTGTTGTTCCTTTTGCTTTTCTTGTTCATCATCAAAAGGAACATGCTTGGTCTGCTCATCTTCATTCCATCTCCAAGTTTGATCCTCGTTAAAGATAACATCTCTTGACATCACCACTTTGCGGGTTACAGGATTGTACAGTTTGTACCCGCTACAATTTTCACCATAGCCAAGAAAAATGCATTTCTGGCTTTTATCTTCAAGCTTTGTACGTTTTTCTTCTGGCACTTTTGCAAAACAAATGCTTCCAAAAATTCTCAGATGATCAACTTTTGGCTTTTTCCCACTCCAGACTTCTTCGGGAGTTATGTCTCCCATACTCTTTGTCAGGGACCTGTTCAACAGATAGACAGAACAATTTACAGCATCACCCCAAAATTCTTTGGGAATATTTTTCTCGTTCAGCATACATCGAACCATATTCAAAATTGTTCGGTTCTTTCTTTCTGAAAGACCATTTTGTTGTGGTGTATATGGCATCGTGAGTTGGTGTGATATCCCATGCTCTCTGCAAAAATGATCAAATTCTCGAGATGTGTATTCTCCACCACGATCTGTCCGTAGGCACTTTAATTGGCACCCACTTTGTTTCTCAACAAGGTTTTTAAATTCCTTGAATTTAGAGAAAACTTCACTTTTTTCTTTCATCATGTAGATCCATGTTTTTCCACTGTAGTCATCTGTAAAGGTAAGAAAATACCTGTTTCCACCAATAGAAACAGGAGTAATTGGTCCACAAACATCAGAATGTACTAGCTCAAGTCGCGATCTAGCTCTTCTCGCGCCATACTTCTTGAAGGTGTGTCGATGTTGTTTTCCCATGACACAAACATCGTTGGAGGATTCAATCTGCGGCAGTCCTGTCACAATATTCTTTTTCTGCAACAATTTCAATGCATCAAAGTTAAGATGCCCATACCGGAGATGCCATAACTTGCCGCTATCAACAGTGGTTGCCTTCAAGCATTTTGAGTCATCTATAGTGAGCCTCAGAGGAAACATTCTGTTCGTCGTCATCTTGACATGTGTGATCAACCTGTTATTCTTATCTCGCAAACTAAGAGCCAAATTTTTCATTTGGATTTCATATCCCTTTTCCAACAATTGGCCAACACTTAGCAGATTACTTTTAATTTCAGGTACATAATAAACATCAGAAATGCATAGATGTTTTCCATTATGTAACTCAAAGGTAATATCTCCTTTACCTTCAATTGGCCTTTTCGACAGGTCACCGAATGTGATATTGCCCATTCGTCTTTCATCAAGTTTGGAAAAGAATTCCTTTCTTCCGCACATATGGTTTGATGCACCTGTATCCATATACCATGTGACCGTTTGAGGTGGCTCTAGTTCATTGCAAGACATTAGTACTACGGGACCATCCTTCTCTTCTTTGTCAATGAGATTCGCCTTCTCATCTCTGTTGTTGTCTGCATTGTACCAACATTCATTAGCAAAATGACCAAATTTCTTACATACTCGGCATTGAACTTCTGATTTGTCAAATCTTCCAAAGTTTCTGCCATGTCCGCGACCACGGGCTCGGAATTGTCCTCGTCCTCGATAGGTATTCTGGCCACGTTCATTTCCTCCATTATTTTCGCCATTATTGCTTCGATTCTGATCATAGCGATTATTGACTCGGCCATCTCTTCCTCTTTATGCTTGATAACGTCCACGTTGTGGACTTCCTCTGACAGCATTATTTCTTTTAAACGACAATTTCGTTTGCAGTGCTTGCTCCAAGGATTGTTCGTCTCCCTTTTTGAAGAGTCGATGCTCATGGGCTTGTAAAGAGCCCATTAATTCTTCAATTGTCATTGCCTCGAGATTTTTTGATTCTTCGATGGCAACAACGATAAAGTTGAACTTTGGGTCTAGGGACCTCAAGATTTTTTCCACAACACGAACATCATTGATCTCTTCGCCATTCTGTCTCATTTGATGAACAACGGAAATTACTCGGGAGAAGTAATCTGAGACGGCTTCTGATCTGCTTTGTTGTAGAGTTTCAAATTGGGCTCTCAAGGATTGGAGCCGGATTTTCTTCACTTTATCTACTCCATCGTGGGCTTTCTTTAAAATTTCCCATGCATCCTTCGATGTTTTTGCTGTAGAAATCAACTCAAATGTGGCTTCATCTACGCCTTGATATATTGTGAACAATGCTTTTTTCTCCTTTTTCTTTATTTCTTTCAATTGGTCGTCATCTTCTATTGTTGATGTCAACTCTGCAAAATCTGCTTCCACCATATCCCATACATCAAGGGATCCGAGTAAGGCCTCCATTTGGATACTCCACATCCTGTAATTTTTTTTTGTTAATTTGGGCACCTGTGATTGAAGAGAGCTGGTTGACGCCATTGTGAACAATATCTCCAATAATTCCAAAATAATTGGTTTGAATTATTTCGGACTTATCAAAAACTCCACGAATTATTTCTGCCAAAATTCTGATTTCTTTCGCTTCAGCAACTGGTTCAATTATTTGTTGTACTCGTTTGACTTTTTCAAGCACACCATTTATTAACTTTGGCACTTGAATGAATTAATGACCCACCACCTTAGCTGTCATTGATGTTAGAAATGGGTCACTTTCCAATATTTCTTCCAGGAATTAATATCCTGATAACTTTCTCTTCTTGAAAACGCTGGAGTGCACAGCGCAGAAGAGAGAATGGCAGCAGCTCGGAGGAGGCTGGGCTGGGTGGTGCTCGGGGCTGGCGGCGCGTCTGGGTTGTCTGCTGCAGGTCTTAACGGTGCAGCGGCGTTTGTGTTGTTGGAGGGCTGCTACGTTGGCGGTGGCAGGAGCAGCGGGGACAGTGCGGTGGCGCTGTTTCACCGTTCACGGAAGGGCAACGGATCTGGCACAGGGACGGCAGAAGGAAGATAAAGGAAACCGCGGTGCGAGCTCGCCGGAAGATGTTGCAGGCGGTGGTGTTGAATCTGGAGGGCAGAGGTAGGATGAGATGAGTTTTACTCAACAATCTTTTAGTTGTGATTTGAGTATTTATACTCAATTGTTGTTTTGCTCAGAGTTTGATCGCTCAGGCTCTGATACCAATTCTGTTGGAATTTTGAATTGGGGAGAAGGAGTTAAAGTTTGTATTTCTTAAAACTCGATTCTGCATTTTTTCACTAAGATTACACGGCTATTTATAGCCGGAAGGTTTACAAAAGTAAAGATATAAAATACACCATTGTTGAAAAACTACGGATCCGCAAGTTTTGACAATGGCAATCAAACAAGGCGGCTACTTTGACGACGGCGTGCGCATCTCTTTTTGACGACGGCGGGAGCACGCGTTGTCGGGTGAGTTTATTATTCAACAAAATATAGATTCGACACTTTTGAATGACAATTCAACACTTTTTGAGTGACAATTCAGTACGCTGCATACTCTGAATCTCTTACATTCAGCACGTAATTGGACCCTCCTCCGTGACCATGTTGTTTATAAAATGCAAAGACAACAAAGGAAGATCACTCATTTAGATATAATGTTTTTGCCTAGTTGCTGCATGCACTTGTTCGAGTGTTCTTCTGGCTGATTTAGATATATAGTATATATATATATTTTTTTTGCCTAGTTGTCACATGCACTTGTTGGTGTGTTCTTCTGCCGACTGCCATACAAGGTGGTCCGCCCCCTCTTATAATTACGTGCCAACTGCCAAGATTACGATAATATTTATAAAAACAACGTGCAAAATCTAGTAAGCCAATAAGTATTAGTACTTTATTTATTTATGACCCAAAAGGATGCCAAAACTGGAGCCCTATAAATTGAGGATGGCAGGCATGAGATCATTCACTCACTACAAACTAAAAATCTCAAAACAAACTAAAAGTCTTGAAAAGATATGGCTAATAAGTTCACCATTTTGGCTTTCGTTTGGCTCGTCGCTTCTGGTATGTTACACAAGTGTTAGATTTACTTTCCATTTAATAATTTCTAAAGACCTAACTATTGCCTGCCCATCTTTTATATTTTAGAATAATTATGTTGCATTGAATATCTCGTAATTGTTGCAATTAAGAGTAGTAAAGATGCATATATGGGATATGAATGATGATCCTTATTCTATGTGCCTATATATATGTATAGTGATAATGCTGGAGACAGCTGAGGGCGAGGCAACCAAAACCGGAAAAACTTGTCAGTTGAAGGCATGCTACGACGATGCAGAGTGTACGGAGCCTGGTTGCGGATCTTGTATTCTTCCCCCCTTTGGGGGTGCTGGTTTTTGTAGTTACTACTTTTACTCCAACCTCCGCCTTGGGTACTGATCATGAATGTGTGAATGTTAATAATCGCAGTGTTGAATAAGATTCTAACCTATTTGTAAGGCAATATATACTTATGTGTGTGTTGTTGCCTTGTTGGCGATGGGTTTGTTCTTATATAGACGTTTGTCAAAAAATGCAAATCCAACTTGTTTGGAGGATGCATGTGTTGTACCTCTTTTCGTGTTCTCATCTTGTAGCTCATCCTTTAATGTTTTATGTATCTGTGTTCTTGAGTCTTGTCTTATAGTAATGACTTGTTCGTTATTATTAGTATGGAGTATAACGTATTCCCTAAAGGATTAACATGACAACAAAATCAATGGTGCTAAAGTATTATGTTAAAAGTTAAAACAAGTGTCCTTTCATGGTGACTTAAATTGTTCTGGATCAGTATAAGATAATCCTCAAACATGTACTATAATATATATTCGAAATAATTGGAGATAGAAAGATGAAGATCATCAACAAATATTTGCCTTCCAAAAACTTCACAAGCTCTTCGTAATGGAGAGAGTGCGGGGAAGGAGGGATGCTCCGGCGACCAGGCGGGAGAATGCACAGCATGGAAGGAGCACTGGTTGGAGAGGGCCATCTTTGGTGAAACGACAATGGAGGGAGTCTGGGGCAGAACGTGGGCATGGTAATGGTGGTTATATGGGCCGCAAGAGCTTGGTGGGGGTCTTCATAGGAAGCAGCCCTGTCAAAGCTTCGAATGGAGAGCTATTCCGTGAAGTAGACAAAATTGCTAGGGTGAGGGATTGGTTTTTTTCCAAATCGAAGGTGGCCGGAAAATGGTTTTAAGTTCGGGTTTCTCCGCTTCTAATGCCGCGATGAGGCAACAATGGTGATAAAACACTTCAATAGGCGGGTGTGGATGGGGATGCCCTTGTCGGTCAATTGGGCAGCATCGAGGACTAGGGTAGTAGGAAGGGATCGTGAATTTCTTAAGGGGCGTGGTGCACCTGGGATCAGGGGAGATTCCCACAGGGTTTGTTAGGAATATCAAAGTGCATGCACAAACCATAGGGGTGTGGAGGGATGAGAGATCCTATGCCGAAGTTATCAAGGAGGGTCGGCCTGGTAGAAGGGAGGGAGGGATGGGGTTGTCGAAGGATACGATCAAGTTGAGCACGGTACAAACAAATCTCCAGTGGCTCCGACGGTCAGCGGTGCTCGAATGGAGAAGTTTAGAAGTATTGGTTGATTTCCACGAATGGGTATTGGATGGTGAATATGAAGTTGGGAAGATTGTATAGGTGGAGGGCATGCTTTGCTTATAGTCTTTAAAAGTTCTGAGGGGAGGGACTCGTACATATTGGACAGGCGTGATCGCAAGTTTGTTGAGTGGAAAAGGAAGTGGGATGAAGGAGTCTTTGTAAGGAAACAATTGGTGTGGGTTAATATTAACGGATTACCGTTTCAAGTATGGAGTCAAGAGAATTTCCAAAGGGTGACTGGAGGATGGGGGGATATTGTCAGTATTCATAAGGAGACGTTGGAGAAAGAAAGGCTCAATCGAGCTGGAATTCTTGTGGCACTATATGAGAAGGCTGAGGTCCCTAATATTTTGAAGGTGCAAGTTGGCGAGCAAGTTTCCTGGATCCGTTTCTCGGTATGGATTAGTGAAGAGGTGATAGTGGAGGACGTCTCAGGGGACAAATCGGAGCTCCGGCGCGACGAGTCAGGTTTAGCCGGCGAGGCGGAGGAGACAGGAATAATTGTGGAGTCCGGGACTAGCAAGCAACGGGAAGTGGAAAGGGTGCATCTGGAAGCGGAGAGGATGCATGGGGAGTTGCATTTGTCATTAGCAAAGGCGACTAATAATTATGGTAATATTGAAGCATGCAAAGGTGGCCAGCTGGAACAGTGTAGAAGTCCGAAGCTTCGAGTGGTGTGCTTGAAGGAAATAATTGGGCCTAATGAGGATGGGCCGGAGGGGGTTTTAAGAAGAGTATGGGGCTTGAGGACATTTCTCTTGGGGATCAAAGTCATTGAATGGGCCAAATAATAGTGGTCCGAATATGGAGTTAGATGGGGGCCTTAATGATGGTTGCGGAATGAATGGCGATTCTCGAAGTTTTGAGTTGAATTGTGAGAGATCAACAGAAGTACTTCGTAGGGATTTTGGGGAGGGAGACCAGACCGATAAGAGAGGGGAGGCGGAGCCGATGGAAGGATTGACCTTGACAAAACATTATAATGACCGAATAGAGATTAATCTGGAGATTCGGACACTATTGGGGGATGAGGGCAGGGTTTTCGCTGGGGAATATGTAGCAATGGGGGGTGGAAGGGAGGTAGGACAACCTATTGAGGGGATCATGACTGGGGTAACTCAAAGGGAGGGGAGATTGGAACCGGTTGAGGAAGTAGAATCTGAGAATATGAAGGTGCTGAAAATAGTAGAGCAAGCATTGCAGAAAGTGATTATGGGGAGGAAGGGATTAAGGAGGAGTAGCCGAAGAGGGGACGTAAAGTGGGACAAAAGCGAGGCCCAAGTAGTGGGAAAGGCAATGTTAGCCCAATAATAAAGTTCACAAAATTTTAAAAGCCCAATGAGTAGTGGCCCAAAATTTTGAGAAACCTGAAATGCAAGTCAGACCCCGCCAAAATGAAGTCAGGCAGAGCGGTTGAGTGGGAGATCGTGTGCCAAACCGTCTATGTGCAAGCTTCGAGTATAAACGTCTGGAGAAGGCTCATTTGGGGGACACCTTCAACTCTCCACAGAGAAACTGCATTTTAATTTCTTACTTTCTGCATTTTCCGTTCTTTCAATTCTGCAATTCCTTTTCGTTTGTTCTTTCTGCAATTTCTTTACTGCTTTGCTTGCGCTCCTGTAATTCCATTCTACATTCTGTAATCTCTTCAAAGTCATCAATCAAAAAGAGGTTTTCAGCCTCTATAAATTTCTTGTTCAACAAATTGGCACGCCCAGTGGGACCGAAAGTGGAAACCATATCCGCTTAGAGGTTGTTTATGCGTCTAAGATCTGGACGTTTGGTGAGTAATTTAACGCAGAAATTTGAGGAAATGTCTCTGCAAGAGAAGACACCTGTTAGAACGTCGTCTGAGGATGCAATTGAGACGACGAGTACTGTCCAGCCACAACAGGGGATAATGCAGACCCCCACACTGACGGAACAAATGCGGCTTGCGATGACCGAATCGATGGCCGAGTTCATGCCTCTACTCACGAGGCATCTAATGGACGTTTTGCGGCCTGCTATGGCCGACCAGATTGACCGAGGCTTCAATGCTCTTCGGACTCAACATGAAGCAACTGCTTCTGCAACCGCTCTTGTAAGCGGCGTTAACACGCCGATGTGTTCAGGGCCGTCAGGCGGCCAAATACGGGCTTGGGGAGCAGCACCCAGTCAGCCACCACTACCTGATGTAGGAGGCTTGCCTAGTCCGTTCGTGAATCCGTATCAGACAGCCTACGCCTATACCCCAGCGGCTCCTATGGTGCCGAATGTTGGGTATGCAGTGCCTCCAGCGCCGATTTATGCGGCACCAGGGTGTTTGATGGCCACCAGTGTATCACCAGGCTGTACAGCGGCCTCTGGGGCCACTTGTGTGCCACCTCGACAAGCGGCACCTAATGTGCCGAATGTTCCTGTTATACCCTACATGGCGACACAGCCCTGGGGACAGGCACCTCAACCTTGGGGGCAGACACCACCGCAAGGGGGGCAGACGCCACCACAAGGGGGGCAGACGCCACCACCAGCCGCCATGGCTCCTCTTACAACCCCAGTGGCAATGCCACCTGCGCAGGCGCCAGTCGTGTCACCCGAATTGCTCGCAGACATGATGCAGCAACATTTCGGGATCCAACTGAGGCCGATGGAGCGGCCAACATATCGTAAGCCGTACCCTGATTGGGTTGATACCATGCAACCCTACCCACGAGGCTTCAAGATGCCTGAATTCTCCACGTTCTCAGGGGATGAAGGCAGGTATACCGTGGAGCATGTGGGCAGGTTCACTGCACAGTGCGGGGAGGCAGCATCGAACGACTGGTTGAAACTGAGGCTCTTTAGCTCATCCCTCACCGGTCCGGCTTTCGCATGGTATGCGTCTTTGCGGCCTAATTCTGTCCAGAATTGGGCTGATTTGGAGCGAGCCTTCCATGAAAGATTCTATACACCCCTTTCCCAGGTTAGTCTCGCAGATTTAACTAATGCAAGACAATATGCCGACGAGACGGCAAGTGCCTTCATTAATAGGCTACAACGGCTTAAGGGCCGGTGTACTATGGCAATCCCCGAGAGGGAAATAGCCAACATAGCGGTATCCAATATGTTGCCTAAACTGGCCGAGAGAGCGGCCCGACTGGAAAAATTCCTGGAGGAACAGGAGGAAAAGCGTCCTACGCGTCGAGTCCACTTCGAGGAAGTGAGGCTCAATGACGAGGAGGACGAACCTGTGGAGGTGGCTGTAGCGGAGTTGGTCCAAACAACCAAGCCACACACTTGTGCGGCCCTCAAGCCGCCAAAGCAGAAAGAGGCCAAGTACAAGCCTGAGGAAGACCTTTTTGATATGAGCAGGGCGGATCAAGTGTTTGATGCCCTACTCAAAGATGGAGTAATTAAGCTGCCTGAGGGGCAGAAGTTACCAGCGGCCGAGGATATTCGAGGCCGATCCTTCTGTAAGTGGCATAATTCTTACACTCATAGCATTACTAAGTGTAGGAGTTTTAGAATTGCCATCCAGAATAAAATTAAAGAGGGACGATTAAAAATTGCAGGTATGAAGGTGGATGTAGACCCGTTTCCTCAGCTTCATGTTGGTGCTTCTGGGTTCATCCCAAATCCAGAGGCTGGCGGTTTTAGTAGCCGGGCTGAGGAAGGAAGCGAATGTGTTGAGATCAATGAGCAGGATGAGGACTTGTTGTCTGACGAATCCGAGACTGAAAAAGAAAGGGAATTATACAGCAAGCAACCTAAGTTTAAGAATATGTCCCAGGAGGAGTTCAAGAAAGTCCTCGAGGCTGAAGAGAAAGAATTCCAGAAGAAGCAGAAGCCTCCATTGAGGATTGAGATCCCAAAGCCTGCATTGGAGATCCGTGAAAATGGGAGACATCAGCCTGTAACTCGGGACTATAGGCCGGGAGTACATGTAGTACCAACTTGGATGAGACGTCCTGAGCACCCCGCGGAGGCTGAAAGGTGGATGATGAATCGGACTGAGAGGAGATCTGCTCCGAGGGAGCCGCCATCCATGACCAGAAGCCAGTTCAGAAAGGCTCAAAGAAGGTATGCCGAGGAAATGCGGCAATGGGAGGCTCAGATTCATAAGTTGGGGGCATCTAGGCCTCGGAAGCCAATTCAACCAACCTACTTTAGGTCCCAAGGGGAGACCTCTGAACGACGAAGGCATGTTCATGAGAGGTTGCAATATCCGGAAAGAAGGCATCCTTCTTGGAAGCCCAGTTCACCCGTACTGCCTCGTAGGCCAGTTTGTGAGCGGCTTCAGCCAAGCCGAGAAACCGATAGGAGGAGGACACCTGAGGCGCCAAGGGGAACACCTCAGCCGCCATCCTCCTTCACTAGGAGACCGGTGCGGGAAAGGTTGCAATGGGCGGAACGCCAGCCGCCATCACCTCAACCTAAGAACACAGATGCTAAACCCCCACAAACCAAGCTTCAGCCGCCAACTTCTCAAGACAAAGGTAAGGCGGTCGCTGAGTCAAGTACTGCGAAGAATGTGACTATGTCTTGGGCAGATAAATTCATGGAGAGATTTGAGCGTATGGGTGAGCCAGGTACATCCAGTACGAGAGAGATGGCGATGATGAAGGTTCTTACTAGATACTTCGCTTACATAGCGGCCCACCTGGCTGGTCAGTTGGGAAGTGAACCTGATAGCTATGAGGGGTTCCTAGCTTATTGTAAGACAGTGGATGAATCTGAGCAAGCAAAGTCAAAGTCGAAAGTTGATCCTACATGTGATGATGTTTTAGTGAGCTTCGGTGCAGTCACTCCGAAAGAAGTGGAAGCTGCTATAGAAGCCAACCAAGAGGATCCCAAGGTGGGGATTGGCGCTTTAGGTGTCATCCCTGACGATATTAGCGGATTGGACGATATGGATCTTGACGAGGAAATTAAGCTAGACACTTTCTGGGATAACCTTGAGGAGGAGCTTAAGGAAGCAGGCTTCGAGTATGGACAGGAAGAGGATCCAGTAGACCCTGCTGTGCCTATGCAGGTCGTAGGGCTGGCGGCATAGGAACAAGTTAGCGATGCAGAGTCTGAGATCTGGGATGAAGAAGAGCCGTCATTTGCTAGGCTGATTGAAGAAATGGATGAGATGATAGCAGAATTATCGCACCCAACCAGATGTCTCCTTGAGGAGTTGGGCGGCCAATCTGCTCAGAGGCCAACTTTCGCCCAGTTTGCTAAGCCAGAAAGGTCTCAAACAAGACAGCTGAAGCCATTGTACATCAAGGCTCATGTTGATGGACGTCCTTTCAGTAGGGTATTCGTTGACAATGGGGCAGCGGCAAACGTGATGCCGATGTCGACTCTGAGGAAGCTTGGGAAGAGTGAGAAAGATTTGATCCCTACCAGGGTGAAGATGTGTAGCTTTGTTGGAGAAGCAACCCAACCTGCAGGGTTTATAACGGCGGACGTCACTGTGGGATCTAAGACTATCAAGGTAGCATTTTTTGTGGTGAAGTCGAAGACCTGCTACTCAGCATTGTTGGGTCGAGACTGGATTCACATGGCAGAATGTGTGCCATCCACCTTACACCAAAAATTACTTATATGGGATGGTGAACACGTCGAGCTGGTGGAGGCAGATCCTCAGCCCTTCAAAGGGCCAGATAGCAATAACGATGAAGCCGTCTTCTACTTAGAAGACATTCAGCCTGCGTCAACCTTGATTGGCGTTGATGTGGACCTGGAGTCCATCGACTTTACTTCAAGCGGCTTCAAGCTACATTCAGTAGACAGCCGACATGATGCCTCACGTTCCTCATCATGAGCGACCAAGACGTCTACCAAGACTTGTTGCGGCGGCTGGTTGATTCTGAGGTGATGATGGGCGCCGAAGACAAGTCTAAAAACATGATGAACAATAGGCCATCTGAGTGGCCATCACCTGTGAAGCGGACATTGCCTAGTCCAGAGGCCAAGGAACCACTGGTGGACATCAATCTGGGAACTGAGGTGGAGCCGAAGTTGACTAAAGTAAGTGCGTCTTTACCTGATGAGGAGCGGCACCAACTAGTGGAGCTGATTCAGAAGTATAAAGATTGTTTCGCATGGCAGTACACGGACATGCCAGGGCTTTCAAGGGAACTCGTGGAACACAAGCTGCCTACTCACCCCGAGTTCAGGCCTCACAAACAGCCGCCTAGACGGTTTGATCCAGACACCATCCCAAAAATAAAGGCTGAGATCGAAAAGCTTCTTAGAGCAGGTTACATTAGAACTTGTCGTTATGTAGAATGGCTTGCAAATATTGTACCTGTTGTAAAGAAGAATGGTCAATTGAGAGTCTGTATAGACTTTAGAAATTTAAACTTGGCTACGCCCAAGGATGAATATGTAATGCCAATGGCCGACATGCTTGTTGATGCGGCCGCTGGTCATAAATTTTTATCATTAATGGATGGTTATTCTGGATACAATCAAATCTTTATTTCTGAAAACGATGTACACAAAACGGCATTTCGTTGTCCAGGACCAGTGGGCATCTTCGAATGGGTAGTGATGCCGTTTGGCTTAAAAAATGCCGGGGCAACCTACCAAAGGGCCATGAATATGATATTTCATGATTTAATTGGACACATACTTGAAGTGTACATCGATGACATTGTGGTTAAATCATGTGAATTTGGCGAACATTTGAACCACCTTGAACAAGCTTTTGTCAGAATGAGGCAACACGGGCTGAAGATTAACCCCGCTAAGTGTGCCTTTGGAGTGGCGGCTGGGAACTTTTTAGGCTTCCTGGTACATGAGAGAGGCATCGAGGTGGATCAGAATAAAGCCAAGGCAATATTGGAGGCCCGGGCACCATCAAACTTATAGGAGCTTCAATCTTTGATGGGTAAGATCAATTTCCTAAGAAGATTCATCGCTAACGCTGCGGGAAAAATGAAAGCGTTCACCACCTTGCTCAAGGGAAGGAAGAACGAGGTATTCATTTGGACGGCTGACCATCAGGCGGCCTTTGACGAGATTAAAGGAGCTTTAGCCAACCCTCCAGTATTGATGCCGCCCAGGCCGGAGGCGCCATTGAAGCTGTATGTGTCAGCCGCCGAGGAGTCCATAGGATGTTTGCTCGCACAAGATGATGAGTATGGCAAGGAAAGAGCCATCTACTACATTAGTAAGACACTACAAGGTCCAGAAGTAAGGTACACAACCCTAGAGAAGCTATGTTACGCGTTGGTGTACTCGTGCAACAAACTGGAACATTATATGCTACCGAGGACAGTCTATGTAGTGGCTCCATTTGATTTGGTCAAGACTTTGTTGCAGAGACCAGCCTTGAAAGGCCGCCAGGCCAAGTGGGCTATGAAACTTAGTCCTTTTGCTCTTGTATACGTTCCTCAGAAGGCGGTCAAGGGACAGGCCTTAGCGGACTTCTTAGCTCAACATCCCTCAATGATGTTGCCCGAAGAACCCGAAGAATCATTCATAGGATTTGAACCTTGGGAGTTAACTTTCGATGGGTCCTGCGCAAGCAGCGGTTCAGGGGCCGGTATTACAATTACTAGTCCTTTCGGGGAACATTGGAAGTTGGCTCGTGAGTTGGAGCCTGGTACAACCAATAATCAAGCTGAATATGAGGCTTTAATTTTCGGCCTGGAGACAGCATTGATGAAGGGTGCCAGGTCCATTGTAGTTTTTGGAGACTCACAAGTTATCTTAAAACAATTGACAGGAGAGTATGAGTGCAAAAGTCCGAGGTTGATTAAAGGTTATGAAGCCGCTCTAGAGCTATTAGGTAAATTCTCGGAGGCTACTATCAGTCATGTGCCTAGAGACCAAAATAAGGAGGCCAACGAAGCGGCTCAACTAGCTTCAGGCTGGCAGGTTGGTTGCCCTAGGGGGGCAACACACATCGCTGTCATCACTAATGAGTCTGAAGGACAAGAAGAGACTCAACCTCAAAATCCAGTTGACGATTGGAGGACAGATATTATGCAGTATCTTGAGAATCCGTCGTCCGGAGGAGATAGCTCTATGAAGGTAAAAGTCTTAAGGTATACGGTGATTGATGGTGAGTTGTTCCGAAGGGCGCTCGACGGTTTGTTACTTAAGTGCATCGGTCCTGAGGAAGCTAAGCTAGTGATGGGAGAGGTCCATGAAGGAATTTGTGGCTCCCATAGAGCGGGACCAAGCATGAGATGGAGTATTCACCGGTATGGGTATTTTTGGCCAACAATCATGGAGGATTGTATCACTTATGCTCGAGGATGCGAGGCTTGCCAGAAACATGGTCCCATTCAAAGGGTGCCGGCGGAAGAATTGCATTCAGTCGTGAAACCTTGGCCATTCCGTGGCTGGGGGATGGACATCATTGGGAAGATTCATCCGTCTTCATCTAAGAATAACGCGTTCATACTTGTGGCCACTGATTATTTTACCAAGTGGGTAGAGGCGTGGCCAATGAGGAAGATTGATCAAAGCGATGTTATTAAATTTGTGACTGAGCTGATACATCGATTTGGGATACCTCAAACTATCACTGCCGATCAAGGAACGGTATTCACAGGTGAGAAGTTTATGGCTTTCGCTAAGCAATTTGGGATTCGCATATATCATTCTACTCCATACTATCCCCAAGCAAATGGTCAAGCCGAGGCTACTAACAAGATCTTGGTAAACATGATCAAGAAGGCAGTGGGAGACATGCCTAGGAAGTGGCATGAGACCTTATCAGAGGTCCTGTGGGCGTATAGAAATTCTAAGTCTACCGCCACTGGATTCACGCCATACTACCTGACGTATGGACATGACGCTGTCCTATCTTTAGAGATCACGGTTCCATCGCTGAGGGTGGCTCAGCAGCATCACTTAGAGCTAGCTAAGTATGAGGAGGCCATGTTGCAAGAGTTGGAGACGGCGGATGGTGACAAGCTGGTCGCTTTGGAGAACATCCGACGTCATAAAGGTAAGATCGCGAAGTATTATGACAAGAAGGTTCGAGGCAAGGTGTTCAGTGAAGGGGACCTAGTGTGGAAGGTGATTTTACCTTCAGGGGTGCGCGATAATGAAACTGGAAAGTGGTCTCCAAACTGGGAAGGACCTTTCATTGTTACTCAGAAATTGATTAATGGTGCATACAAATTGATGGATATTGATGGACAAGAGCATAAACAAAGTATCAATGCAAAATATCTCAAAAGGTATTATCCATCAGTCTGGGAATCGGAGTAAGTCAAATATAAATGCATCAATTCAAAAGTGGTCGTATCGAGGGCCAAATGTAGCAAAAAAAAAATATATACTAAGGAAAACCAAAGGATGACTAACAAGGTCCCACCACAAGCCGGTGGGCTAGCTCATAAACGTACCAAAAGTGCGAATCCTAAAGCTACTGAGAAGGAGGCGGCATCCTACTGCCGAGTATGCGACCTTGCATGACTGTCCAACGATTGCATGTACGCCCAAATGTGTCGGTAATACGACGAAAAGCAGCGTCGGCAACACGAGCGCGAGCGTCTGCCCGTGGTCGAAGACCCTTCGACAACTCAGCTGATAGGTCGCGTTGGTCGGCGACTAAGCGGTCATGAGTGGTCTGCAAGGCAGCAACCTGTGTGGACGTCTCAGTCAAGCTAGACTCGAGAGAAGTAAGCCCATCCTTGGCTTCCTGAATAGTACGTCTCCTATCTGCAATGGAGCGTCTCTGATGTGCTATAACACGCTCTGCCTCTGCAATGAGCCGCTCTGACTCTCGGATATCGCCCTCTGCAGATGTAATGGCGCTCTCCAGCTGTGATTTTTGGTTCTCTTGAACCACACGAGCCTGAGATAACTGCTCGCGCTGGGGACGAATCGCCTCCAACTGAGAAAGAGTCTCGAGATGTCGTGACTCAAGATCGCCAATAAGGGTCAAGGCTTCGGCAGACTCATCCGCAATACTCCTGTAACTAGGGAAAGAAACAGACAGCTCAGAGATGAGATATGAAAAATCCTGGAAGTCGGCATCCTCAACAAAGGTGGGGACCGAGCTGATGGCAATGAGCAAGTCGTCGAGACTGGAGACTATCTCAGCGGTCAGAGGGCCAGTCCGGGATGTAAGAAGGCGGTCAAGTGCCTCACACGTCTTAGCGACATCGCCACTGATAGGAGTGTGGGTGCTCGAAGTCATAGGATCTATAGAAGGAACCTGAGGCACCTGCAAGTAAGAACATATTAACATTTGCAACACGGAGAGCTAACCATAATGAAGACAAGAAAGAACAATACCTGAGGAGTCGGGGCGTGGTCGACTAAATCAGCTGAAGGTACGACAGAGTCAATCACTGGAGGTGGCGCCTGACCAGTAGGGGCCTATGGTCGAAACAAGCGAACTTTCCTTAGCATATGTTCCTCCGCAAGATGGAAGCAAACAAGGGAATGAAAATAGCATGAGGCTCGAAATACCTGAGAGGCCAGCGTGAGAGGCGGTGTAACTGCAGAGGTATGAGACGCAGCCTGAGGAGAAGGCAGACAAGTCCTCTGATCCGAAGGGACCTGGAGAAAAAGCGTGATGATTCGTTCTGTTTCTAGAAATAAGTCGAAATTAAAAGTGACATAATGAATAAATACCTGAGAGGCCCGATCAATGCTAGTGGAGATATCATCAGTCGAATGGAGAGATGGGTCCACGTGGGCCTGAGAAAAAAAAAAGAGAAAAGAATGCGGCCATAAGTTATCGAGATAGGAACACACAAACGAGTACGAGGTTAAATATACCTGCGAGGGATCCGTAACCGCGGTCTCCTGGACATCAGGGTGGTATCTAGGATCATCCACACCATGAGCAGAGATGTAGTCGGCACGAGCCTGCAACTCGTCTATGGTATCATGGTCGCCAGTATCAACACCCGCACTGCGTGATCGTCATGATCAACCTCGCTATCAATCATACTCACAAGGCCATCGTCAGGGTCGACTGAATCGGCCTCCATGTGAACGTCGTCTCCAGCGTCATCGTTGCCCATTTCATCCTCCTCACTTGAATCTGCAGATTCACCTCCGTCGTCGTCATCACGATCTCCAGTGTCATCAGTGGCACCATCGTCCATGTCCTCGTCCCGAGCTAAGGAGTTCGAACTACTACCGGTGGATGTCCCACGAGACCTATAATAGGAAACTGTAGAAGTGGATAGATGTTAGACAAAAGAAAGAGGATTATAAGGGCACGTGTGAAATAAATCAAAAGGTACCTCTCGGACGTTTGCGAGATGGAGGAGGCGCAGCTGAGGTCTTCGGGACAACGCTCTGAGATGCAGGAATGGGGGCTGACCATATTGCAGCTCCGCGAGCACTAGAAGCAGGATCACCCGGTGGGAGAGCCGAGGGCCGAGAGGAAGACGGTCCTGCTGTGACAGGAGCTCGCTGAGAAGACGCATCTCCAAAACGCTCTATAAGACTGGCCTCAGTCGGCAAGAGCGAGGTAATGTACGGGGTCCACCAAGCCATAAACTGAGTAGCAAGTGTCCCAGCAGGGGTGAAGGGCAGATAAGATGAAGACGTCAGGCGACCCAACAGAGCAAGAATAGCAAAGAGATCCGCGTCGGTCAACCCCGAGCCTCTGGTAGCCGGCCACTGTACTCCACGTGGGAGACCAAGTCGGCATCCAAACTGTCGAGCTAGAAGATGAGGGCAATAAGGCTCAGCACTGAGCGGGTTGGACTTGTCGTGCTGCTTAAGGCCACTCAAAAGTAGATGCGGCTTCATAGCGGTGTTCCATGTGTCCTCGCCAAAATTGGCGTCTGGGGCAGAAGGCGAACATAGGAGCTCAGCTAACAGTGTACCCCGCCGGGCGTAAGGGAACAAACCAAGGGAACCAGGCTTATAAGACATAAGCCAACGCAAAATCTGTAATCCGTCTCTATCTAATAGCTTGCCATCCCGAATGACCACAGACTGAATAGCTAAAGGAAAACACAATGGTGTTTTCGGCAGGCAATCTTTCGGATCAGGGCGAGCCACACCACGAAATAAGCGCGGGAAGTACAGCTGAATCCATAGCTGCATGAACCATAAAGGGCTTGAAGCCTGGCCGGCCAGATCTGTCCCTTGGGCGATGGAGTTGGCTACCTTCGACATGCCATTGAACAAAGTAGCAAGAAGGTAGGAGCCAATCGCCAAAGTATCACGGGGGTCACTATCAACAATGGCCAGAACATAAGGCAAAGCAGTACGTAGCACGGTGCAGGCGCTAGAGCAAACAATGAACCGGTTGAACCACATCAAGAGGAATGCAACATGTTCTTGGCGTGTAGGGGGTCCAATCACTCTGTTGTGATCAATGAAAGTCTTATACTTTTTGGATTCTTTGCCTGCGGGGCAGATCATGTCACCAAGATGAGAATCCTCTGCATCAAGGGAGTGAGTCAACTCCGAACCAACAACAGACAGCCCCGTAATCATCATGACGTCCAATAGGGTGGGACCTACGAAACCACAGGGAAGCTGGAAAGCATTGACTGAAGAATTCCAGAAACCCATAAAGTAGTAAAGCAGACGATGGTCGAGCACAATAGGCTTCATGGACAAGAGTATGGCGTCTCCAATCCCTCGTAAATCCCATTCTTTGGAGTATGATCTCCGCATCCTGCGGGCCCAGTCAATATATCGCTCTGTGCTATTCCTTTCAGTCGGAAGCTTCGGGCTTTTCTTTTTGCGCTTGGAGACTGGCTTGGTAGCACCTGATGGGTGAGACCGAATGACTTTAGTGCGGGAGATGAAGGCCCTGGTAAAGGCCCCCTTATTGATGGGAAGTGAGCAAGACAGGAAGTCATGGGCAGTCGTACCATGCGCACCACTATGATAAAAAGGCCGGAGGACAGGCACCGGCTCCTCGCAAGTGAAGTCATAGGCTTCATCGTCGGATGAAGGGAGATCCTCCATATCCTATATCAATGAAGAGATGACTAAAAGTTATATGAGAAAATGAAACTAAGTAAGTGGTAAGGAAAATTCTTGTACTAACCTGGGGAGAAGGGACACGAGGATGAGCGAAACCAGTGAATCCGGACGTATTAATTGATGCCTGAGCGGCTGCTTTCAGCTTAAGTATAGTGTCTGGCAACTCATTTGTGGCAGCTGACGTTCCTATATGAGCAGGCAATGTAGAGGCCACAACATCCGAAGGCTGTATGACGGAGTCTCGAGACTGCAAAGGGGCGGCTGGTATGGTGGAACTCACCAAAGCCTACATTGGTGAGCACATTAAATCCTCATCTATTGGGAACCACATTAAGAAAAAGAAAATCGAAAGCCAAAGGGTGTCAATCAAACCTGAAAAGCCGGTGTGCGAGAGGACAAGGCTGCGAAACCTGAGCCTGCAGGTGGCAGAGTGGCGGCCTGCATCCCTGATATGGAGGCCGATACTCCGGGGGTGGTAGCTGGGTCTTGAAATAAAGATCGAGGTTCCTTCCCGACACCGTGGCCGGAAAATGGTGTAGTGACGACCCGAGTTTGCAACGAGGCAGCCTGTAGGATGATTTCATTAAGTTAAGAATATGGAGGTTGCTCCAAAGAGTTTACATGCCAAAAGAAAGGAAATATTATGCGTCGAAACAAACCTGAGCAATGGTCGAACGCGGAGCAGTAGTCCCAAAAGGCTGTGAAGTGGCGACGGAGGGTCTCCCAATGGCGGCCTGGGCTTGCGTAGTGGCGGCCTGCATGGGAAATTCCGTCAAAATTTATGTAGTAAAGTAGGGATCAAGAGAAGCAAAGAGAAGCGTCATGCAAGGAGACGAACCTGAGTAGCAGCCACGAGGCCAGAAGACAAATTAGTGGCGGCCTGACTAGGGAGGATGGCGGCTGGCACTCCCTTAGTGGCGGCTAAGGCCCCTCCAGTGGCGGCCTGGACAGATGTAGGTCATTTCTCCGAATCCTAAATTATCAAGTAAACAAAGCAATATTCAATCAAGGAAGGCCAATTCATCATTGTGTCTATTATCAAGTAACCAGGGACGGCAAGGCAGACATTTTTGTTCGCCAGGTTCTAAATCATCTAATAACTTAGGATTGTCTTAGACTAACATGTGACTAGTGGCGGCCAAGAAGCATAATATGGCGGTCGAAGCCCTCTTTATGGCGGTCGGAGTGTCTCAGGTGGCGGCCAAGAAGCACAATGTGGCGGCCCTCTTCATGGCGTTCGAGTGTCTAAGGTGGCGGCCAAAGTGAGTTATGAGTCTGAGATTATCTAAGTTAATAACTTAGGATTGTATTAGACTAACATGTGACTAGTGGCGGCCAAGAAGCACAATATGGCGGCCGAAGCCCTCTTCATGGCGGTCGGAGTGTCTCAGGTGGCGGCCAAGAAGCACAATGTGGCGGTCCTCTTCATGGCGTTCGAGTGTCTAAAGTGGCGGCCAAAGCGAGTTGATGAGTCTAAGATTATCTAAGTTATTGAACAAGATCAAACGAGACGCCATACAAGCACAAGTGGCGGCCAAGAAACCTGTGGCGGCCGAACGCCCTGGATGGCGGCCCTAGGCCTAGAGTGGCGGCTGAGCTCGCAGTTTGGTGGTTCAGCGGATAGTATAAGTTATGTTGCTAAAATCTTAATTCATCAAGCAATATAATACTACACCATGAGGAATTGATCTAGCCTAAGCATCTATGAAACGACAAAGTAATATGCAATTAAGGAAGCAAGGGTTCATCATGCTAAGTGTCTATTGAAGTTAAGATGGATTGACTACACCATGAGCCCTAAGTGGTGGCCAACATGACAAAGAGGCTTGTTTTTTAAGCACTTCGCCCAAAGAGGTACGGAATGGCAGCCGAAGCCTCTCAAGTGGCGGCCAAGACAAGCAGAAGGGCGGCGAGGTGTGTTAAAATGAAGGCTAAGATTTTCCCTTACACAAATTGTTCACAAAAATTTCTATAGTTCTAAATAAGTTCTAAATCATCAAGTTAATAGCATCATACAAACGAATACTATCAAGAGAAAAGGAATCGAACAAAACAAGAAAACGAAACAAACCGGGGTGGTCATGGCGACAGTGGCGGCGGCCGAAGTGCCTGTGATGGCGGCTGAGGTTGGATTCGTGGCGGCTGAGGTTGGTTTCGTGGCGGCTGAGGATGGATTCATGACGGTCGGGCAGCGAGAATTGGCAGCCAGGACTCTTCGAGATGGCTGTCTGATGGTGCAAAGTGGCGGCCAAGAACTGGCATACACAAAAAGTCTCGTGCTACCACGGAGGACACGCAGAATGGCGGCCCGGGCGTCGCGAATGGCGGCCGAGGAAGGTCAGATGGCGGCCAAATAGTATTCGATGGCGGCCGACTCAAGAGCGGTCCAAATAGCACGGATGGCGGCTAGGAGCCTCCCAAGGGCGGCCGAGAGGCTCCGGATGGCGGCTGGCGCGCGAAGAGCGGCGGCCTGGTGGAACGCACAAATGGCGGCCAAGGAGGCCTCGGCGGTGGCCCGGTGACGTGGCGGCTGACCTAGGCAGGAGGGCGGCCTAACACGAGCTGTGGGCGGCTGGAAGTGTCACGCACTCAGAGGGCGGCTAGATGAGCGCAGATGGCGGTCGGACGAATCCAGGTGGCGGCCCGGCGCACGTTGGTGGCGGCCAGTGAGGAAAAAAAAAAAAAAGGAACGAAAGTTTTGGCTCCAGCAACTAGGTATCCTTTTATAAAGATTTAATGGGCCGGGCTTAGGTCAAACGCGCAGATTCATCTTGGGAAGCCCTAATCAGACGAATCACGCGAGGGGGGCATCTGTTAGCCCAATAATAAAGTTCACAAAATTTTAAAAGCCCAATGAGTAGTGGCCCAAAATTTTGAGAAACCTGAAATGCAAGTCAGACCCCGCCAAAATGAAGTCCGGCAGAGCGGTTGAGTGGGAGATCGTGTGCCAAACCGTCTATGTGCAAGCTTCGAGTATAAACGTCTGGAGAAGGCTCATTTGGGGGACACCTTCAACTCTCCACAGAGAAACTGCATTTTAATTTCTTACTTTCTGCATTTTCCGTTCTTTCAATTCTGCAATTCCTTTTCGTTTGTTCTTTCTGCAGTTTCTTTACTGCTTTGCTTGCGCTCCTGTAATTCCATTCTACATTCTGTAATCTCTTCAAAGTCATCAATCAAAAAGAGGTTTTCAGCCTCTATAAATTTCTTGTTCAACAGGCAAGAAGGTGAGTGGGATAGAGGGAGACCAGTTCGCCCAATTGGAGTTCACAACTGTTCTGACGAAAGAAGGCGTAAAATTGGTTGATTTTTCAGAGATTGCTGAGATTATGGAAGTGGCAGACATTCTGGGGTTATGATAATGACCAAAATTGACCATTATTTTTAATCTATTTCCGTGTCTAAACATGGACATTTGATCGCATTTCGGTCTTATTTAAATAAGAAAGAAGTTGAATTTGACAGATATATGAAAATTTGTAAAATAATAAGCTAGTATTGAAAAATACAAAAATATTGTTATTTTATTAAATTTGTGTTAAAAAATTACAAAAACAAAATAAAAAGATTAAAAATCCCACACTTGATTTGAATATAGTCATTGGTTCTGTGGTGTCTGTTCGGTGGAACACGGGTCCATTAGACGGAACACAAGCCAAATAAATTGACAGGCCCAATCAAATATATAAAAACCCTACAAGGGTTGTTTCAGCGATGTCTCAACAACCTGCAAACCACAGCCAAAGGCAAACACAGAAACAGAGTGCGGAAAACATAAACAAGAACACAAGAGTTTGATCACCCAGTTCGATCCACCGATCTACATCTGGGGGCTCCAAGCCAGGATTCACTAAATCTCCAACAAACTGATCGAACAAGAGTCAACCACACCTTACATACCCTTACATTCCAATGAACTCTCCTATCTACCCAAATAGACTAGAAGAACACAAGGGAGCATCAACTATCTACCCAAATGCACACAATTCACCGGCAGGTATTAAGGTGGTGTTTGTGGAATCTAGCTAATTAACAAGTTAAGCTCAATGGTGCTAAGAACACCTACAATATACCCAGATTGTGTTTACAAACAATAAATCCAGAAATGCATAAACACAATCCTAATTACCCCATGAATAATAGAAGACACAGCAGCTAAAAGTATACCAGTAGCAGAACAGTTGTTGATGCCTTCTGCAAACAACGAAAACCAGGGGTTTCTTCTTCAGCTCTCAATCCGCCATAATCACAGCTTAGGAATCTGTTAATGCTCTGTAAAATGAGCTGTGATTGCGGCTAGACTCTCTCACAATCCCTCAAGGACGAAGGTAGGTATTTATATGGGTTTTAAGGCCCATCTAAACCCTTCTAAGGCCTGCTAGGGGAAATGCCACGTCACTGTACTATTCTGTGCTTTTTCCAGTGAAGAGAATAAAGCGTTGTTGGCAAGATGTTGCAACAACGGTAACTATCACGAACATCTTCACAATAAAATATCCCTAACAATCTCCCCCTTTGTGGAGATGATCGGGCCAAGTAGTCAAAACAGTGGAGGAAGCACAGAATGACAATATCATAACAGAGAGCAACAAACACAACAAGCATTCATGCCAATAAGAATAGAAGCAGATGCAGAGTAGGCATAATCAAAAGGCATCCAGAAATATCCAATATTCAGAGAATATCCATCAATAAGCCAGAATACTATTTCAGACCAGAAAACCAGAATCCATCACCAAAAAAACAGAAAAACCAGAAAAACCACAAAACCAGAAAGTTGTTCCAACATCATCAGAATTACAGAAAGTCCAGTAGAAATAATCAGCACTCTAGCAATCCCTTCCACTGTATCTCCCCCTTAATTGGCAGATCAGGGAGTACCCTCAGAGTCATTCTCCCCCTCAGCTGGAGCATCAAAAGAATGGGGAAGCAGGGCCACCAGCTTTCGAACCTTCCTCTTTAATCCCATCTGCTTATCGTTCAGAATGCCCAACTCCTTCTCCACTTGTTGCAGCTCACTGCGGATATGATCAACAAGAGCAGAGCCAAGCTTTTGGGGTCCAAGCTTGAAGTCATTATGGAACCCTTTAAGCTTATCAGAAGGAAGATATTTCTTGACCTTAATGAAGGTTTCATTAGGGGCAAGCAGATGGCAAGACTGGGCAAACAAGGTGATGAGAGCAGGGTAGGGCAGTTGGGTATTCTTCTCAATTGTCACATGAGAGAACTTCAACATATGCTTAATGATCAGGTAACCATAGTTGAGAATCTCAGGACATTCATCAATCGAAAACAGAAATTTACCCATATGAGAACTGAGCTGGCTAGCATTAGAAGTGGGCAAGAAATTCGAAGCACCAATTCTAAAAAGGCAATTAAACTTCATAGAGAGATCAGAGGGACTCATAGCCTTTCTACTAAAAGCAAATTTCTTAGAAGCAGAAATAGTAGAAGCAATGGTGGCTAGCTCAGCATTAAGCAGATCAAAAGGATTGTTCTTGTCAGTGTTGGAGGGAAGTTCCAACAACTCATTTAAGACAGAGGGGGTGAAATCAAGCAGTTCTCCACGGAGATAGATTTTGCAATACCAAGGGGACACAGGATCAAGGATATCAGGGTGCAAATTTGCATAAAACTCTCTAACAACAGTAGGAGAATATCGTTTCAGAGTAGTAGCCCAAACAAACAAATGCTTCTTCTCTAAGTATTCAGAAAAGCCAATTTGATCATAGTATGGATGCACATAACACTCTTCAGAAATGAAACCTCGAGAGTGAAGGGTGTCCAAGGCATACCTTTCTCCATCAGCAGAGAAATACAGAGGAGAATGGGCATCCGATTCCTTAAGAGCAGGGATAGACTTCTTCCTAGGAGCTGTCTTCCGAGATTTCTTCTTCGAAGGTTGTTTGGGCGGTGTCGGAACAGCCTTACGCTTTCCTTTCTCACGGACTTGCCTTCTGAGTTCATCAAGAGGGGTATCATCAGGATCAACCTGGGATGGTTGTTCTTCAGTGGTTGGAACATCCTCAGACGGAGAACCTCCAAAAGGAACTTGTTGAGCAGTCCCAGAATGGGGTGGAGCATTGGACTCAGGATCAAGCATAAGCAAACCATCCCCAGAAGCAATAGCAGAAGGCGACAAAGGGGAACTGGAACCAGGAGGGACAGGAGCGGACGGAGCCACATCGGGGGCAGGGACCGAAGGGGGTGTCGGACTTGCAGCACCCGTGCTAGGGTTTGCTGGTGTCGGAACATCCGCTTTTGGATCTGCACCAACCGAAGGTGTCTCAACATTGTCCGTAGCAGTGTGAGGGACAGAACCCTTCTCCGGAGTAGGATCAACCTCCATATTAGCGTCAGATGGGTCAGCAACAAAGTAGTTGTCGATAACATCATCAACATCGTCCTGCGCATCCTCAAAATGCTCATCGACAGGAGAACGTTCAGCGGCAAGGCGAGCGCGATAGAGGGAATCATCGACTGCAAGTGGTTGAGCATCCACCACTTCATCAGGATTGTTATGGGAGCTTGAAGGAGACGCCATTGTGCGACGATTTCAAATTTGCAGAGAAGAGGGGAAAAAACAGAAAAAGCTGGAGACGAACTGCAGAGACGCACTGGGGAGAGAGAAAGAAGACGTGCGAGAGGTTGGAAAACCGGCAACCGTCTTGATCGGTTAAGGACAACTCCCCCTGGGCTTGGGCTTGGGCCAGAAAATATTATTTCATGAAATGCAGTGGCCCACCCGAGACATAGCCCACTAGTGAGAAAAGCAGAGGCCCAGACTGCGCCTCAATGATTCAAATCGAGAAGTCTCCAAGTTCTTCGTAAGGATGTCTGCGAGTTGTTCCAACGACGAGATATGCTGAATCTTGCATAAACCATCTTCCACCAAATTTCGAATAAAATGAAATCGAATGTCAATGTGTTTACTCCGATTATGTTGTACAGGATTCCTGGAGATGTTAATAGCACTGGTGTTATCACAGTGTATAAGAAAGTCATCCAAGGAAATTCCATAGTCCAAAAGCATTTGACGCATCCAAATTAATTGGGTACAACAATGAGCAGCAGCGATATACTCAGCTTCCGCAGTAGATAAAGCAACAACATTTTGCTTACGTGAGTACCAGCTGACTAAATTTTGGCCAAGATAAAAACAGCCACCAGTGGTTGATTTGCGGTCGTCAGAACAACCGGCCCAGTCAGAGTCTGTATAACCAGTGAGCTCAAGAGAGGAGCGATTAGAATACCAGAGACCAGGAAGGCCGGGAGTACCTTTAAGATATCGAAGAATCCTTTTCACAGCACGAAGGTGAGATTCTTTGGGGTCGGACTGATATCGAGCGCACACACCAACACTGAAAGAGATATCCGGACGACTAGCAGTGAGATATAAGAGACTACCAATAATACTTCGATACATCTTCTGATTAACTGAAATTCCAGATTCATCTTTGGTAATCTTGTCATGCTGTCCAAGGGGTGATTTTGCAATCTTGCAATCCTCCATTTTAAATTTCTGAAGCATGGTGCCAACATACTTCTCTTGATTAAGGAAAATCCCATCGGAGGTTTGCTTGATTTGAAGTCCTAAGAAAAAAGTGAGTTCACCCATCATACTCATCTCGAATTCAGTCTGCATAGAGTGGACAAATGCATCGCGAAGAGCATCTGAGGTCGAGCCAAAAACAATGTCGTCCACATAGATCTGTGCGACTAAAAGATGGTTGTTTGTACGTTGTACGAACAACGTCTTATCAACATTACCACGCACATAGCCTTTATCCAGGAGATAGGTAGACAAGCGTTCATACCAGGCACGGGGAGCCTGTTTTAGACCATAAAGTGCACGCTTGACCTTATAAACGTAATCAGGATGATCAGGACACTCAAAACCGATAGGCTGAGACACATAAATATCTTCCTTGATATAGCCATTCAAAAACGCAGTTTTGATGTCCATTTGATAAAGTTTGAAACCAAGAGAGCAAGAGATAGCAAGTAATAACCTGACAGCTTCGATGCGAGCAACAGGAGCGAAGGTCTCATCATAATCCAAGCCTTCGATCTGAGTAAAACCTTGTGCGACCAGGCGAGCCTTATTGCGAATGATCTTCCCATGCTCATCAGTTTTGTTCCGAAAAACCCATTTAGTGCCAATAACATTCACTCCAGTGGGTTGTTCCATCAACTCCCAAACATCATTGCGCTGGAATTGGAGTAACTCATCCTGCATTGCAGCTATCCAAAACTCATCTTGTAAAGCTTCATGTGCATTCTGAGGTTCAATAGATGAAACAAAGCAATTCATAACATGAAAGCACATATTGGCTAGTTCAGAGATGTTGAGTTGATGACCTCGAGTTTGTCTAGGACCAGAGAGATCACCAATAATATCATCCGTAGAGTGATACTTAGGTGCTCGTGGACCACGTTTTGGACCTCGCCTTTTGGGAGAATCTGGAGCTGATGGTTGTTCACCAGTTGTATCAACAACTTGATCAACATCTTCAGTATCAGAAACTTCAATAGGCGTTGAGGTAGGAACAGCTTCTGGAGGTGTGCTAGAGGAAACATGAGGGATAATCCTAATAGGATCATCATCATCATCACGAGAAGAGACAGAATCTGCAGAGATATGAGCATCATCAAAAACAACATTAACAGTCTCAATAACCTTGGAAGTCCTCTTCAAGTAAACACGATATGCCCTTGAATCCACTGAATATCCCAAGAAAATAGCTTCATCGGATTTGGAATCAAATTTTCTAACTGTGGTACGATCCTTTAAAGCATAGCACACGCTTCCAAAGACATGAAGATGAGAAATATTTGGAGTCTTTCCTCTCCAAATTTCATACGGAGTAGTAGTTGTCTGAGGACGCATGTACACACGGTTAATAATATAGCATGAGATATTCACCGCTTCAGCCCAAAAACGTTTCCCAAGTTTACTGGCATGAAGAAGAGAAGGAGCCATCTCCTGAAGAGTACGATTCTTCCTCTCTACCACACCATTCTGTTGTGGAGTATGTGGGGCTGAATATTCATGAGCGATACCAAGGTTGAGCAACTTCTTATTCTCTGCAACAGCAACTGCATGATCCTCTTTCACCAATTCATAACCTGCAAGAAGTTCATCATAATCATATCGGCTAGCTTCACCATCAGATTCATAAGTCTCTGTATCAGACAAATGTTCAGACAGAGTATCATCAGTTGTTAGAACAACGTCCTTTACAATAAAAGCTATCATCTCTCCATCTTCACTGTCAATTTCCTCCTCCTTGGAAGTTGAGCTGGCCTCATCATCACTCAAGGTGGCTTGAAGAGCTTTTCCAACTCTTCTCTTAGCAGTAGGACACTCAGAAGCTTTATGGCCAACACCTTCACAATCATAGCACTTCAAATTCTTAAATGTGTCAGGTAACTCCATCTTCTTGTACCCTTTCCTCTTATCATAGGATTTGTCTGACTTGTGCTTGGAAGGTTGTTCACGGGATGATGAAACACCTCGCTGATAACGTCCTTTATCATCTTTCCTGTAATTCAGCTTCTTGGCTCTCTTGTCCTGTAGAATCTTTGACAATTGTTTGGTTAGAAAAGCTTTCTCTTCTTGGTCAACACACTGAATTTCATCCTCAACTTTGAAGGCCAGATTACGAGTAGGCTCTTCCTCCAAGTAATTCATCTCAAAAGTCTGTAGTGAGCCAACCAAGGCTTCAAGAGTGAAGGTCTTGGTCTTCTCAAGTTCTTCAAGAGTAGAGACTTTTGGTTGATATCTACGAGTGACAGTCCTCAGCATCTTTCGAACCAACTTTGCATTATCATACTTCAATCCAAAGGACTGAGCCTCATTGACCAATTTCTTAAACCGAGCATGATAGGCAGCAATATTCTCATCCTCATGCATCCTGATGCTATCAAAGGCAGACTCAATTCTTTGAAGCTTCAGGGCTTGAACATCAGAGGATCCTTCATAGGCCGCTTCCAAGGCAGTCCAGGCTTCATGAGCTGTCTCACAGTTTGAGATAATGTGATATTGTGACTCATCAACAGCATTAAACAAGCAATTCAAAGCCGTGTTGTTCCCTTGTTCCTTGTTCTTCTGAGCAGCTGACATTTCTTCTTGAGTAGCAGGAACAAAAGTAGTAATGGCAGCAGACGTTTCAGTAGCAGGCGTGCGGACCTCTTTCATAGGTTGTTCCCAGGGTGTTAGAACAGCGTTCCAGACATCTACACCAGAGTGCTTGAGAAATATCCTCATTCGATTTTTCCAGAATGGATAATTCGAACCATCAAACAGGGGAGGTCTCGAAACAGAACCACCTTCTCTACTCATCTTGGACCGGACTCAGCTAAACCTTAGAGCCCTGCTCTGATACCAATTGACAGGCCCAATCAAATATATAAAAACCCTACAAGGGTTGTTTCAGCGATGTCTCAACAACCTGCAAACCACAGCCAAAGGCAAACACAGAAACAGAGTGCGGAAAACATAAACAAGAACACAAGAGTTTGATCACCCAGTTCGATCCACCGATCTACATCTGGGGGCTCCAAGCCAGGATTCACTAAATCTCCAACAAACTGATCGAACAAGAGTCAACCA
Organism: Hygrophila difformis; assembly: GCA_030278955.1. Taxonomy (NCBI): domain Eukaryota; kingdom Viridiplantae; phylum Streptophyta; class Magnoliopsida; order Lamiales; family Acanthaceae; genus Hygrophila; species Hygrophila difformis. Next base: position 37,535,626 of record JAOANR010000015.1, read on the forward strand.
CACCTTACATACCCTTACATTCCAATGAACTCTCCTATCTACCCAAATAGACTAGAAGAACACAAGGGAGCATCAACTATCTACCCAAATGCACACAATTCACCGGCAGGTATTAAGGTGGTGTTTGTGGAATCTAGCTAATCAACAAGTTAAGCTCAATGGTGCTAAGAACACCTACAATATACCCAGATTGTGTTTACAAACAATAAATCCAGAAATGCATAAACACAATCCTAATTACCCCATGAATAATAGAAGACACAGCAGCTAAAAGTATACCAGTAGCAGAACAGTTGTTGATGCCTTCTGCAAACAACGAAAACCATGGGTTTCTTCTTCAGCTCTCAATCCGCCATAATCACAGCTTAGGAATCTGTTAATGCTCTGTAAAATGAGCTGTGATTGCGGCTAGACTCTCTCACAATCCCTCAAGGACGAAGGTAGGTATTTATATGGGTTTTAAGGCCCATCTAAACCCTTCTAAGGCCTGCTAGGGGAAATGCCACGTCACTGTACTATTCTGTGCTTTTTCCAGTGAAGAGAATAAAGCGTTGTTGGCAAGATGTTGCAACAACGGTAACTATCACGAACATCTTCACAATAAAATATCCCTAACATAAATCAATGGGAAGAAAAAAAATATCTGTATATATTTATATATCTATATTTTTATTTATTTATAATTAATTAAAAAAAATGAATGAAGAAGAAACCCTGGGCGCTTCTTGAACTTCATCCACTTTCCCGTAGCTCGCGACCCTTATGGCAGACGAAAGCATGGATGATCACGGTGGTTTACCGCCGGATCATACAACTCCGGCAGCCAGGAATCTCCAAGGCCCATCCTACAGAGATATGGCCCGAGGAGGTTCCAAACCTGATCATGTTCACATCCACGACCTAATTTCAGACTTGGAAGGAGACCTGACTGATATCATCTCCACAACCATGGTGTCCCCAAGTTGATACTATCTGAGGCCTTTAAAGCAAGCTTGATCAAGCAATGGAAGTATGTTGTTGTCCTGAAAGTTCTTGGAAGATCTATCTCTTATCGTGTGTTGAAGTCCCGTCTGGAAAAAATCGGGCCAGCAATGCTATTACTGGAGGACAATGGGTGATCCTAGGGAATTACCTCCATGTGCAACAATGGGACGAGAGTTTCGATCTAAGAACTCATGAAATCCATTCTCTCATTACATGGGTTAGGTTCCCTAATATCCCCATGTACCTTTATAATAGAAAGACCCTATTCAGACTTGGTTACTTGATTGGTAAAGTGCTTATCATCGACTACTGCACCGATGGTGCCTCTCGGGGCCGATTTGCTCGTGTTGCAATCCGTGTTGATATATCAAAACCTCTTGAACCAAAGGTGGAAGTTGACAATATGTCCTTCATTGTCGAGTACGAAAATACCAAGATCATTTGCTTCTCTTGTGGCAAATTTGGCCATACCAAGGATCGATGCCCTGAAAAAATGGATGTTAATCAAGAAGACACCCTCAAGGACATTCCTCAGCAAGCCCCAACACCAATCCCAGACTCCAATTCCATTTATGGCCCCTGGATGGTGGCACAAACCAAACGTCGTATTCAATGATCTACCAATACTCCATCGACCAGCAAACGACCATCAACCCACCAGAACCGCTTTGCCAATCTTGCAGAGGATGTGGAGGAGGAAGGCGATCATCCAGTCCCTCAAAATCCCCCCAGACGTACTCCTCCACCATTACATGTTCCCAGGAACCCTCATGGAAGCAGATCACCAACCCCTAAAGCTCATGGAAAAGAACATGTCTCCCATGAACCTGAAACTTCAACTGCCACTCCTTCTTGGTCACAAAAACCTGCGGGCGCTTGGACACGTATTGCACCATCATCTCTTCCCCTTGAAGGACACTTGGCAGTAATTGTTTATGATCCTTCGACCCTGAAAAAGAGAAGAACTAGAAGCCATTCTCTCAGCCCCACTAGCCAGCATTCAAACCTGTCGGACGACCCCGGAGGAGAAGCATCTTTGGACTCAGCAATGGATGATAGTCCTAATAGAAAAATTAAGGCGTCTAGCTTACCTGCTGGACCACCCTAAATTCTTACTCTTACTCTTACTCATTCAATCCTTATATTCTTAAATTTCTTCCTGTTATGAATATAAATCTAAGTTTTTGGAATGTCCAGGGGCAGGTTCTCGATCGTTTAGGAGAGAATTCAAAGATCTCACTTCTAGCAATAAGATTGATTTCATGGCCATCTTCGAACCCCGAATTAGTGGCAAGCAAGCGGATACTTTTATCAGCACATGTGGCTTCCATCATTCTTACCGTGTTGAGGCTATTGGTTTCTTTGGGGGGATTTGGATATTATGGAAAGAAAGGATTGCAGTTCAAGTTATTGAAGCTCATTCCCAATATGTGGACACTCGGATCTCAGTTGGTGGAGAGCACTTTTTCATTACAGCAGTATATGCAGCCCCTAACAAATATAGAAGAGCTTGGCTTTGGCCGGAACTTGATCGTACTAATGCAGGCCAATCTGATCCTTGGATTATTGGAGGGGACCTAAACTGTATAGCCAAGCTGGACGAAGCTCGTGGTGGTAAGATCTCAATCGGAGCTCCTTTGGAATTGAAACAATGGCTCATGGCTTCTGAGCTCAAGGAAATCAATTGGATCCAACGTAGCACTAGAGAGTGGAATTTGGCAGGAGATAAGAATTCCAAATACTTTCACAATTTTGTGAAGCAAAGGAGAATTCAGAAACAATTTACTATTCTTGAGGATAACTGATAATGGCCAGAAATGTCCATTATTTTCAATCCATTTTCGTGTCTGAAACGGGAATTTGATCGCATTTCGGTCTTATATTAATTAAGAAAGCAGTTGAATTGGACTGATTTATGCATAACTGTAAAAATAATAAGCTGTTATGAAAAATGCATAAATATGTAATTTTATTACACATTTATGTTAGAAAAATCCAAAAACATGAGAAAAAAGAAAAGAAAAGAAAAAGGAAATAAAAAGATGGGAAAAGAAATGAAAACCCACAAAAATTTGAAATTTTCAGGAAATTACGATGCTAGACACAACTACGACGCTAAGCATGGCTAGCGTCGTAGCCTAGTCTAGCATCATAGGCAAAGACCGAGGCAGAATTCTAAAGGAAGATCTATGACGCCAAGCAAGTGTAGCGTCGTAATCAAGTGTAGCGTCGTAGTGATGGATAGCGTCGTAGGATGTTCAACTTAGAGACAAGAAGTGTCTTCGAGATGGAAGTCTATGACGCTGAACATGTTCCACGTCGGAGTAATGGATAGCGTCGTAAGGAGGCTCAACGTCGTACCCAGCCTCAGAATTTAAATTCAAGGGCCTGGGGCCGATGGGCCTAGGGTTTCTCACCTATATAAAGGGTGTTGACCTCTAGGTCTTGTCACTTCACAACATTCGAACTTGGAGACAACTGCTGTTTTGGGAGGTGTGTGGTAGTTTAGTTAGTTAGGTTTCTTTTGTATTATTTAATTTTTTATGCATTGTTGTTTGTTTTGTTTACTGTTAGCTTAGAATAGTTAATATTTAGTGTTTTTAGACCTAGTTAGCCACTATTTTCCTTATTTCCATCTTTGTTAAACTCTTATTAAGGTTCGAAATACCCAAATAATGGGTATGATCAAACCATTTCTTATAAAATGGGAAGTTAATCACAAAAAGGGTCCCAAAAACATGAAATGGAAATGATTCCATGGATTTTCTTGCTTTATTTTTGTTTAATGACCATTTGGTCATTTTATTTTCTGTTGGCATTGTGGGTTTTGTATTTTTCTTCCATTTCTGGGTTCTTGTGCATGATATTGTGGTTGGAAACCCTCATTTGGGTTTGTGGTTCATGGGTGTCATTTTTAGCTTGTTCTTCCTCTATTTTTATGCATTCTAGCTTTCTGTTCATCCTTGTTTCGTTATTTTTATGCATTTGTGAACCATAAATCTTAAAGTAGGGTTTGTAATCGCATAGATTGCATTACCCGAACAACAACTTATGTTCTGGGGTAGCTACGATGCTGACCGCCCTATGACGCTAACCTAGGTTGGCGACGTAGGGGAAGGTTGTACGTCGTAGTTGCTTCAGACTTAAGAAAAATTTATCCTACGACGCAGAGCTCACGACGCTATCCTAGGATAGCGTCGTAATTTTAGTTTAAGGTCGTAGGACCCCAAAACACTTCTATTCTCACAAAAACCCATCTACGACGCTAAGCCTACGACGCTATCCTAGGATAGCATCGTCATTTAGTGTTTGGCGTCGTACCCCCCAATTTTACCAACACCTCTAAAAAAATCATCCTACGACGCTATCCTCACGACACTATCCTAGGATAGCGTCGTAACTTAATGCCTAGCGTCGTAGAATCCCTACTTTTTCAAAAACCATCTTTCTCTCTACGACGCTGAACCCTACGACGAGAACCAACGTTTGACGTCGTAGTGTTTGGATAGCATCGTAGTCCCTCAATTTCTAAACTTCCATGCACGACGTCAACACTACGACGTAAAACATTGCTTAGCGTCGTAATCTTGTTTAGCGTCGTACATGAACACTTTAAACCAAAAATTTTCATCTCTTTTACCAATCCATGACGACGCTAACCTCACGGCGCTATCCTAGGATAGCGTCGTAAAATCCGTCTAGAGTCGTAATTGGCAATTTTTGCCAAATTTTCCATTTCTCCATTTTCTACATTAATTAATTGAACCCTTAAGTCAATAATTAAAGATCATGATCACCAATGACTAAGATCAATAATTAACATGATTAAAGGACCTTTGTTCAATTCTCACTAAAATATTCTTCTATAAACAAAACCTTGACGTCTTAAGCAGATAATCCGGACTGTAATTAATTATGGTATGAAGGATTATTTAAATCATTAATTATTGATTAATTCCATACCTTTGCATGAGAAACCAATGTCTCTCATGCAAGGCATTTTATTTTATTTTATTTTATTCTGTCTTTCGCGCGTTGTGTGAAACAACTAGTAAGGAATATATCAGACTAATGTTGGCGGGTATTCCCACACGGATAAACTAGCTCGTAGTCTGAATATTAATTACTAGTTCTTATTTTGCATGGTCCGGGTAGTGGTCGGTAGAAGCATTGGCGGTTCGTCCATTCGGGATTATAATAGCTGCTCAGCTGACTCCTATCCGGATACAGTTTCTTTTTATTTATCTTAATTTCCAAACCCATATTCTGATCTGTAATATGTATCAGTTAATATCTGTCAATATTAGCTGATGTTTATTTCAGAGAGGAAACATGTAGGTTTTTATCTGAATTCACAGATATGAAAGGCCCAACTGGTAGCGACACTGCCATTATAGGGTTTCTGCTGTCTAAATTCATTCCATCCGAGTAAACGGGAAATTGGATAGCAGATGTTTGCAATCCACCTGCCATCATTTTTGCCTCACAGCTACTTCATCTCTGTGTCTCACATTCTGTCTAAACCCGCCCTTATATTTTGGGTTAAATTAATTTTACACTTCCATATATCTGTATGCATGCCGACAGCTTGTCGTATAGCTGCAAAAGATAATTTAATTCCTACGTCACCAAGTACAAAATAGATATAGTATAGTAGTGACAAGGGTCGAGTCCTCAGAGATTGGATTACAACATTTTCATAATATATACAATAGTTAAAAAGGGGGTTTTGGCATTGTCACAAAGTTGATATCAAAGTTAAGAAAATAAAGAAGTGCACAAACAAGTAAATATCAAAGTGAGTTCAAGAGCACAAGATTAAAACAAGATTGGATTTAACTTATGGAATTAAAAACCTCTAGTTCAAAGAATGATTTGGAATGGCATTTGGGATAGATCATCGATGCATAAACATGATACAAATTGATAAACCGGTTATAGTTGTCAGGTCCGCTTAGACAACCAACTTTTTCTTACAGATTAGACAATCAAGGTACGCCCGTTAATTACCCCTAATCAAATCAACATTCCTAGGTACGCCCGTAGAAAATATTGTTCGATTGCATTACAATTTAGAAAAGCCCGATTCAAACCAATTACTACCTACGCGGAGTAATTCCCAATTTGATTACACAATTCCCCGGGAAGGAACTAATCAACCCGGTTATCACCTATTTAATTCAAGTACAATTACGGATCCCAAATTAAATTGACATTCAACTATTAAACTAGAGAAACATTCGGATCCAAAAAACATTCATCCAAATTAATTATAATAAACCCTAGATATAGAAATTGCATAAATATCAACAAGTATCAAGTTTTCATAGTCAAAATTACATCATCTCCCAAATTCCAAAAGCCATCCTCAATCAACTCTTTAAACTAGAGAAAAGGAAAAACTACTCTAAGCCCATGGAAAAGAAAACAAAATAGAGAAGAGATACAACCAAAATTTCCAAGGGTTAGAGAAGAAAATCAACTTCAATCAGTCTGCTCTTCTCTTCTTTTTCTTCAGCTCCTCCGGTTGCTGCCTCTTGGGGGTTTTTTTCTTGTTTTTCAAAAAGTGAATCTCTCAATCCTTGACTACCCCCCTTTTTCTTCTTTCCCCAAAAAGTTGTTTTCTAAAAATAGCCACTCTAAAAAGTAAAGGTCTGAAATCTTTCCAACGTCTATTCTCCCTTTTTCCATCTTGGAGTGTGTAATGGGCTTGGGCTTGGTATTAAAATAAAATAAAAGCTTAGAGTGTGGATGGGCTTGACAGCCCATTAACCCATTTTCCATCTTGATACTTTCCACCTGGTCATGGCCATGACTAGTGAGGCCGTGCCAATCTGCCCATCTTGCTTCTTTTCATCCCTTTGTTCCACTTTTCTCATTTGCTTTGCCATCTTCCTACAATCAACAAAACCAACATACCAAGAGTAAAGTGCTACCAAAATCACCAGAAAAATACCCACAATATATATCATTATCAAGCACAAAATTCACACTATGAAATTCCCCCACACCTAAAGTATGCTTGCCTCAAGCATAGTCAAAAGAAGCCAAATTGAATCTTAGAGAATTTAAAATCAACAAGTCAATTCAAGTACAATCAAATCAATCCAACGTCAAACACATTAAGCCAACAACCTCTCAAGGGTAAAGTGTATACACTCCTCTCAATATCAAAGTGTGGGTAAACATGTAAGCACTCAAGTAGTAAAGCAAAATGACAATCCCATAGCCTTGAATGAAAATCAAATTTCCCATGCAAAGATATATTACCCAACATTTAAAATCAAAGGGTCTTTCAAAAAGGGTTATAACGGGGCCATGGTAGGGGTAGGAAGAAAAATGAAATAGAAAGGCTAAAGTGAATGAGAGTACTTCCAAAGAGTCATCATAGAAAACATCATAGCACATCATGGTTGCCATACCAAAACAAAACCAAGAGGTTCAAAAGAACAAAAATTACTTCTATTCTATCCTCCCAAGGTTTTCCAAAATAAACACAAGACCAAAAGATCATCCATATACAACTTCTAAACAATCCCAAAATTTCCCAAGCAATGAACCAAACAAAACCAAAACTTGCCAAACAATTTCTAGCAACTTTCATATATCCCCCTTTTTTTCTTTTTTTCTTTTTCTCTTTTTTTTTCGTGGGCTTCAATAGCTTAGTCACGTTTATTAGAGGAATTCAGCAATCTAAAAAGTGCAGACGGAACTTCAACTCTATGTTCATAACACTAAGGTCAGAGGAACACGTGTCAAGCTATATCCATCCGCCGCCCTTATATATATATATATATTTTTTTTTCTCTTTTTTTTATTTATATTTTTATAGGGGAATATGTATATACAAACATTCCTCAAATCATTCCAACAAAATCCAACAAAATAGCTTGAGAATCCCAAAAACCAATTTCTAAGCTCTTTTTTTCTTTCTTCTTGCAACCAACACAAAGATTCAACCATGATGACTTATGAAAGCACTTCAATCACTAGGGTTCAAAAGCAATGGGTATGACAAAAAGAAAAGGCTTAATAGGCTAAGGGTTATATATAAACAAAGAAAATGGAATAAGGCTTAAAGTGGCTAACTAGGGATAAAAGTATGGGTTAAGGCCGCTGGACAGAGCTGCTGAAGTGATCGGAATGTGTTAATAATGTGAGAACTCTTATGGTAGCCTTCGGTTTTGTGTGTCTGTATATGGGGCATTTGAAACATTCTAATCTCTGTCTGTCTGAGCATGTAATATCAGTATTAGTATTTACAATTATGGCTGGCGAGATTTAGTGGGAGTGGTATTGGTTGTACTGATGTATTTGGTCCTTGTATTTGCTATGGTTGAGTAATAAAATCTTTTCCACAAAAAAAAAAAAAAAACTAGGGATAAAAGTATGGGTTAAGACCAAAAAGAAGGCTAAAAGGGTTATCCTAACGCCCTTATCATGTTCAAAACGTTGGATTCAATCAATGCAAGCTCAACATGCATAATCAGTCAAGTTCTAGAATGTCAAAATAATTACCACATAATTCACACAAGAAAGAAATTTCCAAAAGCTTGTGATAAGTGTATTTTTCTTTTAGAAACAACAAGCATTTTGGAAAGAAGCTCAGATTCTCACATAGGTTCACAAAATAGTTGGCTTCACATGTTCAACGTCAAAAATCATCAATCATACTCAAAAGACTTGTCAACTTAAACCTCATAGACTCAATTCAGTCACATATTCACATCAAGTTCTACAAAAATTCACAAAAAATAGCTTGTAATTTTTTTAAAAATTTTCACAGAAAATGGCAAGCAATACTATTCCCTCCCCCACACCTAAATTCAACATTGTCCTCAATGTAAGAAAAAAGATAAAGAGAATAGGACTTCCCTGGAATAGGTGGGGGCCAAGGTGTGGCTCACTGCCTCGAAGGGGGCGAGGGTGGGATGTTGAAGTGGTGGACGATAGCATTCATGGCATCTTTCATTTCCTTCATCTCTTCTTTCAGTCCCTTCAGCTCTTCTTTCACTCCCTTCAGCTCTTGCTTTTGTTGTGCTAGTTCATTGCTCAATTGATCGAATCGCACCTTGAAGTAGGCGGAAGATGGGCCTGGAGTGCCTCTCTCAGATGAAGAGGGAGGTGCAGGAGCTGGATGTGTAGGAACTGGCGGTGCACGGCTAGGGGAAGTGGTGACTGGGACCCTTCGTCCATTGAAGTACATGGTGCCGTCATTTTCTGTGATAAACACTTTCATTGTCTTCAAAGCGGCCATGTCCAAAAATGTTGGAGAGCATGCCCTGTGCAAATAAAGAGAAGCAAGATACTCATCAGAGGTGTCAGAAATTAGACCCAAATTAAGTGCGAAGTGTGTGATATAAGATCCATGAATGAGATTTCTCCTTTTTGTAGATAGGACCGTGCCAAACTAATGAGCTCCAGTAGGCCAGATTGAGCTGTGGGCCATTTATCATCGACCATATCATAAAGAGTTCACTTTTTGACACCACAGCTGCACCTTCCTTCTTCCCTATGATGTTGAAAGTAATGAATTTATGCATCAATATTAATATTGCATTACTCATATACTTAGATTGTGCATAACGAGGGCGAAAGGAAAGGGATTTTTATGTGAGCATAGCCAGTCCCAAAAACTTAATATCTCTTTCTCAAAAGCAGGATCATAATCGCACAGGCTTCCTAAATATTCCACACTCTTAGCTTCCTCTTTAGAAATGACTCCCAATGCAAGATTAAAATCAATCAAAGAATGATGAAAAGTTTTGTTCATTAATCTAATTTGAATGACATTGGGAGTAAGCAAATCAAATGTCTTTGGCAAATTGAACTCAAACGTAGAGTAAAATTCAAGCACAAGTTCAGTGATTGCCGGTGCATGTAAAGAAGCAAGTTTCGACCAACCGATGTTAGACAAGTATATGTTTACCTCATTGGTGAGTTGTAACATTTCAAGAGTGGGACTATGAAACATTTTACCTGTGGTGATTTTCCTCTCTTTCTCTTGACACTGAACAAACCTGTCTTGGACCTTCTGATTGGTAAATTGAAGGTACTCTCCTATTGTTTCTTCCACAACAACTTATTTTGCTCTTGAACGTGAACGCCCGGATGTGGAAGAGGAAGGCCCTTGGACAGGAATGATAGGAACCGTTGGTGTTGGTGTGGATGTGGTTTTCTTCTTAACTGGTGCCTTCTTTTTCTGTATGTCTCCTTTTGACTTTGCAATTTGTGGGCCACTTTTAGAAGAAGTGGCCTGATCCTTTGTTCTACCCATGTGATCTGCACACATAAAATCACCACACAACAAGGTAGTCCCCACAAAATAGGCAGATTCCAACTTGCAGAATAGAGAACTTGCACAAAACGACCAAGTCAAGTGCTTAACAAAACAACACCCACATAGACAAATCCCAAATTCCACCACTTGCACGAGGACGAATATATACTTTGCACCAGAAAACACCATAATTTTTACAATTAACAATGAATCAAAAGATGCCCTTTTTACAATTATCAATTCACACAAAATGGACAGATATTCCCACAAGCAATTCACAAGAAGGCAACAGAAGACCCACAATTACAGTAAATCCAGAGCATGCTCTTCTCACACAAATTGAAAATCCACAAAATCAATTGAAAATCCACAAAATCCACGCAGTATTGCTCAGTTCTTCAAAAATTGAAAAGATTTTACCAAGGCAAAACAAAGGAAGAGAACAGGAGCAGCATTGGATCGAGATGACCGGAGCAGCGCTGACAAGGCCGGATCTCGCGCAGGGGTGGCGGAGGTGCTCGGATTCGCGGCTGCTCGGAACAGGGGTGGAGTCGGCGGCGGCGCTGGTTGAGTTCTTGAACAGGAGCGAACGGAGAGAGGTGGGCCGGATTTCGTACAGGGGCGGCGGACGTCGCTCGCGAACAGAGACAGGGAGGCGGAGAAGAGAGATGGTGGCGACGGCGGGCGCTCGCGAAGCAGCGACGGCCGGCGGTGGTGCGATTCGCGGCGGCGACTGAAGACGAGAGAGAGACAGAGGCGTTCAACTGAGAGAGAGAGAGCGGGAGAGAGATGGTGGCGGGTGCGGCGACGGGCGGCGATCGGAGTTGAGGAAGAAGATGATGGTGCGGGTGGTGCGAAGGTGTTGGATCGAAATTGGGAAGAGAGGTAGTACTTTGGGTGAAAGGGTAAAATGAATTGAGTTGGAGTAAATTAGGGTTTGGGAGTCAGTTTTTGAGATTTAATTTCAGATTGGTTTGTGTAACTTAGTCATGGGCATGAATAAGGAATATGTACCAATCTGGAATTTGGCCTCAAAACAGCTTGGCAAGTGGTTCTTAGTCATGGGCATGATTAAGGAGGGTGTACCAATCTTCTCCATTGAAAATCCTCCTTCAAACACCTCCAATTGTTCCTTGATCAAAAAAAATATTTATCAATCTTCCACCTTCATATCTACAAAATCATAGAAAAAATGTCATTTAGATATCAAAATTATATCAAAATATATTCATCAAAATAGGAAAATGTATAGTATCAAAATGGTTAGATTGCTTGGGTTGCCTCCCAAGAAGCGCTTTGTTTAAAGTCCTTGAGCTAGACTTTTTTCAACTTCATCTCCCAATTTGTGCATCCACAAGGGACACCAATTCTATAGGCTCAATTGGAAATCCCTCATAATATCGTTTGAGACGGTGCCCATTGACAACAAATTTCTTCTCCGTCTTCAAACTTTGAATCTCAACTACACCATAGGAAAATACTTTAGTAACAACAAATGGTCCAATCCATATAGAACGTAACTTACCAGGAAAAAGTTTAAGTCTTGAATGATATAAAAGAACTTTTTGGCCAACTTCAAAACTTTTTCTGGAAATTTGTTGATTATGGAAGACTCTATTTTTCTCTTTGTATAACATGGCATTGTTATATGCCTCATTTCTTATTTCTTCCAATTCTTGAATTTGCAACTTCCTTTGGATCCCAGCCTCTTGAAGACTCATGTTGCACTTTTGTACTGCCCAAAATGCCTTGTGTTGTAACTCCACAGGTAAATGACATGGTTTTCCAAACACCAGCCTATAGGGAGACATCCCTATTGGTGTCTTGTAAGCTGTGCGGTAGGCCCATAATGCATCATCTAGTCTCAAGCTCCAATCTTTTCGATTTGGTTGGACTGTCTTCTCTAAAATGGACTTGATCTCTCGGTTAGACACTTCTGCTTGTCCATTGGTCTGTGGGTGGTATGAGGTTGACACCTTATGCAAAACACCATATTTCTTGAAAAGAGCTGTGATGGTCTTGTTGCAAAAATGAGTCCCTCTATCACTCACAATGGCTCTTGGCATCCCAAACCTAGAAAATACGTTAGACCTAAGGAAATCTGCAACAACTATTGAATCATTTGTCCGGGTGGCTTTAGCTTCCACCCATTTAGACACATAATCCACATATAAGAGAATATACAAATAACCATGTGAATTAGGGAAAGGACCCATAAAGTCTATACCCCAAACATCAAATATTTCAAGAAACATCATAGGGGTTTGAGGCATTTGATCACGAGAAGAAATATTACCTACTCTTTGGCATCTATCACATGACTTACAGAATATATATGCATCTTTGAATAGAGTAGGCCAAAAGAATCCACTTTCTAACACCTTCTTCGCAGTTCTTTGAGGTCCAAAATGTCCACCATATGCCATAGAATGACAAAATGCTAAAATGGATTGAAACTCACCTTCATCAACACACCTTCGAATAACTTGATCAGCACAACGTTTCCAAAGGTAGGGATCATCCCAAATGTAGTATTTGGCATCACTCTTAAGCTTATCTCTTTTTGCTTTAGGCCAACCTGTAGGAAATTCAATAGTAACCAAGAAATTGACTATATCAGCATACCAAGGAGAAATAGCAGAGATAGAAAGAAGTTGCTCATCAGGAAAGGATTCCCGAATAGGAATCTCATTAGGCTCAGTGATTATGCGACTCAAATGATCAGCTACCAAATTCTCTGTTCCCTTTTTGTCATGAATTTCAATATCAAACTCCTGTAAAAGCAAAATCCATCTAATCAACCTTGGTTTGGCCTCTTTCTTTCCCATCAAATATCTCAATGCTGCATGATCAGAAAAAGCAACTACTTTAGTTCCTAAAAGATATGATCTAAATGTATCCAAAGCAAAAACAACAGCAAGCATTTTTTTTTCAGTTGTTGAATAATTTAATTGAGCCCCATTCAATGCTCGGGAAGCATAATAAATGACGTGGGAAGCTCTTCCAATTCTTTGTCACAAAACAGCCCCAACAGCAGTGTCACTTGCATCGCACATCAACTCAAATGCTAACTCCCAATTTGGTGGTTGAATCACTGGAGGGGTTGTGAGATGTTCCTTCAACTTGTTAAAGGCTTGCTTGCATTGATCATTGAACTCAAATGGCACATCTTTTTGCAGCAATCGAAACAATGGTGCTCCAATCTTGGAAAAGTCCTTAATGAATCGCTTATAGAAACCTATATGGCCTAAAAATCCACGAAGTTCTCGCACAGAACAAGGATAAGGTAGAGCATCAATTAAATCAACTTTAGACTTATCTACCTCTATACCTTGTGATGACACTTTATGACCTAAAACAATGCCTTGTTCAACCATAAATTGACATTTTTCCCAATTCAACACAAGATTAGTTTCAATGCATCGATTTAGAATCAAAGCCAAATTTCCTAGACATTCATAAAAGCTATTACCATGAACACTAAAGTCAGGGATAAATGCCTCAATGATTTTCTCAACATATTCAGAAAAAATGCTCATCATACACCTTTGAAATGTGGCTGGGGCGTTGCAAAGTCCAAAAGGCATTCTTCTATAAGCAAACAATCCAAATGGGCATGTGAAAGAAGTCTTTTTCCTGATCCTCCGGTGCTATTTCAATCTGAAAATACCCTGAAAAACCATCTAGAAAGCAATAATAAGCATGTCCAGATAATCTTTCAATCATTTGATCAATGAAAGGGAGAGGAAAATGATCCTTCTTTGTTACGCCATTTAGCTTACGGTAATCTATGCACTGTCTCCACCCAGTTTGCTTACGAATAGGAAGTTTCTCTCCACCTTTGTTCTCTTCAACAGTCACTCCAGCTTTCTTCGGGACAACTTGAACAGGGCTCACCCGACTACCATCTGAGATAGGGTAGATGATGTCTGCATCAAGTAGCTTCATGACTTCTTTCTTCACTACTTCAGTCATAATCAGATTCAACTTCCTTTGAGCTTGTCTGACGTGTTTGGCATTTTCTTCAAGTGTGATCCTGTGAGTACAAAAAGAAGGGATCTATGCCTCTTATATCTGCTATTGTCCATCCAATAGTTGTTTTGTGATCTCTAAGCACACGAACCAATTTCTCCTCTTGTTCGTTGTCAACTTTGAAGAGATGATCACTGGCAAAGTCTTTTCATCACCCAAGAACACATATTTCAAATTCTCTGGTAAAGGTTTCAACTCCAATTTAGGTGTCTGCATCACAGATGGATATAAACGTTCATTAGTTTCGGGAATGAAAATTGGAGCTACTTCATACCTTTGTGGCTCTTGAGGAAGTGAGCCTAATTCTTTAACAACTCTTTCTATTTTCTTGCTCACAGCTATCTCCATCTCATTCTCTAGCTTGTGATGCTTTGTCAAAGTAATTTCCAATTCATCCTTGTTGGCTAATTCAAAATATTTCCTGCACCAAAGGATCAATAACATCAATCGAGTATAGAGCTTCAGAATCATCATGATGTCTAATAGCTTCGAAAAGATTGAAATGAATTTCTTCTCCATCAAATTCCAAGGTAAGTGTGCCTTTCTTCACATCAATCTTTGTTCCTGCAGTGTACATAAAAGGTCTTCCCAACAAAAGAGGAGGTGGGTTAAAGCAACGAGCATCATTCATATCCAAAACATAAAAATCAACAGGAAATATAACATCATTCACTTGTACTAACATATCTTCAAGCATACCATCTGGATAAGCATTTGTTCTATCAGCAAGTTGTATAATAATTCCTGTTTCTTTTAATGGACCTAGATTTAGGGAATCATGCATTGATCTTGGCATAACATTTATTGCAGCAGCTAAATCTAGCATGGCTTTGCTCACCTCTTTTCCAATTTTGCAAGGAATTGAAAACATACCCGGATCACCTGTTTTAGGTGGGATTTTCCTTTTTATCACAGCAGAGACACTCTCACCTGCTATTATATGCTCATCTCTCCTAAGCTTCCTCTTGTTGGTGCATAGATCCTTCTAGAACTTAGCATACTTAGGGATTTGATTGATAGCTTCAAGAAGTGGGATGTTCAATTGGACTTTCTTGAATATCTCAAGCATCTCTTTCCTCTTGTCCACCTTTGGAGCTTTTTTTAACCTATCAGGAAAAGGGTGGATTTTGGGAAAATAGAAGAAGAGTCAGCGATTAGGTCTCTTCTAGACTGAAAGGGTATGTGTTCTTATTGAGAGTCTAGTACCTGTTTAGGGAATGGTTTTCAAATTCATTATTTTTCAAAATTACTGTGTGTTGGGAATCTGGTATTAGATATTACACCGAGATGGGATCCACTTGGATTCAAATACAGTGTGATAAATAATTCTAGAGGAACAACACTCAGGCCTTGGTTATTTTCTAAGGTAGGGTTGAGTTCCTTTCAACTGCTATCCTTTTCTGCCAAAGCCTATTTTTGAGTCCTGAGTGAGTGCATCCGGAACGAACTAATTTATTAGTTCGTTTCATTAGTTTGTATCTCATAACCACCCGGAAGGAGGTGAACACTGCGAGCGGTTCACCGAGATCCGGGAATTCTTGATCCACGTCCGGTCATCATGACTGGGGGCTCTTCTTATACTACCAGGGTAACTCTTTTGAAACCTCCGAGTGATAGGATTTTAAATGCTTTCTTTACTGCTTTCTTTTAAACGCTTTCTTTAGAGGTCACTCGGATGTATTGAAAGTAGCGGAACTGCTTCTAGGTTTGAGAGTTATGGGATAGTTCAGGCTTGATTAGAAACTTTGGGTGTGACATGGGGGAATGATAGCAGTACTTGGCACTTCAACTAATGATTTGTCAGGTGTTGCTTGTCCACCACGGATGAAATAACATACCCTGGCCGGGGCAGTTATGAATCTGTGGTATCTTAGAATTGGTGGTCATAAGAACATGTAAACTCATACTGTAAGTACCTGTCTGTTAAAGGGAACATAGTATTGAGAGCATGAGAACTAGCTATCTGACAAGATTATCCCAAACTAAGATCTGTGTATAAAATGGAAGTTTAACTGTGTTTTATCTAAAACTTGTCCAATTTTTATTCTTTTCTCCCTGTCCCTTCTGTCTATCTGATGAAACAGCTTCATAGCTAGCATAGCATAGATTTATAGCTTTCTTAGAATATTTTTACTGCTTCCATAGGATAATTTTATCTGCTTTCTAGACCTAATTTTAACTGCTTTTTAGCATAAGATTTACATGCTTTCTAGAATAGTTTTGACGTGCTTTGTAGAATAATTTTATTTGCTTTCATAGTTTAGATTATATTCAGTCAAGTAGTTGATAGTTTAACTCCAAACTGATTAGAGCAATACGAGTGGAAAATCTAGTAAAACGACGTGGGACCTGCTTCTATCGCACATCCTCGAGTGAACGATCCGGTCTTACCTATAAATTATTGCAATTTTTGACACCGTGCGCTTTCGGGCTACAGTTTCTTAACACGAGTAATAAAAACGTGACAACCTATAAATATATCATTAATCCCAACTTCATCATCATAATTGGTTTCATTAAATAAAACTTAAACCGGGATTTGAGTATTAATCTATTTTCAAAAATACTCGTGGTGGGAAACTGTCAAAAGTTTCATGGCGCCGTTGCCGGGGAGATGCAGCGCCGTTTTATTCACCGACTCAATTCTAATCCGGGGAATGTACAGGTACTGTCATTTCTGAAACCGCTGTTTTATGCAACGAAGATAGGAAACTCCCGCCGAGATCCCGTTCAACTCGAAAATTGAAAGAACATCTCGACGTCTGAGGGCTCAAGCTAGACAAAGAAAAGAACGGGAGAGGCAGGAATTATTTTCTCCAAGCACGAGTAGCGACATCTCAGACATGGCAAACCCTGACATCCCACCCATCATACCACAAAAACCACCACTCCAAAACTTCCAGGAGGACCCTGAAGATGTTAACGACGAGAATCTGGACGATCCCCCTCCTCAGGTCATTCAGGGAGGTGGGAACGTACCAAACCTCGGCCAGCAACACTTCGAGGTCCCTCCAAATAACCCCAATAACCAAAACATCCAGAATAAACCAAACTTCCAAAATCAGCAGTACCAGAATTCCAACCAGTACAATCCAAACCAGTATAATCCAAACGCGCAAGATCACAATGACCAAAGAAACTTCTACCCTAACCAACAATTCAATCCGCAAGACCAATACCAAGGACAATACCAAGGGCAATATCCAGGAGGACCAGGGAACAATCAGCAGCCCGTTGCTGCTGATCATATGCAGCCAATAGTAGAGCCATACCTGAACGTGCCAGGTAGAGCACAGATAGCAGCAAGAAACTTTGAGCTAAAGCCTGCTTTGATCAATTTAGTGCAGAACAGCCAGTTCACGGGGGCCAACCATGAGGACCCACACGACCATTTAGCAACATTCATGGAACTCTGCAACATGATCAAAAACCAGGGCGTTTCCCAGAACACTATTCGGATGATGCTGTTCCCGTTCTCGCTATGCAGTGGAGCGAAAACCTGGTATAAGTCAATGCCTGTGAATCAGAGGAGTAGCTGGGAGGATATATTAAGAAATTTCTTGGTAAAGTATTTCCCCGAGTT
The DNA here is from genome assembly GCA_030278955.1 of Hygrophila difformis. NCBI lineage: Eukaryota > Viridiplantae > Streptophyta > Magnoliopsida > Lamiales > Acanthaceae > Hygrophila > Hygrophila difformis. The sequence continues at coordinate 37,553,505 of JAOANR010000015.1, forward strand.
GAAGATAGATGCGGGAAGATCGAAAATTTCTGAGTTTAAGATGAAGCCAGAAGAATCCTTGTATGAAGCGAAAGAGAGGTTCATGAATTTGCTGAGAAAATGTCCTCAGCACGGTTTCCAGGGATGGGAGCAGTTAAGAAAGTTCTACAATGGGATGACACCGGCATGGAAGCATATGTTGGATGCAGCAGGAGGACAACACCTATTATACATGCCCATGGATCAAGCGTAGGCTAAAATTGAGACAATGAGCGTAAATAGGTCTGTATTGAATGACGATAATGTTAATGATACCCCTCCCCGTGGACTTTGTTCTGTAGGTACAGTAGAAAAAACAGATTTTGAGAAGCTGCAAGAGCAGGTGGCGGCATTGTCTGTAAATCAGGGAGCCGGTAGTTCTGCTCAAGGACAGCAAACAGATATAATCTGTGGACTGTGTCAGGGTGCTCATGCAACTGACACATGTGAACAAGTTGCAGCTGAAAGCTGTAATTTTGCAGGAGCTTTCCCGAGCCGACACCCGAATTTCTCATACTCCAGCAACAATGCCCTTGATTCCCCCCTTTTGAACAAGCCACAACAGTTCAATCCTCAGCAGAATCAAGGATTCAATCAGAACACGGGCCACATTTTCCAAAACCAGAACCAAAATTTCCAACCCCAAATCCAACAAAGACCTCCTCAAAACTTCCAACAGCCTAACCAAAATTTCCAGAATTTCCAGCCCCAATTTGTACCCAATCAAGGCCAGTGGAACCAAAACCAGAATCAGAATCAGGTTCAAAAGCCGCCATCAAGGCTGGAGAACTTGATGACTGATTTTATCACAAGCCAAAAAGAGATCAACTCTAAACTTCAGGCCTCCATAAGGAATGTGGAGACCCAAGTAACTCATATGGCCAGTGAATTGCAGAAACGGAACAATGGAGCATTGCCGAGCGCTGCGGAGAAGAACCCGCAGTGCAAAGCAGTAACTTTGAAATGTGGAAAAGTGATAGCTGGTTCAAAGGGAAAGGATGCTGTGGAAAAGAGAAAACAATTTGGGAAGGATAATACTGTTGATGAGGAAGCAAGAGATGCTGAAAAAAAGATAGCCGAATTGCAGACTGAAGCTGCATCAGACAAGGCTGAAAATGGTAAAGGTGAAGGTACAATTTCTGACCTTTCACCACAAAAATCTTTTGATAATAAAAAGTTCATGCCAAGGATTCTGTACCAGTGAAACTTTTGACAATTTCGTCAACACGAGCATTTTCCATAAAATATCCCAGGTTTGAATTTATTAAATGAAAAGAGTTATGATTCGTGGGGAAAGGGTTTAAGGATATATTCCACTTTTTATTACTCATGTGGGGTGCTTTGAGTTCAAACGGCGTTATGGACCTCCCCGGCATGAAATCTTTGACAATTTCGTGCCTTGAAGATCCTTGCCATGAAACTTTTGACAAGTTCCCACTACATGAGTATTTACTGAAAAATCATAATCCTGGTTTTCAATTTTATTTAAGGAAACCAATTTATGAAGGCGGAGTTGGGATTAGGGATATATTTATAGGTTGTCACGTTTTTATTACTCGTGTTAAGAAACTGTGCCCCCGAAAGCGCACGGAGTCAAAAATTGCAGTATTTATAGTAAGTACCGGATCGTTCACTGGAGGATGTGCGATGGAAGCAGGGCCCACGTCTTTTACTAAGATTTTCCACTCGGTTACTCGATTCAAGTTTGTGTTTGATTATAATCTACTTGACATAATTTAAACTAAGCTTTGAAAGCAATTAAAATAAAGCAGATAAAATTATTCTAGAAAGCGAATTAAATTTAATCTAAGAAAGCAATAAATTATTCTAAGAAAGCGATTAAATCATTCTAAGAAAGCAGATTTAAAATATGACAGAAGGGACAGGAAGAAAAGAATGAAGATTGGACAAGATTCAGATGAAACACAATTAAACTTCCATTTTAATACACAGATCTTAGCTTGGGATAATCCCTTCAGTTAGCTAACTCTCATGCTTTCTCCACTGTGTTCCCTTTAACAGACAGGTACTTACAGCGAGAATTTACATGCTCTTAAGACCTCAAAATCTAAGATACCACAAATTAATAACTGCCCCTGCCGAGGTATGTTATTTATCTGCGGTGGATAAGCAACACCTAACATATCATTAGTTGATATGCCAAGTACTCCTATCATCCCCCATGTCCACCAAAGATTCTAATCAAGCCCTGAACTATCCCTTGACTATCAGTCCTAGTAGCAGTTACGCAACTCTCAATACAACTGAGTGACCTCTAAAGAAAGCAGTTAAAAGAAAGCGGTAAAGAAAGCGGTAAAGAAAGCATTTAAAATCCTATCACTCGGAGGTTTTTGAAAGTCTGACCCTGGTAGTAAAAGAAAGCCCCCAGTTAGAATGACTGGGTGTGGATCAAGAATTCCCGGCTCTCGGTGAACCGCTCGCAGTGTTCACTTCCTTCCGGGTGGTTATGAGATACAAACTAATGAAACGAACTAATGAATTCAGTTCATTCCAGGTGCACTCACTCAGGACTCAAAGATAGGCTTTGGTAGAAGAGGATAGCAGTTGGAAGGAACTCAACCCTACCTTAGAAAATAACCAAGGCCCGAATGTTGTTCCTCTAGTATTATCTATCACACCTCATCTGAATCCAAGTCGACTCTGAGTCAGTGCAATATTTAATATAAGATTTCCAACATACAGCATTTTTGGAAAATAACAAATCTTTGAAAATCATTCCCTAAACAGGTACTAGACTCTCAATTAAAACACAGATCCTTTCAGTCTAGGTGAGACCTAATCGCTGACTCTGCTTCTAATTTCCCAAAATCAACCCCAGTCGGATATGAATTAGTCATAACTGTGGAATTTATCCCTTACTCAGATCCGGATTTTATAAATGAATTTTTGTTGGAAATTTATCATGAGATATATGATTTAAATCAAGACTTCTATGTCCAAGGGAAGGATCCCAAAATAATATTGACCACAATATTTACATAATAATATCATGCATAATTTTATAGAGAAGTGCAAAATTAAATAACCCAAAATATAAGGCGGGTTTAGACAGAAGTTGAGACACAGAGATGAAATAGCCGGAGATGAGAAGAATTTATTTTGGCTAAAAAGATGGCCAAACGATCGGGTGGACTGCAAACATCTGCTGTCCAATTTACCTCTCATTTGGGTGGAATGATTTTAGACAGCAGAATAATCTTAAATGACAGTGGTCGCTGTCATTCAGACCCTTACTATCTGTGAATCAGAGAAAAACCTACATGTTCTTTCGCTGTCTTAATTACTAGACAACAATGACCTATGTCATCTAGTGTTGGCACAGTTTGATATTCGGATTTGAAATTAAGAAGAGAAAAGAAAACTGTATCCGGATAGGAGTCAGCTGAGCAGCCATTATAATCCAGGATGGACGAACCGCCAAGGCTTCCACCGACCACTAACCGGACCATGCAAAATAACATCTAGTAATTAATATACAGACCACGAGCTAGTTTATCCGTGTGGGAATACCCGCCAACATTAGTCTGTTATATCTCTTACTAGTTGTTTCACACATCACGGGAAAGACAAAATAAAAAAAAGAAAATATTTTTTGGGTCATCTTGTATGAGAGACATTGGTTTCTCATGCAAGGGTATGGAAATTAATCCATAATTACTCTTTATGTCTAAATAATCACTCATTCCATAATTAATTATTAATTACAGTCCGGATTATATACTTAGATCATTAGAGTTTAATTTTTGTAGAAGAATCTTTTAATGGAAAATTGAACAAAGTTCTTTATATCAAATTGATCATGGGTTGAGATCATTGGATTTCAACCTCAAAATATTAATATAAAGGTTCAATTAATTTAATGGGGTGAGATGGAGAATAAAAATCTGGCAAAAAGGTGCCAAGCCTGTCGAGAAACAGAAATTGTGTCGCGAACCGTGGGTCCGCGACAGGAGGATCTCGACAGAGAGGTGGGAAATAAGAGGAATGGGATATTGAAAATTAGGGTTGTTGTGTCGCTAAACAAAAATCCGTGTCGCTAGGCGTGGGTCCGCGACAGGGGTTTAGCGACACAAGGTTTGAAAATTCAACAAGGGCATAATTCCTGGTCGCGGAACAAGGGGTGTGTCGCGGGCCGTGGGTCCGCGACAGGGGTTCCGCGACAGAGCCCTTCCAGAATAAATTACAAGTATTTGGATCCTCTGTCGCTAATCAAAGAGTGTGTCGTGGACCGTGGGTCCGCGACAGGGGTTTCGCGACAGAGGGATTTTAAAAATTTTATAAAATTTTGGCAGCATAACGCCTTAAATTGCACTGCATGGAAGTGCATTGTGATCCGTGAGATCACAACGGGAAAATTACGTTGCAACCCGTGGGGTTACAACGTGATGCAACACAATATAAGAAATGCAATTTTTAAATAAATATGCACAAACACTTAAATATCATCCGTTATAAGATCTAGTGTATTAAAACTAAAACTAAAGTAAAATTAATAATAATAGAACAAGAACAGCATAATAAATAAAACTAAACTACCTAGCTAAACAAAACAGGATACTATGCTACAACCAAACAAAACATGAACAGGGTACTAAATAAAAATAATAAAAGAACTAGCAACAGTAACACATTAAGTCCAACTATGCTTGACAAACCAAAATAAAACCTACACTAAGTCTATTAAAGGATGAACATAAAGTGTTTATGCATTTTTATTAGATCTAAATAAAGCATTAAACCCTAACTAAAAATAATAAAAATGGTCAAGTGAACAAAAATGCAAAAATAAAGCAATAAATATTATGGAAATGATCCATAACAAATTTTTGTGGGACATTTTCTTGTATTTCAACAAAACCAAAATGAGATTCATACACACCCATTGATTAAGTGTTTTGAACCCAAAACTACACTTAAAAGTTGTAAATAATAAAGAAAAATGGCTACAATACTATAAACCCATTTATTGCTTAAAACTAACTAACTAAAACAGAAAATGAAAAATACATGGTCAAGAAACCATCTATTCTAAGGTTTCTTGTGAGCACAGTGGTGCCCCCAAGGAGAAGAACAAAACTAATCTAAAAAAATAATGGGTGTGTAGCTACTGTTCAAGGGGGTGGGAGGATATATTTATAGAGAGTGGAAAAATAAGCCCTAGGCCCATTCAAGGCCCGTGTCTCTAAGCAAAATGTTGTGTCGTGGAACAATTTGGCTAGGGACACAACACATAAAATTGCTTTTAACTTCAGGACTTCCGCACAGGAGGGAACGGGAGCTCAAGTCCAGCAAGATGAGACAGAAATTCTCCACCCAGCTGGACCTCAAGTCCATGGAGCTTGTGATATATTGAGCATGTGGGGAATTATTTTGAGGAGGTCACATGAGGCTGCTCTCTTGTCTCGCGGTCGCGATCCATGTGTCGCGGAACATTGTTCCGCGACACAGATTTTGTGTCTTGATACTCCCAGTCTCTAACCATTTTCTGTGTCGCGGAGCTCTGTGTCGCGGAACGTGGTATCTCGACCCGGTGTTTGTTTAGCGACACGGATTTTGTGTCTCTAAACCTCCCCAGTCCTTAAACAATTTCCCTGTCCCTATGCTCCGTGTCGCTATACATGGCATCTCGACCCGGATTTGTTCAGCGACCGGGGTCTTGTTTAGCGACCGGGGTCTCCAGGTCAGGATAAAATTTATCTCTCTTTTTCTTTTCTCGTTTCTCTAATTCCTCTCGACAGGTTCTCTTTAATTTTTCTTTTTCCTCCATTTCTTTCTTGTTTCTTCTTCTTCTCGACAGCTCCCTCTTTCTTTCCTCTTCTTCTTCTCTCTTCCGTCTCTTCTCCATTTCAACACCTTCTTCTTCTTTCTAAATTTCTTCCTTCCCCCATTTTTTCTTCTTCACTTTTCTTTCTTCTTGTTTTCTTTTTCGTTCCAGTTTTCTGTCTCCTCCTTCATCTTTTTCAATTTCGTCTGCTTCTTGCTTCCTCATCTTCCATTTTTCTTTTTCTTCTTTCTCGATTTTTCTGTTTCCAGTTTCGAGTTGAGTGTTGGACATAGGTGGTCGGAGTGGTGGTGCGACGGCGCTGGTTGTGGTGGCGCGAGGGCGGCGCCAGAGGCTGGAGTCGATGGGGAGGTTGAAGATGGTAGGAAAATGGAGGCGGATTTGCGGCGGAGGCGGCGAATGGGTGAATCGGAAATGGGGCTTGCGGCCCTTGGAGATGACTGGAGGTGGAGAATGGTGGTTGTTGAGGGTGAAGAGGGGCTGTCGGATTTTTGGGGGTTGCAGTGGAGATTTCGCCGGAGAATTTGAATTGGCCGGAGTTGGAACTGTGGAGGTGGTGACTAGTTGCTGCTTCCATTTTCAATTTTTGAGTTGGGGGAGATGATAGGGTGGAGCCGGTGTCGTAATGAGGAGGCGACACGACGGAGATGGAGGGCGGTTGGGAAGATGCTCGATGGGGTCTTGGAGGCTGTTTTGGTCGGATTTGGGCGAGGGTGTGGTCGGACGAATGGAGGTTGAGATGGTGGTTGATCGGAAAAGTGGTGGTGGAGGCGGCGGCCGGCGGCCGGCGGCGGCGGCTGCAGTATTAGGGTAGGGTTAGGGTTTGAATGGTATTGGGCTTGGAGGTGTTTTGGATCAATTGTGGTTTGGGCTTGAGAGTGTTGGGCTAACAGGTTTTTGGATTTTGGAAAATGGACTGGACTGGACCAAATTAAGTTAAACACCTGCAATTTAATTAAATATGGATTAGTGGATCAATTAAGTTTTTATTATATCAGAAAACAGAAAATAAAAATAAACATAAAAATTATAAATATATAAATCAAAATATAAAACAATATAAATAAGTATATTTATTCCACTTGACTATTTGGTTTGTATTCCATCTAATGGACACGTGTTCCACCGAATAGATAACACTAAACCCAAAATTAATCAAGTGTATGATTTTTAATATTTTTATCATGTTTTTGGATTTTTAATATAAAATTAATAAAAATAACAATATTTTTGTATTTTTCAATACCAGTTTATTATTTATACAAACTTGCATAAATCTGTTAAATTCGACTGCTTTCTTATTTAAATAAGACAGGAATGCGAACAAATGTCCGTATTAGACACGGAAATAGATTGAAAGTAATGGTCAAATTTGGCCATTATCAATATCCTCACATTTAATACTGATCGTCCCCGAGCAGTCAGAGTCAGTGCTCCTGAGAGCATAGACGCTACATATTCAATCTATTTTTGTGGCTTCAAAAATATCATTCTTTTTAGATTGGGATAAGATAATCAAAAACTACAAGTATTAAATTTTCTTGATTGCAGTGTTTAATGAAATGATACTTCTCACTTAATCAGGCCTACAAATCAGTCATTATTGATAATTTTTCATGAACATCATGTTTAGAAAAATTCATTGATTTAATTCTAGAATTAAAGTATGACATGAGAATAATTAGAAATGAGGCCTCACATATAGTATAAGCGGAAATTTCACTCACTCTCAAATTGGGTTTCAATCACGAACGCTCATAATCAAATTTAATTAAATTATCCCATAAGCTTGCAATTGGACCAACTCGCCACCGGCTCATTTCTTCAAATCGAGATCATGAGGACTTATTTAAGGGTTATAATGGGGCATACGGTTGTAACATTCGGTAGGAAAGGGAAAATCATTGGGTTAAGAAGTGACAAGAATTAATATTATCATAACTTGGCATATTTATTTAAAAATTTATGATCATCAATAATTTTTTTTTTCTTTTTCTTTCTTTTCTTTTCATATTGCATGACATTAGACTATGTCTAATTTGCTTTGTCATTTGCAATTTATTTTTGTTGAATTGAACTCAACATTTTTTTTTTGATCGGGTTTTTGAATCCCAATTACTGATTTTGATGATCATAAATTTAATGCCTTGATAAAATTTATCTTGCACATTTGGGTTTAAATTTCTTGGTCTTTTTATAAGGCTAGACACAATATAGAGGGCTTCAAAGAAAAATTAGGCTTAAAGGCTCAAAGTGGTTAATCCTAAAGGAAAAATTTTTTTGGGTTTGGATTTCAAACGAAGGCCAAAATTTGGGGTTTTCTAAGTGCCTCGATCATATGCTCGATTTTTGGAATATGGCATGGTCTTGAATCGGTCTCAATCGCAAGTTCTAGTTTCCTTTAATTAAAATGATTTTCACACATCAAATAAAAGAAATGAGTAAAAGTGACACATGGCTCAAATCTCACAAGGAATGGTTCATTCATGTCATACAATATTCTTAAATATAATCTTTGAAAAATTCTTACAATCTATTCAATTAAATTCTCAACATGAGGACTCATTACCCAACAAGATGATTATATCATTAAATTTTTATAGCTCAAAACCTCAAAAATTCATATCATGCATGTCTTCAATTATATTATCTCAATTTAAAAGTTTGAAAATTTAATCATAAATCAAAATCAAATATGTGAATTTAAACTGGCAGAGTTATGCATGCTTTGCACTGGGTAAAAAAATAATAAAAATAAACAAAATAAAGATAAAAATAAAAATAAAAATAAAAATAAAACACACATTTTTTTTTGAAGTATTTAAGTGGAATCAACATCCTCACATTTTGAGCCTTGCTCGAAATGTGAGTAAATCAATTCCTACTTAAACAAATTATCAAAATCAAAATAAAATAAAAGAGGAGGGAGGGAGGGAGAAAATATTAACATAAAAGATAGAAAAATAATTCCGATAGCCTTTTTCGTCAAACCAACTAAGTGTTCAACGATTTTGGCTATGTGTGATCGTTTGGTTCGTCGAACAAGGCAATTGTTCGATGCCCAATACTTAGAAAAATTCAGATTTTCATCAAAATTGTTCAATCACATTTTTGAATTTTCTAAAATTTAATCTACTATATTTACTTGCATAAATTAGGTCGGATTAATTATGTTCTTATAAAAGTTATTCCGGATTTTAAATTGCTTTAAATTCCAGGAATACTTTCAATTAATCACAGAATCGATCCAACCGGGAACCTGTTTTGGAGCTTAAATTTTCTTTTTGGTAGTTCCACAAATTCCTGCGAAGCAAACACAGAAGAAGTTATCGGGTTTTCTCGGAAATATCAACATCCTCACATTTAGAGTTTTAGTAATATAAATGTGAGTTAATTGATTAATACCCAAATTATTTAATATAATATGTACAAGAGGTTTATATATATATACTAGTTGAAAAAGCTGTGCAAATGCACAGCGAACTGAGGGGTACAACTGCCCGTGGAAAAAAAGAAATAATTGTAGTTAAGTGTAAGTGGATTTTTTACAAAATGTTAGAATAATTTAAGCAGAATTTAACAGATAGGAAGCTCAATATAATTTTCAAATATATAAAATATGGATACGGATGTCATGCACCATCCGTTTAGTTCAATTTTCTTAATATAAATTTTTCATTTTCTAAAGTAATATAGCAGAGAAAAGGACATCCAGTTGAATTACTTTAAAGACTTCGGAAAGAAATGAAATGGTAGCAAGATCATACTTGTATCCCCACTATCCTGTGACCACTTCATTAATACGGCATGCCAAAAAAGACCAGAAAACCACATCCAATATGATATATTGGAGTAAAAACAACATAAACCCGAAAAGAAAATATACCGAAGAGGACAACACCTATGCTTCCGCTTGGAGAGGATGATCTCTCGGGGATTTAAAAGCCCTATTTCTCTCTTGCATCACATACCTCGGTATGAAATTTAGAATTGTGGTGAGAATTGAAAAATTTAAGGCAAACACACTGGGAATCCCATATGCTTGAAGATAAGAACAAGTTTTCAACCTTGCTTTAGTTGACTTCAAAATACGAATCCTTCATTACTTCAGATTTCATCATCCTCTGGTTCACCTGTAAACATATTAAATCCTGTATTTTATACAGTAATTGAATCAAGAAATATGGTAGTTCAGGAGGCCTATAAAGCATGCCATAAAGATTATTAGCTCAAACTGCATTAGAAATGAGAACCTTAACATACTCCACGATGTCACTTTGTTCCCTGAAGATATATCGACCTGATAGTTATGCCTCATTTGTATTAGCATCTTCATGATCACCTCTGAAAAGCATATCTTCACTTGAAGAGCCTTGATATAGGAAGACATTACCAGAAAGGGGAGCAAGAATCCATTCACTGCACCACAACCAAAAGCGAAAAATGGTCAGAGTATCCCATGAACTCCCCTTGTGTATGGATATATGTTTTCATCTGTATAAACAACATAAATAATAGCAGAAGAAAGTCATAAAAGACCTAATTGGTTTAATCGATACACTTTTTACCGCAAGTCTAATGCAGATTATTGAATCTAAACCTTATGTTAGCAACGAAGAAGAAACCAACCACAATTCCCAAAAGCAAACTGGAGATAAGTCAACATTAGTTGAGTCATAAAACGGCATCAGCAAAACCAGTAAATAATCCAAATAACAAGATGAAATAAGGGAAAAGGATAAGAGAAATTGCAGATATCAGTTGTGCAGACCGATTTTCGATCTCCCCTATTTCCAACCATCAATGGCAGACCATTTCTGATGTAAGGTAAGAGCATCGCCATTTCCAATCTCTTTATTGAAGTATTACAGTTACGGAATATCAGCATATCTCGAAGCAACAGCCAATAGAAAGACAAACTTAAAAAGCCCCAACTTTCATATATTTGCTCATGAAATCGTATAATCAACCAATTAGAAGAGCAACATTGCCTCACCTGTTTATAATAACTTATTGAAACATTAAGCGTCACATGTGCCTGACAAAACATCGCAATGAAATCGATACATCCATCAAATTCAAGAACCAAAATTCATTCCATAAAATCAGGAACCACAAAAAGAAATAAAATTGAAGAACCACAAAATTCATGTTGTCATTTGAAGAACCACATTCCCTCACTTGCTCATTCATTCTGCAATTGGCACATTTTCTATAGTTGTTGTGTTAAAACAATTCGTTGGAACACAAGATTAAAAAATTTCAAAAAAGATCCCTCACCTTGTCATTCCTAATTTTCATCTGATTCATCTCATCTCGAAGCCTATCCAAGCCACCGGGCTTTCGACCGGGGTCACCAACCAGAGATGCAGCAGCTATAGTTACCGAGGTAATTATTCTTACAGTATGAACAATGCAGGTACAATCAGTGGTCTGGTTACGCCAACTCAAAGAAAGATGTCAAATATCAAACCAATTTGCAAACAATGACTCAGTTAGAAAAGAAAAATAATTCATAAGAGCACAAACATCAGTCAAAGACTCTATAAATAGAGTAATAAGCAACAACTCAGCATAATCATGGAGGGAAATTTGATTGGCCCATAGATTTAAAAATCTGTTGGCCATTTTTTTTCTCCAAATTATTACAACTAAAAGTCTACTTTCATACCACAACTAATAAGTCAATTGGGGTTGGGAAATTACCCTAGTGGTCAAGTCCCCTATCTCCCAACCATAGGTTGGGGGTTCGATCCCCACCCGGCCCCCTATCCCTCTACTTTATTCCCCTTTGTAATTTGTGTGGTTTAGGCTCCCACATACCTTTGCCGACACATGGATGGTCACTGTTTACAAAAAAAAAAAAAAAAAACAAAAAAAAAAAACTAATAAGTCAATTGTCTTACTAAATTAAGTGTAGTGAAAATTTTCTCATTAATTAATGAAACCCTTTGTTATGTGTTGTGTATAGGAAAAGTCAACAACTCCTCACCACAGGCCACAGCTGTCTTCCAGCTCCATATTTATGAAGAAACCCTAACCCCACGGACCATAGATCCCGGAATATACAAAATAAACCTCTGAATAGCTTCTTTTCTTCAAATACAATTTGATATGGATCTATAGGATCCACGGATCTAATGTGAACTGTGACGATTTGAAATGACAAAAAATCATCCCGAAGTTTCCAACAACTTAAGCTGTTCAAATTAAATAGAACAGATTGATTTGAAACACTGAATTAAAATTTAGACACAGAATCTATTATCACAGATTAAAATTCTCATGTCAAATCCTCCCACCCGAACAGGGCAGGGCCATTCGAAACTTGAAAGGGAACAATTCAGCTCTATAATTACAAATTTTATGCATTTTTTAGAGATTTTAATTGCAAAGATAATCTAAATCCTTGCATCTTCATTGTCACTTAGATATTGAGTTGCAGGAATAGGTTTGAAACTCTTCTCATTATCGACAAACCACAACCAAATTAAGCAATCCACGGCAAATAGTTCTCGCGTGTCACTTCATTAGCAACTGGAAGATTATGGTTGTTTCGACTTTCGACAAAAGTCTTTTATAGTTTACTAATATTATCTTAATCAAATTATAAAGTCCATCCCCCAGAATAAGGGATATTGCTATGAAACCTGTAGAAAAGAAAGCCAACAGGTGGAAACGAGCGACTTCATCATCAGGAAAACCAAATCCCTCCAGGAATTAAACAAAAGGATCAGCAAAAAGAAGTTCATCCAATTACCAAGTAAATCGAACAATCAAGGAGAAAGGCCCCTATTGGATTTCTATTTCAAGAGAAAGACACATGAGGTAGCTTCAAGCATTGCCAGTAGTACAGTGCAGACCAGAGTATTGGAAATTTGATTTTACTCAAAATCCAGTCCCCTTGGCCCAGGCATCACATGCAACCACTTATTGTCCGCATACAAGCAGCATTAATAAAACTGAATGAAATGCCATCAATCGAGAATTACTATTCAAATGCACATATCAAGCATCAGTTACCTTTATCATAAATAACTTGGGTGTCCATCTTGATGATTTTCATTATTTCATTAAGGAAAAACTCCACCATTACCCTGACAAACGCAAGGTCAATTGTTTAATCAGTTAACTTCATGGCCAAAGCACAATCTACGACAAAATTCAGAAGACACTCAAATATTGTAGCCATTCATAGTCAATATGCATAATGTTGTAGTGATTTAGTTACGAACATCTAACGAACTACACAAATGAAACGAAAAGGCAATGCATCTTTCAATATAGAATCATTTAATAGTTTGAAGATGTACAAGATAGTGATTGAATTTTATCAAAAAAAATTGTATCAGAGAATCAGATTATGCATAATCAAAAAAAATTTAAACAGAATCATCGACATTACATAGTACACTAAGGAAATTCTTTTTCTTCCCTCAATCTGGTCCACGGTTCGGCTATCTTCAAGATTCCTCACAAAAGAAACCAACCTCCACAGTCCAAAATTTGTCTCATTTTAATTATTCAAAGATTAAAATAATTTTATGAGGAAATATTTTCTCAAATAAACACCAGGTCAGCAATAAAATAAAGTGGTACAAAATAGCACCGGTCTTCCTTTAATTATGCTAATTTTAGTTTCCTGCCAGGCGCAAAAGTTTGGGTTTATATTCTTATCAATAGGTATGGAGATAGATTGCTTACCTTTATATCATCAATTAAGTTTGCATATATACGTATGAATCCTTATAAGGTAATCAACATTATCACCTGTCGGTTGCACTACATGATTGAATAGACTGGACACCAGCATTCAACACCAATTAGTTTCACAACCCCTCGCAGTTCGAAAACCTGCATAAATAACCCATCCGTAAATTGTAGTATTTCTATGAGTGAAGCTAGAAGCACAGAAAAACCATCAAGGTTTAACTAACCTCAGCGTTTGTTGCAGATGTATTGTCAGCACATTTGTTAGTTTTACGATCTACATGGTCAAGTCTTGAGGACAAATGCTTTTTAGTGCCCTAGAAATGCAAATACACAAAACTCTCATAAAAGAGCATGATACTATTAAAATATTCCTGAATAAATGCATTTAGCAAATACAACCGGCGCATTCCTTGTCTTAGAAATTATATAAACTTCATAATTCATATGTGCGGTCAAATGAATTGAATAATTAATAGTGCACTATAACCCTTTCTTTGGACATAATACAAAATCTTCCTCTTTCACACTGCTGAATTGAATCGGCGTCGACTACAACCCTAAAGAATATTAACCTCAATAGTGCACTAACTGTCAGCTTTTTGTCTGAATACACCAAACAAAACAAATTGCTGGTGTTTTCGCACTAAGCTTTTTTTGTTTTCTAGTTTACTATGGGGGACAGAAACTTTGTTTAATATCAGGAGAAAAAGGCTCCGTAGTGCCTTTTGAAACTCTATTACCTTCCCCGCTTGGAAAAGAGGAGTGTGGGGAGAAATGACTTTGTCTAAAGAGATTTTAAAGAAATGAAGAGATCCAACACAAAACTAATGTCAAGGATGCAACTATTATTGTTTGATTGAACAAAGAAAAAAGAAAACCACATAAAGTTTTAATCGTATAAATATGTTGTTCAATTAAACAGAGATAATAAACTGAAAACACGCATGCTCAACTAAGTTTTCAACCACGAACCATCAATTGGTATATAAGAGAGGCGAAATAGCTCATCTATTAAAGTGATCTGACATTTAAGAAATTCACACAACGAAATATAAAAGGAATTGGTATATGTAATGAACTGCAGTACAATAGCTTTACCTTCCAGCAAATGTAGCCATATCCAACAACTATGAAATGACAATTACGCCATATTTCCCAGATCCTGTCAAAAAGCAGATCATTTTCAGAAACCTTTCTTGTTGGAAAAATTTTCATCTCTCGTACTAAATAATACTACACAGTTTTTCTAGTGCTCATTAGAACTATATAACTAAAATAAGATCAATATTTTAACATATTAAATAGATTCACAATTCTATCATTAGACGTATAAAAAAGTATATGTAAAATGTTGCCACATATCAGAGCACTATATATCCCAACCCTTCAGAACAGGTTTGTCGCTTTAGTTTCTTAATTAAGGTTACTTACTCTCTAGTGCTACTTCTTTGGTACCCTTGTTCACTTGCATGATGTCATTTTGCAGAGTCCAAAATCATTCCAAGTTTGCTTAATGAAGTTTCTACCATTCCAATTCTGTGCTCCAATTCTTCGTCCTTCTTCGTTGTTTATTCAATGAAATTATTTCAAGTCGACAAGTTAGGATCACGAACAGTTTTGGGATTTGAGCAAATCACACAGACATGTACCCGTTCGCGCAAAAGCGCTAACCTCAAAATCAGAATTCTACGAAAAACTTCTCCAAATTTCTTTGGATTTTTTATCCTAAAATGGTACAATTCTAATTCCAAGAGAAATGTCCAGCAATTAAAGAAAAAATAAGGCAGTTCAACACCTACTGCCTTCCAGCTGAAAGTAAACAAGAAAATCAGTGTTGCTGGCTTTTCAATCAATGCGAGCCTTACATTTGTATTCTTTACTGGACCACTTGCGCATCACATTGTTGGAAGTTCTAGATACAATCATCCGACTCTCTTTTTGTGTATGACTCATAGCAGGCAAGCAAGCTATCCTTCTGATTGCACTCTCCTTCTCTTGAGATACTGTTTTCTAGTACAATTTCAAGATTGAACACATTTGAGCAGATTGAATGTGAACAAACTAACACGACCATGGGGGTATAAACTACAAATATATTCTGTTTAAATCTGTCAGTTTCTTCAGAGGAACACGGACCATTCCGAAAGGCATTTTAGCTTTTAAGGAAACCGAAGAAATAACAACTACTTCATATTCTTCCATGAAATCGATAACTCCACATGTTACAATGAAATTTCTCATAGAAACCACAAAAATATTCATCACTGTCAAATGCTTGGCTGTTTCAGAAATTATCTTATTGTCATGTAAATGACAATTAGGTTTCTCAAATTCAGAAAACTGTGTACATTTTGGCATGCTATTATAGAAATAGCAAAAACATAGCAATACAAGAGATTGTTTATAAAGAGAAATATCATCCTTAAACTACAGGTAGTTTCCAAATACACAAACACACACACACAAATATATTTTAAAATTAGCTATTATATATGTGAACATGTGCACACAAGTACGTTTATTTGCCAACATCTAGAACCGCAGATATAGAAAGACACACACATTCATCCAGATATACATCAACATCTACCTCATTAGTGAGAGCTTCGCTTTGAGAATTCTGCTAAAACTGAGAGAGGAGACATGCTGCGATGAAATTTCCTGAGAACGTAACAACTGTGACGGTTGTGGCTGTTGTGGCCGAAGCTGTGAAACTGTTTGGCTTCCTCCAAAGACCGAAGAAGACTCCAATCTGCTGGAAACCACACTCGATCCCTTGTTAATGTCACACAACACAATGTCTTCAACGCGAGAATAAAACGTTCACATTTTTAATTACTAATGCAAAATCAGTTATAGGAATGCATAAAACAGTAATTGCATCAATTGAGAAGGAGCTATATGGAAAACATCCTGCTTCACATACGATGTTTCTCTAACAAATATCACACTCTTCGCATAAGTTGCTGAGATTTCTGCTCACAGTAACAAGAAAATCAATAAAATTATAGCTACAGCACACAAAAGGAAGTTAATAAAGAACATAGTACCAGCACTGATGAGGGAAAACAGAGATCGAAGTGAGATCGCAAGCTTTGTTGATCTTCCGCTTCATTTTTCAATTGTGAAAGTCGAATTCGGAAAGTGAATCCGCTAGAGCTGAAGAAATGACAATTGAGAGATCCTTTTATGTAATCGACAAAGTAACCAAGCAACTGAACGTAAACAACGAACAAAAAACACATCTCCACAAGTCCCAACCAAATAATCGAGTACCCAAGACCCATATATTAACCAAATCAGAATCAGCCAAATCGCGGGGGCAAAAAAGCAACACCCGAACAGCGCTATAGAAGATATCATCAAGGCCATTGCCATCCTTTTTAAGGGGTTTTGTCTGTGCGATGGGCAGAGGAGAGGGCTCACCGGATTCGTAAGATGAGCGGCGAGCAAAGAGAAGGAGGTGCCGGAATCGCGTGGCGAGCGGGGCCTCTGGCGAGAGGCGTATGCAGGCAGAGGCGAGCGGCGGCCTGTACAAGGAGACGACGCTTGACTGATATCTAAATTTCTTTGGATAGGCAAAGGCGAAACCATGGTCGGACGGCAGACATCGGTGGGTAGGCGGCGTCAACAGAGGGTTGCTGGTAGATTTCTTCGACCAGCGCTCGTGTGTGGCGGCGGCGACGGCCTAGGGTTTCTTGTCAGGGAGTGAGGGCGGAGGTCAGCCGATGCGACGATTTTGTGATGGGAGGCGGCGATGGAGAAAATAGCAGAGGTGACGGGAAGAGAAGGCCGGCTAGGGCAGCAAGAGAAGGCCGGCTAGGGTAGAGAAGATGCGAGATCGATAATTACAATGCAACGGAGGAGATGGCGAAGGGTGTTGCTCGATTTCAGATAAACAAGAGCTCAAGGAAAATCTGAGAAATTAAGGGCCAGGATTCAAATTCAAGTGTGATCGGACGGATGAGAATGAAATTCAGAAATGGAAAATTTTGGCAAATTCTCTTATAAGATATAGAGATATATGATTTTGACTTGCAGAAATTTTGGTTGGGTTAATTCTGTGCTTGTGAAAATTATTCCGGATTCTAAATTTCTTTGAATTCCGGATATAATCTTCGGTCAATTACAGAACTAATCCAACCGGGAACCTGTAGTCCGAATGTCTGCTGCTCCATTTGTTGTTTCACCAGTGGTGAGGGTTTCCTCAGCGCAGTGGTGGTAATGAGATGGATGGGCGATGGGGCAGCGGTGGAGCTTCGCGGTGCGGAGATGGTGGAGATGACAAACACGTGAGTCTCACGTGTTTTACAATTTACAATTGCAAATTAGTGTAGCCCCAATGCTACACTTCCACATTTAACTCCTTACACCAATTTCGGTGGCTCCATGATTCCTGCAAGCAAAAATACCCAATTGGTTAGGTTTTCCCCTCAAATCAACATCCTCACATTTAGAGTCTTAGTACTCTAAATGTTTAATTGATTTGAGGGTACTTCTCTGTTCTGAAACAAATATACTAAAATACACTAACTAACTATGAGTAATCAGGAGTGTAATTCTCTTAATAAACGACGATGCATCCTCCCCGGCAACGGCGCCATGAAACTTTCGACAATTTCGTCAATACGAGCATTTTCCGTAAAATATCCCAGGTTTGAATTTATTAAATGAAAAGAGTTATGATTCGTTGGGAAAGGATTTAAGGATATATTCCACTTTTTATTACTCATGTGGGGTGCTTTGAGTTCAAACGGCGTTATGGACCTCCCCGGCATGAAATCTTTGACAATTTCGTGCCTTGAAGATCCTTGCCATGAAACTTTTGACAAGTTCCCACTACATGAGTATTTTCTGAAAAATCATAATCCTGGTTTTCAATTTTATTTAAGGAAACCAATTTATGAAGGCGGAGTTGGGATTAGGGATATATTTATAGGTTGTCACGTTTTTATTACTCGTGTTAAGAAACTGTGCCCCCGAAAGCGCACGGAGTCAAAAATTGCAGTATTTATAGTAAGTACCGGATCGTTCACTGGAGGATGTGCGATGGAAGCAGGGCCCACGTCGTTTACTAAGATTTTCCACTCGGTTACTGTAACACCCGAGGGAAAAACAAATTCAAATTGTTTTGAACTACGTCATGACTTGATCCCTTCACAGGGTACGTAGGCAGCTTAGAACTGATTTCTAAGTTCAGTCACGAAATAAATCACAAATTACATCACGAATTAGACCACAAGGACGATAGGGGATGTTGAAACCAATTTAGACTAGGCTAAGTAGGACCCGGAAATGTTGCGAGCGATAAGCCGGACTCGTAACAAGATTAGGGAATAGATTCCGCCACGAAGACGCCCCAGGGAATCGAGCTAACACGCAGAAAACCGATAGGAGAAAGCGAGGGAAGACCCGACGGAACACGCGAAGCCGAACCGGCCGGTCCGGCCGGCCCGCGCTGCCCGCGCGCCGCCGCGCGGCCACCGCGCGGCCAAAGGTGTCGCGACACCAGGCCTGGCGCGCGTGCTCCGCGCGGACAAAAGCTTAGGTGCGCGCCACCAGCGCGCCAGAGGGGCTGAAGGTGTAATCTTTCCATTCGGGGGTGATTTTCTTGCCGAAATTACATCTCCCTTCGAGGGAAACCAAATCCCAGCCTTAAGGAAGGCTTAGGGATGGCTGGGGGCGCCTCAAAACCCTAGCTTTACAGAAAACACTCCCCTACCACTTCATTCTTCCTTCCCAAGCCAAAAACCTATTCGACTCCACTTTCCGGCGAACATTCCGGCGACGACGAGGCACACGGGACAGAGCCACTGCCTCATAGAGCCTTGGTAAGTCTTAATACAGTATTCCATCCGTCCATAAGTCTCCAAAACTAGAATTCTAACCCTTTTCCTTTGCTACGATTTCACGTCGGAAAACGAACAAAAAGCAATCGGAGAAGTTGGCCGTTCGTCGTGACCCTAGGACGTCCGGAAACCCAAGCCAGCGACCCCATCCTCTAACTAAGTAAGTTAACACCTTACTCACAAATTTTTGCGGTTGGTTGTTGTTTAAATTTCGAGATATAGGCTTGTAACAAAAATCGGTTTTCAAAAACCCTATTTTCGTCCAATTTTAAAGACTCGCCAAAAACTCGACCTTCGGGAATTCAATCCGAAAACTTTTCAACATAAAAGTTGTTCCTAACACCTTTATCTATCTTGTGTCCAAATTTCAGCCATTGACATTAAGTTTTGCTATCCCAATTTTCGCCATGAACTTTCTGTATTGAACCGAACCGTTTAAAACTGTGACAGATTTCTTCATTCAACTTGATGCATGTTTTTCACCCATTTTTCGAATGATTTAACTTTGCATTCCTAAACAAAAGTTGTAGATAATTGTGTCTAGATTATGCCTACAAAATTTCACGAATTTTGGTGTTCATTTGATATGTCAAACGGCCAAGTTTTTGAAACTGTTTGAATTCGTTTTCAAGGCCATGAGTGTGCAGAGAGTTACACACGATTTTTGAGTACCAAGAATTCATTATTTCCAAAAACTTAAAACATGAAAGTTGTTCCTTGATGTGTCGTGTAGTTACTGTAAAAATTTCACATCGATTGGTTTTGAAATGAATTTTTAATCGGCGTTACGCGAACCTGTGACAACAACAGTTTTTAAGACGTACATTATTCTTTGCAATAAACTCAAATTTTAACCCACTTCGGGACCTTATTTCCAAAAACTTAAAACATGAAAGTTGTTCGTGTGTGTGTTTTTGAATTACTGGCCAAGTTTCAGAATTTTTGGAGGAAAAACGAATTTTAAATTAAGAAAGGCGTAAACTGCCTCGAATAGGATTTTTCGAACTTGAGAAAACTCGAACTATGAAAACGCGACATCGATCCTTTGATAACTTTGAAATACGAACTTTCGAAAAATCCCGTTCACTAGGCTGAGCCGATCTTCATACTATCATTATCTTTGAGACTGCCTCGTTAGTGGTCTCCTTACTATCTGAGATTGCCTCGTTAGTGATCTCGCGCGCTGTATTTGTGGACTGCCTCGTTAGTGGTCCTACTATCTTTGTGGATCGCCTCGTTAGTGGTCCTACTATCTTTGTGGATCGCCTCGTTAGTGGTCCTACTATCTTTGAGACTGCCTCGTTAGTGGTCTCCCATTGTTTGGACTGCCTCGTTAGTGGTCCTATGTTGAGATTGCCTCGTTAGTGATCTCCCGGTATGGTGTCCTCTTCTTAGTTTACGGGATGAAAAGTAAAAGACTCGTGTGAGTGATTCATTATGCTTAAATCGTATTTATCCTGTCTTTAATTACGTATTTAAATTTTATGCACCTTAAATTATGCTTTAAGTTTCGCTTTTAAAATTTAGTTCTTTAATCATAATTTTCCGCTGCTAATAAATCATGTACTTTTAAAATTCTCGTACAATAAGCGAAATCTTTAGTTTTAAACACTTGTAACCTCTTTTATTTGTTAGTTAGGGATTAACTTACTCAGTATATTTTTATACTGACAACCGTTGTCATTTTTCTTTTACAGAGTATGTCGAGTGACGCATACGCATGCACTTGGGGGGAAATAATTATGAACATTTTCGCTTTCTGCATCATAATACTGTTTTACCGGGTCTGTTAAACCCGAGGATTTGGCCATGTTGGCCGTGACTTACTTTCCG
Organism: Hygrophila difformis; assembly: GCA_030278955.1. Taxonomy (NCBI): domain Eukaryota; kingdom Viridiplantae; phylum Streptophyta; class Magnoliopsida; order Lamiales; family Acanthaceae; genus Hygrophila; species Hygrophila difformis. The sequence continues at coordinate 37,574,721 of JAOANR010000015.1, forward strand.
CTGCATTTACTCTATTTACTTTTCGCGTATGATGATTACTGCTATCGTTTTAAGTATTATAAATTTCCGGACTATATCTTGAATGTTTTAAATCTTTTGCATACCCACAAGCCTTGCAATCCCTTAGCGAGCTCGGGAAACCGTGTCTTGCTGGGGGAATGCGGCGGTGACACCCCGGCCTGGGTTATCAAATCCGGGGTGTTACAAGTTGGTATCAGAGCCCGGAAAATTTTTAAAGCTACTACTATTATTTTAAACCAATATTTTTAAGCCCAAGTGTTATTTCCTTTAAATTATTTATTTGACTACTAGTACTATTTTTAGCCCAAAAATCTATAATCCTTTTTACATAGCCCAAATCTTAGCCCAAGAAATATTAAATTTTGGCCCACTATAGAGGCCCAACCTTTAGCAATTTATTTTAAACTAAATTTTATGGGGAAGGGACTCGCACTTGCATGTTGCATGTAGATTTAAATTGTGCATATCTTAACTTTGCCTGGAAAACATCTAACTCTAACCTACCTTGTTAACACTAGATGGCTTCCCCAAACGTGAACATGATCAACCTACTAATGAGGTTGATTGAAGCATACCTCGAATCTCCTCAAAACGTGAACAACTTCAGACTAAGGGTAGAGCAAATGGAAGCTAACTTGGGCCACCTAACTAATCTGGGCCAAGCAGGACACCAAGATATAACCCAACTCCAAGTCCAAATCAACGAACTCCAGACCCGCGAGACTGAGCTTCGGACCCAGATTGACGACGTAGAGACCCAAGCAGGGGTCTTGGGACATCAACTGCATCACCTGAAGGATGATCTGCTTCCACCTGCCCCACTCAACCCAGGAACTCCTCCTGTCACTAGCCTCGTTATTGACCCTGTCGCTGTCTCTGCAGCCGTCCAAACCCCAGTTGCATTCGTTGATCCTGCTCCTGTTGCTGGGCCCAGTTGGCCAGCCAATCAAGGGAGGCCGATGGGGAGGTTGAACGTGATCAACCAGGCTGACATACCCGCGCAGGGTGACGTGATGGCAGGTACTTTCCATGTCCTAAGTACTCCACTTAGAGTCTTATTTGATTCCGGAGCCAGTTGCTCGATTGTATCTTCGAGAGTCGTAACTGAACTAGATCTACCTAAGTGCGAGATAATTAGCTTAGGCATCCAACTGCCCTCTGGAGAAGTAATAGCATGCTCTAAACGCTACAATGGAATACCCATAGTGATAAAGAACGTAGAGTTTTTCGCAAACTTGGTAGAGTTCAACGTCAGGGACTTTGACGTCATACTAGGAATGGATTGGCTAACCCGGTATAAGGCCGTGATCGAATGCCAAAAGCAAAAGATCACGCTGTCAAAAAGTAGGGGGAAAAGAGTCATCTTCTACTCTCAACCCCCTAAGAAATCTAACAAGATAATCAACGTCCTAGAGTTAGGTAGCCTAATGCGTAAGGGCCACGCGCTATACGCATGCTACGTTCACAACCTCGAGGCTGAAGGGGTAAAGATAGACAACATTCCGGTGGTGAGAGAGTACCCGGATGTGTTCCCAGAGGACGTTCCTGGCATGCCCCCTGAGAGGGATCTCGAGTTCACCATCGATCTTATCCCGGGAACGGAACCTGTATCAAAGGCTCCTTACCGCATGGCACCGCCGGAGATGAAGGAGCTAAAGGAACAGCTCGAAGAATTGCTGGAAAAGGGATATATCCGACCGAGTACGTCTCCATGGGGAGCACCGGTCTTATTCGTCAAAAAGAAGGATGGGAGTCTGAGACTGTGTATTGACTATAGGGGACTTAATCAAGTCACTATCAAGAACAAGTATCCGTTGCCCAGGATCGAGGATCTGTTTGACCAGCTGAAGGGAGCTACTGTGTTCTCCAAGATCGACCTGCGATCGGGATATCATCAGCTGCGAATTGCTGAGAAGGACATCCCAAAGACAGCGTTCAGGACTCGCTACGGACACTACGAATTCACAGTCCTGTCATTCGGACTGACGAATGCCCCGGCGATGTTCATGAACCTCATGAACAACGTGTTCCGAGGACTGTTAGATCAATGCGTAGTAGTATTCATAGACGACATCTTGATCTACTCAAGGGACGAGGAAGAACATTCCAAGCACTTACATAAAGTGCTGAGGATCCTCCGAGAAAATCAGCTATATGGGAAGTTGTCCAAATGCGACTTCTGGCTGAGGGAGGTAACATTCCTTGGGCATATCGTATCCGCCAGCGGAGTGGCGGTAGACCCGGCGAAAATCTCGGCTGTAACCGAGTGGGTACCCCCGAAGAGCCCAACGGAGATAAGAAGCTTTCTCGGACTGGCGGGCTACTACAGGCGGTTTGTCCAAGATTTCTCCAAAATCGCCCGCCCATTGACCCAACTGCTGAAGAAGGGAGTGAAGTATGACTGGACTGGCGAGTGCGAAGCCGCATTCCAGGAGCTGAAGAAACGACTTACCACGGCGCCGGTGTTGGCGTTACCATCAGAGGAAGGAGACTTCGAGGTGTATAGCGACGCCTCGAGAGAAGGACTGGGATGCGTACTGATGCAGGATCAAAAGGTCATAGTGTACGCATCACGACAGCTGAAACCGCATGAGCAAAACTACCCGACGCACGACCTGGAACTGGCCGCGGTCGTGTTCGCCCTGAAAATCTGGAGACACTATCTCTATGGGCGGAAGTGTCGGATGTTTACCGACCATAAGAGCCTCAAGTACATATTCACGCAAAGAGAGCTGAACTTGAGGCAGAGGAGATGGTTGGAATTGATCAAAGATTACGACCTAGAAGTCGCGTATCACGAGGGCAAGGCCAACGTCGTGGCCGACGCCTTGAGTCGGAAGGCGCAACATGTCACGAACTCACTGGTGATACCGGCCGAATTGTACAGAGATTTGGCGAAACTAAGCCTGGAACTGGTGCAGCCCGGTACGGTAACCGAGGTCGTCAACGCGATGGTAGTAAGCCCTACCGTATTCGAAGAAATACGACTCGCCCAGTCGGGTGACGAGCAGATGGAGGAAATAAGGAGAAGCATTGCCGAAGGAAAGGCAGTAGATTTCCAGATTCACGAGGACGGGAGCATCCGTTTCAGGGGAAGATGGTGTATACCACGGGAGTCCGCAGATCTGAAAAAGAAGGTAATGGAGGAAGGCCATAGCACCCCCTACTCGGTCCACCCCGGAGGGGATAAGCTGTATAAGGACTTGAAGAAAAATTATTGGTGGCCGAACATGAAGAGAGAGGTGGCCGAATTCGTGGCAAGGTGCCTTACCTGCCAGAAGATCAAGGCAGTACGGCAAAAGCCCTTAGGGTTAATGCAACCATTGGAGATCCCAAGCTGGAAGTGGGATAGCATCTCCATGGATTTTGTTTCAGGGTTGCCACGATCGCCAAAAGGAATGAATAAGATCTGGGTGATCGTGGATAGGTTAACGAAGGCCGCCATTTTCATCCCGATGAAGGACACTTGGACAATGGACCAACTAGCAAGAGCATACATAGACAATGTGGTACGCCGGCACGGGGTGCCACATGACATCATCTCGGATAGGGATAGCAGATTCGTCTCCCAGTTTTGGACCAAGCTGCAAGAAGCTCTGGGGACGCAGATAAAGATGAGTACGGCGTTCCACCCTATGACGGATGGACAGACGGAGCGAACTATACAGACGCTGGAGGACATGTTGAGGGCTTGTGTCTTGGAATTCAAGGGAAGTTGGGAGCACCATTTACCCTTGATCGAGTTCTCCTATAACAACAGTTACCATGCGAGCATCGGCATGGCGCCCTTCGAGGCACTGTATGGACGGAGATGCCGGAGCCCATTGAGTTGGGAAGAGAACGATCGAGTAGTGACAGTAGGGCCACAACTGGTGGAGGACATGGCTCAGCAAGTTAAGGTTATCCAGGGGAAGATGAGAGCCGCTCAGGACCGGCAAAAGAGTTATGCGGACGTGAGACGGCAGGACTTGGAATTTCAAGTCGGTGACAAGGTCATGCTGAAGGTCTCGCCAATGAAAGGCGTAATGCGCTTTGGCAAGCGGGGGAAGCTGAGCCCACGATACATAGGGCCATATGAGATCCTAGAGAGAGTGGGGAATCTGGCGTACCGACTGGCGCTGCCGCCTCAACTAGCACGCGTCCATAACGTGTTTCACATTTCCCAGCTAAAGAAGTATGTGCCCGACGCGTCGCATGTACTCCAACCGGACGTAATCGAATTGGATGATGACTTGACCTATGAAGAAACCCCGGTGCAAATACTCGACTACAAGGAAAGGGTGACAAGGAATAAAACTGTAAAGATGGTCAAGGTCCTATGGTCCAACCACGAGACGGAGACGGCAACCTGGGAATTGGAAGCCGACATGAGGCAACGTTACCCTACCCTCTTCCAAGACGACCCGACCACAGTTATGGGGACATAACTGTATTCTTAAGGGGGGGAGGATGTAACACCCGAGGGAAAAACAAATTCAAATTGTTTTGAACTACGTCATGACTTGATCCCTTCACAGGGTACGTAGGCAGCTTAGAACTGATTTCTAAGTTCAGTCACGAAATAAATCACAAATTACATCACGAATTAGACCACAAGGACGATAGGGGATGTTGAAACCAATTTAGACTAGGCTAAGTAGGACCCGGAAATGTTGCGAGCGATAAGCCGGACTCGTAACAAGATTAGGGAATAGATTCCGCCACGAAGACGCCCCAGGGAATCGAGCTAACACGCAGAAAACCGATAGGAGAAAGCGAGGGAAGACCCGACGGAACACGCGAAGCCGAACCGGCCGGTCCGGCCGGCCCGCGCTGCCCGCGCGCCGCCGCGCGGCCACCGCGCGGCCAAAGGTGTCGCGACACCAGGCCTGGCGCGCGTGCTCCGCGCGGACAAAAGCTTAGGTGCGCGCCACCAGCGCGCCAGAGGGGCTGAAGGTGTAATCTTTCCATTCGGGGGTGATTTTCTTGCCGAAATTACATCTCCCTTCGAGGGAAACCAAATCCCAGCCTTAAGGAAGGCTTAGGGATGGCTGGGGGCGCCTCAAAACCCTAGCTTTACAGAAAACACTCCCCTACCACTTCATTCTTCCTTCCCAAGCCAAAAACCTATTCGACTCCACTTTCCGGCGAACATTCCGGCGACGACGAGGCACACGGGACAGAGCCACTGCCTCATAGAGCCTTGGTAAGTCTTAATACAGTATTCCATCCGTCCATAAGTCTCCAAAACTAGAATTCTAACCCTTTTCCTTTGCTACGATTTCACGTCGGAAAACGAACAAAAAGCAATCGGAGAAGTTGGCCGTTCGTCGTGACCCTAGGACGTCCGGAAACCCAAGCCAGCGACCCCATCCTCTAACTAAGTAAGTTAACACCTTACTCACAAATTTTTGCGGTTGGTTGTTGTTTAAATTTCGAGATATAGGCTTGTAACAAAAATCGGTTTTCAAAAACCCTATTTTCGTCCAATTTTAAAGACTCGCCAAAAACTCGACCTTCGGGAATTCAATCCGAAAACTTTTCAACATAAAAGTTGTTCCTAACACCTTTATCTATCTTGTGTCCAAATTTCAGCCATTGACATTAAGTTTTGCTATCCCAATTTTTGCCATGAACTTTCTGTATTGAACCGAACCGTTTAAAACTGTGACAGATTTCTTCATTCAACTTGATGCATGTTTTTCACCCATTTTTCGAATGATTTAACTTTGCATTCCTAAACAAAAGTTGTAGATAATTGTGTCTAGATTATGCCTACAAAATTTCACGAATTTTGGTGTTCATTTGATATGTCAAACGGCCAAGTTTTTGAAACTGTTTGAATTCGTTTTCAAGGCCATGAGTGTGCAGAGAGTTACACACGATTTTTGAGTACCAAGAATTCATTATTTCCAAAAACTTAAAACATGAAAGTTGTTCCTTGATGTGTCGTGTAGTTACTGTAAAAATTTCACATCGATTGGTTTTGAAATGAATTTTTAATCGGCGTTACGCGAACCTGTGACAACAACAGTTTTTAAGACGTACATTATTCTTTGCAATAAACTCAAATTTTAACCCACTTCGGGACCTTATTTCCAAAAACTTAAAACATGAAAGTTGTTCGTGTGTGTGTTTTTGAATTACTGGCCAAGTTTCAGAATTTTTGGAGGAAAAACGAATTTTAAATTAAGAAAGGCGTAAACTGCCTCGAATAGGATTTTTCGAACTTGAGAAAACTCGAACTATGAAAACGCGACATCGATCCTTTGATAACTTTGAAATACGAACTTTCGAAAAATCCCGTTCACTAGGCTGAGCCGATCTTCATACTATCATTATCTTTGAGACTGCCTCGTTAGTGGTCTCCTTACTATCTGAGATTGCCTCGTTAGTGATCTCGCGCGCTGTATTTGTGGACTGCCTCGTTAGTGGTCCTACTATCTTTGTGGATCGCCTCGTTAGTGGTCCTACTATCTTTGTGGATCGCCTCGTTAGTGGTCCTACTATCTTTGAGACTGCCTCGTTAGTGGTCTCCCATTGTTTGGACTGCCTCGTTAGTGGTCCTATGTTGAGATTGCCTCGTTAGTGATCTCCCGGTATGGTGTCCTCTTCTTAGTTTACGGGATGAAAAGTAAAAGACTCGTGTGAGTGATTCATTATGCTTAAATCGTATTTATCCTGTCTTTAATTACGTATTTAAATTTTATGCACCTTAAATTATGCTTTAAGTTTCGCTTTTAAAATTTAGTTCTTTAATCATAATTTTCCGCTGCTAATAAATCATGTACTTTTAAAATTCTCGTACAATAAGCGAAATCTTTAGTTTTAAACACTTGTAACCTCTTTTATTTGTTAGTTAGGGATTAACTTACTCAGTATATTTTTATACTGACAACCGTTGTCATTTTTCTTTTACAGAGTATGTCGAGTGACGCATACGCATGCACTTGGGGGGAAATAATTATGAACATTTTCGCTTTCTGCATCATAATACTGTTTTACCGGGTCTGTTAAACCCGAGGATTTGGCCATGTTGGCCGTGACTTACTTTCCGCTGCATTTACTCTATTTACTTTTCGCGTATGATGATTACTGCTATCGTTTTAAGTATTATAAATTTCCGGACTATATCTTGAATGTTTTAAATCTTTTGCATACCCACAAGCCTTGCAATCCCTTAGCGAGCTCGGGAAACCGTGTCTTGCTGGGGGAATGCGGCGGTGACACCCCGGCCTGGGTTATCAAATCCGGGGTGTTACAGTTACTCGATTCAAGTTTGTGTTTGATTATAATCTATTTGACATAATTTAAACTAAGCTATGAATGTAATTAAAATAAAGCAGATAAAATTATTCTAGAAAGCGAATTAAATTTAATCTAAGAAAGCAATAAATTATTCTAAGAAAGCGATTAAATCATTCTAAGAAAGCAGATTTAAAATATGACAGAAGGGACAGGAAGAAAAGAATGAAGATAGGACAAGATTCAGATGAAACACAATTAAACTTCCATTTTAATACACAGATCTTAGCTTGGGATAATCCCTTCAGTTAGCTAACTCTCATGCTTTCTCCACTGTGTTCCCTTTAACAGACAGGTACTTACAGCGAGAATTTACATGCTCTTAAGACCTCAAAATCTAAGATACCACAAATTAATAACTGCCCCTGCCGAGGTATGTTATTTATCTGCGGTGGATAAGAAACACCTAACATATCATTAGTTGATATGCCAAGTACTCCTATCATCCCCCATGTCACACCCAAAGATTCTAATCAAGCCCTGAACTATCCCTTGAATATCAGTCCTAGTAGCAGTTACGCAACTCTCAATACAACCGAGTGACCTCTAAAGAAAGCAGTTAAAAGAAAGCGGTAAAGAAAACATTTAAAATCCTATTAGTCGGAGGTTTTTGAAAGTCTGACCCTGGTAGTAAAAGAAAGCCCCCAGTCAGAATGACTGGGTGTGGATCAAGAATTCCCGGCTCTCGGTGAACCGCTCGCAGTGTTCACTTCCTTCCGGGTGGTTATGAGATACAAACTAATGAAACGAACTAATGAATTCAGTTCATTCCGGATGCACTCACTCAGGACTCAAAGATAGGCTTTGGCAGAAGAGGATAGCAGTTGAAAGGAACTCAACCCTACCTTAGAAAATAACCAAGGCCCGAATGTTGTTCCTCTAGTATTATCTATCACACCTCATCTGAATCCAAGTGGACTCTGAGTCAGTGCAATATTTAATATAAGATTTCCAACATACAACAATTTTGGAAAATAACAAATCTTATAAAATCATTCCCTAAACAGGTACTAGACTCTCAATTAAAACACAGATCCTTTCAGTCTAGGTGAGACCTAATCGCTGACTCTGCTTCTAATTTCCCAAAATCAACCCCCAGTCGGATATGAATTAGTCATAACTGTGGAATTTATCCCTTACTCAGATCCGGATTTTATAAATGAATTTTTGTTGGAAATTTATCATGAGACATCTGATTTAAATCAAGACTTCTATGTCCAAGGGAAGGATCCCAAAATAATATTGACCACAATATTTACATAATAATATCATGCATAATTTTATAGAGAAGTGCAAAATTAAATAACCCAAAATATAAGGCGGGTTTAGACAGAAGTTGAGACACAGAGATGAAATAGCCGGAGATGAGAAGAATTTATTTTGGCTAAAAAGATGGTCAAACGATCGGGTGGACTGCAAACATCTGCTGTCCAATTTCCCTCTCATTTGGGTGGAATGATTTTAGACAGCAGAATAATCTTAAATGACAGTGGTCGCTGTCATTCAGACCCTTACTATCTGTGAATCAGAGAAAAACCTACATGTTCTTTCGCTGTCTTAATTACTAGACAACATTGACCTATGCCATCTAGTGTTGGCACAGTTTGAGATTCGGGTTTGAAATTAAGAAAAGAAAAGAAAACTGTATCCGGATAGGAGTCAGCTGAGCAGCCATTATAATCTAGGATGGACGAACCGCCAAGGCTTCCACCGACCACTATCCGGACCATGCAAAATAACCTCTAGTAATTAATATACGGACCACGAGCTAGTTTATCTGTGTGGGAATACCCGCCAACATTAGTCTGTTATATCTCTTACTAGCTGTTTCACACAACACGGGAAAGACAAAATAAATAAAAGAAAATATTTTTTGGGTCATCTTGTATGCGAGACATTGGTTTCTCATGCAAGGGTATGGAAATTAATCCATAATTACTCTTTATGTCTAAATAATCACTCATTCCATAATTAATTAATAAATTACAGTCCGGATTATATACTTAGATCATTAGAGTTTAATTTTTGTAGAAGAATCTTTTAATGGAAAATTGAACAAAGTTCTTTATATCAAATTGATCATGGGTAGACATTATTGGATTTCAACCTCAAAATATTAATATAAAGGTTCAATTAATTTAATGGGGTGAGATGGAGAATAAAAATCTGGCAAAAAGGTGCCAAGCCTGTCGAGAAACAGAAATTGTGTCGCGGACCGTGGGTCCGCGACAGGAGGATCTCGACAGAGAGGTGGGAAATAAGAGGAATGGGATATTGAAACTTAGGGTTGTTGTGTAGCTAAACAAAAATCTGTGTCGCTAGGCGTGGGTCCGCGACAGGGGTTTAGCGACACAAGGTTTGAAAATTCAACAAGGGCATAATTCCTGGTCGCGGAACAAGGGGTGTGTCGCGGGCCGTGGGTCCGCGACAGGGGTTCCGCGACAGAGCCCTTCCAGAATAAATTACAAGTATTTGGATCCTCTGTCGCTAATCAAAGAGTGTGTCGCGGACCGTGGGTCCGCGACAGGGGTTTCGCGACAGAGGGATTTTAAAAATTTTATAAAATTTTGGCAGCATAACGCCTTAAATTGCACTGCATGGAAGTGCATTGTGATCCGTGGGATCACAACGGGAAAATTACGTTGCAACCCGTGGGGTTACAACGTGATGCAACACAATATAAGAAATGCAATTTTTAAATAAATATGCACAAACACTTAAATATCATCTGATATAAGATCTAGTGTATTAAAACTAAAACTAAAGTAAAATTAATAATAATAGAACAAGAACAGCATAATAAATAAAACTAAACTACCTAGCTAAACAAAACAGGATACTATGCTACAACCAAACAAAACAGGAACATGTACTAAATAAAAATAATAAAAGAACTAGCAACAGTAACACATTAAGTCCAACTATGCTTGACAAACCAAAATAAAACCTACACTAAGTCTATTAAAGGATGAACATAAAGTGTTTATGCATTTTTATTAAATCTAAATAAAGCATTAAACCCTAACTAAAAATAATAAAAATGGTCAAGTGACCAAAAATGCAAAAATAAAGCAATAAATATTATGGAAATGATTTATAACAAATTTTTGTGCGACATTTTCTTGTATTTCAACAAAACCAAAATGAGATTCATACACACCCATTGATTAAGTGTTTTGAACCCAAAACTACACTAAAAAGCTGTAAATAATAAAGAAAAATGGCTACACTACTATAAACCCATTTATTGCTTAAAACTAACTAACTAAAACAGAAAATGAAAAATACATGGTCAAGAAACTATCTATTCTAAGGTTGCTTGGGAGCACAGTGGTGCCCCCAAGGAGAAACAAAACTAATCTAAAAAATAATGGGTGTGTAGCTATTGTTCAAGGGGGGTGGGAGGATATATTTATAGAGAGTGGAAAAATAAGCCCTAGGCCCATTTAAGGCCCGTGTCTCTAAGCAAAATGTTGTGTCGTGGAACAATTTGGCTAGGGATACAACACATAAAATTGCTTTTAACTTCAGGACTTCCGCACAGGAGGGAACGGGAGCTCAAGTCCAGCAAGATGAGACAGAAATTCTCCACCCAGCTGGACCTCAAGTCCATGGAGCTTGTGATATATTGAGCATGTGGGGAATTATTTTGAGGAGGTCACGTGAGGCTGCTCTCTTGTTTCTCCGTCCTGGTCGTGGTCCCATGTGTTGCGGTCGCGATCCATGTGTCGCGGAACATTGTTCCGCGACACAGATTTTGTGTCTTGATACTCCCAGTCTCTAACCATTTTCTGTGTCGCGGAGCTCTGTGTCGCGGAACGTGGTATCTCGACCCGGTGTTTGTTTAGCGACACGGATTTTGTGTCTCTAAACCTCCCCAGTCCTTAAACAATTTCCCTGTCCCTATGCTCCGTGTCGCTATACATGGCATCTCGACCCGGATTTGTTCAGCGACCGGGGTCTTGTTTAGCGACCGGGGTCTCCAGGTCAAGATAAAATTTATCTCTCTTTTTCTTTTCTCTTTTCTCTAATTCCTCTCGACAGGTTCTTTTTAATTTTTCTTTTTCCTCCATTTCTTTCTTGTTTCTTCTTCTTCTCGACAGCTCCCTCTTTCTTTCCTCTTCTTCTTCTCTCTTCCGTCTCTTCTCCATTTCAACACCTTTTTCGTTCCAGTTTTCTGTCTCCTCCTTCATCTTTTTCAATTTCGTCTGCTTCTTGCTTCCTCATCTTCCATTTTTCTTTTTCTTCTTTCTCGATTTTTCTGTTTCCAGTTTTGAGTTGAGTGTTGGAGATAGGTGGTAGGAGTGGTGGTGCGACGGCGCTGGTTGTGGTGGCGCGAGGGCGGCGCCAGAGGCTGGAGTCGATGGGGAGGTTGAAGATGGTAGGAAAATGGAGGCGGATTTGCGGCGGCAGCGGCGAATGGGTGAATCGGAAATGGGGTTTGCGGCCCTTGGAGATGACTGGAGGTGGAGAATGGTGGTTGTTGAGGGTAAAGAGGGGCTGTCGGATTTTTGGGGGTTGCAGTGGAGATTTCGCCGGAGAATTTGAATTGGCCGGAGTTGGAACGGTGGAGGTGGTGACTGGTTGCTGCTTCCATTTTCAATTTTTGAGTTGGGGGAGATGATAGGGTGGAGCTGGTGTCGTAATGAGGAGGCGACACGGCGGAGATGGAGGGCGGTTGGGAAGACGCTCGATGGGGTCTTGGAGGCTGGTTTGGTCGGATTTGGGCGAGGGTGTGGTCGGATGAATGGAGGTTGAGATGGTGGTTGATCGGAAAAGTGGTGGTGGAGGCGGCGGCCGGCGGCCGCGGCTAGGCAGTATTAGGGTAGGGTTAGGGTTTGAATGGTATTGGGCTTGGAGGTGTTTTGGATCAATTGTGGTTTGGGCTTGAGAGTGTTGGGCTAACAGGTTTTTGGATTTTGAAAAATGGACTGGACTGGACCAAATTAAGTTAAACACCTGCAATTTAATTAAATATGGATTAGTGGATCAATTAATTTTTTATTATATTAGAAAACAGAAAATAAAAATAAACATAAAAATTATAAATATATAAATCAAAATATAAAACAATATAAATAAGTATATTTATTCCACTTGACTATTTGGTTTGTATTCCATCTAATGGACCCGTGTTCCACCGAATAGATAACACTAAACCCAAAATTAATCAAGTGTATGATTTTTAATATTTTTATCATGTTTTTGGATTTTTAATATAAAATTAATAAAAATAACAATATTTTTGTATTTTTCAATACCAGTTTATTATTTATACAAACTTGCATAAATCTGTCAAATTCGACTGCGTTCTTATTTAAATAAGATAGGAATGCGATCAAATGTCCGTATTAGACACGGAAATAGATTGAAAATAATGGTCAATTTTGGCCATTATCACCCAGCAAGGCTGAAAAATAAAGAATAAGATCCGAAGTTTGAAAAGTTTTTGAAAAGACAGCAAGAAGTTGAGATTACCATACCCTTGATTGAAATGATATCTGAAATGCCAACCTATGCTAAGTTCTTAAAAGAAATGATTTCAGGAAAAAGAAAGGTTGAGCAGGAAGAGCTGGCGGTACTCAACAGCACTTGCAGTGCAATTATTCAAAAGAAGCTGCCTGAGAAGAAAGAAGACCCTAGCTGCTATACATTGCCGATCCGGATTGGCCAAGTCAGTGCTGGAAAAAGGATTTTGCGATCTCGGATCCAGCATCAATGTCATGCCTTTGGCAATGGCAAAATGTTTCATGCTTGGAATTGTGGAGCCAATCAAAATGAGGCTACAGCTTGCAGACAGGTCAATCACAAAGCCAATCGGGATCCTGAAAGATGTGATAATCAAAGCTGGAAGTACCCCATTTCCAGTAGACTTCATCATTTTGGACATTGAAGAGGACTCCGACATGCCTCTCATTTTGGGAAGGCCATTCTTGGCCACTGGCAGAGCACTCATTGATGCTAAATCTAGAAAGGTGACGCTCCGAGTGGATGGAGATGAGGTTGTCTTCGACATGGTGCAATTGCAAAAATATCCAAACAATAGTTCTTGTTTTTCCTTTGACAATGTAATAGTTAGGAGTGAGAGAGAGCTAGACTTTGAAACTGGAAATGTAATGATGATGGATGATGACCTTTCAAAGCAGGTACTGAAGCCTGCAGGCGTGGAGCACGAAGAATGCAGCGCCATTCACTTCGCCGAACCCGAAACTGGGGATTTGGAGGAGTTTGACGGTGCCGAATTCCATGAAGACGCCAACCAAGAGGAGGCGGATCCTGTACTGATGCAGGATCCATAAGGTAAATCTGATATCTTGCCACCCATTTCTCGAAAATTACTTCCATCGGTGGAATGCCTACCAGAGCTCGAACTAAAAGTGCTACCGGACCATCCTAAGTATGCGTTTCTCGCTGAACCTAAAATCTTACCGTAATTGTGTCGCCAAGATGCCACAAGATCAAGAAAATGCTCTGGTGGGAGTGCTAAAAAAACATGTGCGAGCAATCGGTTGGACCATTTCTGATATCAAAGGAATAAGCCCTTATGTTTGTATGCACATGATTTTGATGGAGGAGAGTTTCAAACCTTCGTGCCAGCCCCAACGACGACTGAACCCACGCATGTAGGAAGTGATAAGAAAAGAGGAGATCAAGATTTTAGACGCTGGTATCATCTACCCGATTTCTGACAGCAAATGGGTTAGTCCCGTGCAGGTCGTTCCGAAGCGGGGTGGGATGTGCATCACGAAGAATGAACAAGGAGAGGAAATTGCTACAAGGCCGGTCACCGGATCGAGAGTCTGCATAGACTACCGGAAGCTGAACGAGGCCACTCGCAAGGACCATTTTATTGTTGGAACGGTTGGCGGGAAGGGAATTTTATTGTTTTCTGGACGGATATTCAAGTTATAACCAAATTGTGATCGCCAGTGAGGATCACGAAAAAACAACTTTTACATGCCCTTATGGCACTTTTGCCTATAGGCGCATGCCTTTTGGATTATGCAATGCACCAGCAACTTTTCAAAGATGCATGATGTCGATTTTCTCTGAATTTATTGAAAAAGCATTGAAGTCTTCATGGATGACTTCTCTGTATATGGAGATACGTTTGATGATTGTCTGACCAATCTTGCTAAAATTTTAAAGAGATGTGAGGACACTAACTTGGTTTTAAACTGGGAAAAGTGCCATTTTAGGGTCACTGAGGGCATAGTGTTAGGTCACCGCATCTCACGTGCAGGCATTTGAGGTCGATCCGGCCAAAGTCTCCATCATTTTCAATCTCCCTCTCCCCAATTCAATAAAATCGGTTAGAAGATTCTTAGGGCATGCCGGTTTTTACCGGAGGTTCATTAAGGATTTCTCTAAAATTGCCAAGCCGCTCACTAACCTTCTTTGTAAAGAAAATTCTTTTGTAATAAATGAAGCATGTGTTCAAGCCTTTGACACGCTCAAAAAGATGTTGGCTTCTGCTCCAATTGTGCAACCACCCGATTGGTCAATACCATTCGAGGTGATGTGTGATGCAAGTGGTCTTGCAGTGGGTGCAGTTTTAGGGCAACATAAGGATGAGAGACATTGCGTAATTCATTGCGCAAGTCATGCCTTGAATGAAGCCCAAATAAACTACACCACTGCAGAAAAAGAGATGTATGTTGTAGTCTTTGCGTTTGACAAGTTCAGACATATCTTATTGGTACAAAGACTATAGTGTACACTGACCACAATGCACTCAGATACTTGTTCAGCAAGCGAGACGCAAAGCCTCGTTTAATCAGGTGGGTACTTTTGCTGCAGGAGTTTGATATCGTAATAAAAGATAGGCGAGGTCGAGATAATGTTGTTGCTGACCACTTATCTCGATTAGAAAATGATAAAAATGATAAAGCCGTTAATGAAGAGTTCCCGGACGAACAGTTGTTCGCATTGCACTTACACAATCAAGCTTGTCCATGGTTTTCCGACATTGCTAACTTTTTAGCATGCGGAATAATCCCGCCTTTTCCAAGCAATCATCTCAAGAATAGGTTCAACCGAGAGATTTTTAATTACTTCTGGGAAGAGCCATATCTTTTTAAGCACTGCGCCGATTCGATAATCAGGCGATGTGTGACTGAGCATGAAGCCTATCAAATTGTCAAAAAATGTCATGAATCAGAGTACGGAGGTCATCACGGTCCCACTCGAACGGACCACAAGGTCCTTGAGTGTGGATTTTATTGGCCTCACATCTATGAGGATTGCAGGACATTTGTGAAAGCTTGCGACAGATGCCAACGATTAGGAAACATTTCCAAGAGGGATGAAATGCCTAAGAAAGGAATTCCCACTCTTGAGATTTTCGATGTTTGGGTATTGACTTCATGGGACCGTTTCCACCATCTGGTGGAAACCAGTATATCTTGGAAGCTGTCGATTACGTGTCCAAATGGGTCGAGGCTGTCGCATTACCAACCAATGATGGTAGCCAAGTCATAAAGTTCCTCAGAACAACATTTTCAATCGGTTTGGCATACCTAGGGTGATAATATCTTATGGAGGAACACATTTTGTTAATAAATCCTTTGAGAACTTAATGCTAAAAACTGGAATCCTCCATAAGATAGGCACGCCTTATCATCCCCAGACAAGTGGTCAAGTCGAGGTATCCAATCGCGAGATCAAACATATACTCGAAGCCACTGTCGGGAGAACCCGTAAGGATTGGGCACGTAAGCTCAACGATGCTCTATGGGCATACCGTACAGTGTATAAGACATCCCATTGGGATGTCTCCATACAGGCTGGTCTTCGGAAAAGCTTGTCATTTGCCCGTAGAGTTAGAGCATAAAGCTTACTGGGCCGTTAAAACGCTTAACTTTGATCCGAAAGTTGCTCAGGGCAAGCGCAAGTTGGACTTTAATGAAATTGAGGAAATACGAGCGCAGGCTTATGAAAGCTTTCGAATTTATAAAGAGCAGACCCAGAAGTTACACGATCGCAGGATAAAATCCAAGCATTTTTATATTGGCCAAAATGTTCTACTATTCAACTCTAGGTTGAAGCTATTCCCCGGAAAGCTGAAATCAAGATGGGAAGGGCCGTATGAAGTGCTGGAAGTGTTTAAAAGCGGCAAAATCAGGATTCGAACTGATAAGGGTGACTTGGTGGTGAATGGACACCGACCGAAAGAATACATCGGACAGTTCGATCCGGAAAAAGAGAGTCAAGCAGTGGCAGGCCCGACTTATATTCAATAAAAACAGCATTAAAATTATAAAAATTTCATTTTATGTGTATATACACTACTTTATTTCAAAATCAGAAAGTATCCAAAAATCAATTAAACATTTAGAGTACTAAGACTCTAAATGTGAGGATGTTCATATTTGAAGAAAATCTAATATGGTTAATTTATCTGCCTTGCAGAAATTCCGGAACCACCGAAAAGAAGGAGCAGAAAAATAACGCAGAAAATCAGGTTCTTGGTTGGATTAATTCCATGAATTTAAGAAAATAATCCCGGAAATTAAAGCAATTTAAAATCCGGAATAATTTTTACAAATAAATGGAATTGATCCAACCTATTATTATGCAAGTGGATCATTTTAATTTCAACCCATTATAACAGAAAAATTGTTTTGGACTAAAAATTTCCAAGTCCAAAATAAATAAAATTGACTGAGGCCCAATTTCACCTGCTCGGGCCAAGTCCGCCCTAAAATTTTGAAAATTTCAAAATTACGAGTGTTGGCTGAATCCCGCTCTCACCTACGACGCGATCCTCAAGTACGACGCTGACCTAGGTCAGCGTCGTACCAAAGGATAACGTCGTAGTAAGCCCCTTCCCCCATTTTTATTACCTACGACGCTGAACTCAGCCTACAACGCCAGCCTAGGCTGGCTGGCGTCGTAGAATGAGTGTAGCGTCGTACTCTCACTCAGCCTTATAACTACCTTACGACGCAGTCCTTAAATACGACGCCGAACTAGTTCAGCGTCGTACCCTTGGACAGCGTCGTACCTTTCCCCATTTATAAATATCCCGAACCCTTCTTCTTCCCCATTTCCGCACTTGCGAAATTTTCGAACACTCCAAAACCCATTCTCACGAAAGAACGTAGAGTTCTTCGCAACATTTCACCACCCAATCCTAAGGGGAAACTCTGCCCAAATTTTGCGAAAACAACAAAAATAGCGACACCGTCCTCTTCCAAAACCGAGAAACCATGGTAAGCAGCTTTCCCCCCACTCGATTCGCACACTCTTTTGCACCCTGTTCTTGCGATTTCGAGTGTTTTACTTCTAAGTGCTTTGATAAGTTATAAATAGACATGGATTGTTGTATTTTTCTGTCATTTTCGCTCTATTTGAGCACTTTCTGTTTTGGGGGAATCTGTATTTTGTTCGATTTGGAATCCCTGTTTCGGCCGAGTTTGAATGGGAAAGTGGTTTTGTTTCTTTTTGTTGATGTTTAGGAGGGTCGGAGTGTTTAAATCTGTTAGGGGTGTTGATTTTTGTATGCTAGGATGGATGGTTAGGGTTTTGGCAGTGGGATTTTAACTTGGGTAGTATTCCTGCCATTTTTAAGGTTTTGAGCTTTCAGGGTTCATAAAGTTGTTGTTTGTTTTGATGAATCTATGTCATTGTGTGGCTTAGCCTGTAGAGTGTTTCACACTTTCACTGTTAGTTTGCCAAAATTCTTTGAAACCTGAAACTGAAAAAGTGAACTGATGAACGTTGGGATGTTTATGAACATCATGGTGTTATTGGTTCTCTAGTTCAAGTTCAGTGATTGAGTGCTCAAATGTTGTTTAGCTCCTGTTGATAGCATGATTTGTTGTTAGCCTTCACTATTAGTTTGCCAAAATTCTTTGAAACCTGAAACTGAAAAAGTGAACTGATGAACGTTGCGATGTTTATGAACATCATGGTGTTATTGGTTCTCTAGTTCAAGTTCAGTGATTGAGTGCTCAAATGTTGTTTAGCTCCTGTTGATAGCATGATTTGTTGTTAGCCTTTTGGTCTTAATGTTTGATGTATGAATGAGCATAGGTTGCTGTGTTTTTTCAAACAGAGTGTTGCATGCTACTGTGAATTCTACAAGGCATTTAATGAATCTGATGTATGCCTCTGTTTGCATGTTGTGTTGATGTTTGTTTGAGAGTATAAAAAGTTGGTCTTTGTATTGTTTTGGAAAGCAAACAAGCAAATTGCAGCACACACTTTTCAGTAAAAAATAGTTTTAGAAAAGGACAAAAAAGGTTGGTAGGATTGTGGTTGACCCACTTGTTTTGTTCCCAATGGAACACAAAACTAGTGTAATAAAATAGCAGTCTTTTTCCTCATGTGGACAGCTATCATTTTAAAAATCCAAAAATGGGACCACTAAAATCCCACTTTCATTTAATAAAATAAGTCAACTCTTTTAAAAATTAAAAATTGGTTTTGTTTATTTGTGTGAATGACTTGGACTGATCAAACCGTTCCATACAGTCCAATTCAAGCATAACCGAGCCACCGTATATCCATTTTCACATTCCTCGATTCGAGTTCGATTTCATTTCATTCCATTCCATTGCACATTCAACAATCACCTCGGGATTGTTTAAAAATAGGAAATTAAAATTTTTTAGGCCCAATGGCCCATTAAAAAGATTTTTGGTCCAATGACCATTTTTATTTTATTATTTGGACTCAATAGTCCATTCAAAGTATTTTGGGGCCCAATGACCCCTATCTCTTGTAAATAACTCAATATTTCAATAAACTCTCAAAATGTGTAAAAAGAAAATTTTACCTTTGCTTTGAAATAAAATTCAAGTTGGAAATTTAACAACCTCACATCTAGAGCAAAGCTCTAAATGTGAGGATGTTGATATTCACTTTGAATATTTTTATGAAAAATTATAAAAACTGGATTTAATACTTCCAAATTTTTCAGGCAAAGAAAGATGATGGAAGCCACTCTGGCGGTTTTACTTGCTCAACTTCCAAAGCCACCTCCACCTCCGACGGACGGCGCGGGAACATCAAACCAGCCTGGAGAGCAGAAAGATTGAGTCTTTATTGCTAAATAAATTTGAGCTTAACTGTAAACATCATATAAGAGAATTTCATTTCAATTGTGCAAGTTCGATCTTATTGCATTGAAATCTCTTGTAATCGATGTATTTAATGCTTTCCAAAAAGGAATTTTGCAGTTCAAGAACAATTTTATTCTTGAAAAGATGTCTGACAGTCCGAGATGAATAAGTGACTGTCAGGCCAAAAATATGTTGTTGACATACTTTGTATGTTAACAGCGCCTCTTTTACTGCTTTAAATTAAATAACCAGCAAAAAGCATGCATAAACCGGCTCTAAATTCACTTGTTGAATTTAGGCTTGTGATTAAATTTTCATACTTTTAAATTGGGATAATATAATTGAAAACATGCATGAAATGAATTCCTAAGGTTTTGAGCTATAAAAAATTAATGATGCGATCATCTTGTTGGGTAATAAATCTGCATGTTGAAAATTTTGATTGAATAAATTTTTAGAATTAAGCTTTGATTAAACTTGAGATTATTGTATGACATGAATCAATCCAACCATTGTGAGATTTGAGCCATGAGTCACTTTTACTCATTTATTTTCTTTGATGTGTGAATCAATTTGATTAAAAGAAACTAGAACTTGCAATTGGGACCGATTCAAGACTATGCCATATTCCCAAAATCGAGCATATGATCGAGGCACTTTGAAAAACCAAATTTTTTGCCTTCGTTTGAAATCCAAACCCAAAAATATTTTCCCTTTAGGATTAACCAATTTGAGCCTATAAGCCAAAATTTTCTTGAAACCCACTATATTTTCCTTATCCTTAAAAAAAGACCAAAATATTCAACCCAAGTGGACAAGGATGAATTCTATCAAAGGCATCAAATTTGTGATCATAAAAAATATATAAATCGGTATTCAATGAACCGATTCAAAAAAAAAGAGAAGAAAAAGAAAAAAAACAGAAAAATGTTGAGTTTCTTTCAACAAGAATAAATTGCAAATGACAAAGCAATTAGACATAGTCTAATGTCATGCAATAGAAGAAGAAAAGCAAAAGAAAGAAATAATTGATGATCATAAATTTTAAATAAAAATGCCAAGTTATGATAGAATAATCTCTTGCCACTTCTTAACCCAATAAATTCCTTTCCTACCAAATGTTACAACCGTATGCCCCGTTATAACCTTAAATAAGACCTCGGGATCTCGACTTGAGGAAATGAGCCGGTTGCGAGTTGGTCTGACTGCAAGCTTATTGGATAATTTGATTAAATTTGATTATGAGTGTTCAATGAAGAAACCCAATTGAGAGTGAGTGAATTTTCCGATTTCCCATATGTGAGGCTCTGTTTCTTTAATTATGTTCTTCTCATACCTTAATTCTAATTTTTAATCCTTGCACTTTTCAAACATGATATTCATGAAGGATTGACAATAATGTTTGATTTGTAGGCCCAATTTAGTGAGCAAGTATCATTTCATTAAACACTGCAATCAAGGGAATTTAACACTTGTAGTTTTTTATTGTCTTATCCCAATCCAAAAAGAATGTAATTTATGAAGCCACGAAAATGAATTGAATATGTAGAGTCCGTGTTCTAAGGAACATTGACTCTGACTGCTCGGGGACGATCAGTATTAAATGTGAGGATGTTGATAATGGCCAGAAATGTCCATTATTTTCAATCCATTTCCGTGTCTGAAACGGGCATTTGATCGCATTCCGGTCATATATTAAATAAGAAAGCAGTTGAATTGGACTGATTTATACATAACTAAAAATAATAATAAGCTGGTATGAAAAATGCATAAATATGTAATTTTATTACACATTTATGTTAGAAAAATCCAAAAACATGAGAAAAAAGAAAAGAAAAGAAAAAGGAAATAAAAAAATGGGAAAAGAAATGAAAACCCACAAAAATTTGAAATTTTCAGGAAATTACGACGCTAGACACAACTACGACGCTAAGCATGGCTAGCGTCGTAGCCTAGTCTAGCATCGTAGGCAAAGACCGAGGCAGAATTCTGAAGGAAGATCTACGACGCCAAGCAAGTGTAGCGTCGTAATCAAGTGTAGCGTCGTAGTGATGGATAGCGTCGTGGGATGTTCAACCTAGAGACAAGAAGTGTCTTCGAGATGGAAGTCTACGACGCTGAACATGTTCCACGTCGTAGTAATGGATAGCGTCGTAAGGAGGCTTAGCGTCGTACCCAGCTTCAGAATTCAAATTCAAGGGCCTGGGGCCCATGGGCCTAGGGTTTCTCACCTATATAAAGGGTGTTGATCTCTAGGTCTTCTCTCTTCACAACATTCGAACTTAGAGACAACTGCTGTTTTGGGAGGTGTGTGGTAGTTTAGTTAGTTAGGTTTCTTTTGTATTATTTACTTTTTTTATGCATTGTTCTTAGTTTTGTTTACTGTTAGCTTAGAATAGTTAATATTTAGTATTTCTAGACCTAGTTATCCACTATTTTCCTTATTTCCAGCTTTGTTAAACTCTTATTAAGGTTTGAAATACCCAAATAATGGGTATTATCAAACTATTTCTTATAAAATGGGAAGTTAATCACAAAAAGGGTCCCAAAAACATGAAATGGAAATGATTCCATGGATTTTCTTGCTTTATTTTTGTTTAATGGCCATTTGGTCATTTTATTTTCTGTTGGCAGTGTGGGTTTTGTATTTTTCTTCCATTTCTGGGTTCTTGTGCATGATATTGTGGTTGGAAACCCTCATTTGGGTTTGTGGTTCATGGGTGTCATTTCAGCTTGTTCTTCCTCTATTTTTATACATTCTAGCTTTCTGTTCATCCTTGTTTTGTTATTTTTATGCATTTGTGAACCATAAATCTGAAAATAGGGTTTGCAATTGCATAGATTGCATTACCCGAACAACAACTTATGTTCTGGGGTAGCTACGACACTGATCGCCCTACGACGCTAACCTAGGTTGGCGACGTAGGGGAAGGTTTTACGTCGTAGTTGCTTCAGACTTAAGAAAAATTCATAGTTGACTTACTTAGTGCTTGCGCGCTAAGGAAAATCCTACGACGCTAAGCTCACGACGCTATCCTAGCATAGCATCGTAATTTTTGTTTAAGGTCGAAAGACCCCAAAATACTTCTATTCTCACAAAAACCCACCTACGATGCTAAGCCTACGACGCTATCCTAGGATAGCGTCGTCATTTAGTGTTTGGGGTCGTACCCCTCAATTTTACCAACACTTCTAAAAATCATCCTTCGACGATATCCTCACAACGCTATCCTAGGATAGCGTCGTAACTTAATGCCTAGATGAACCCTTTAGCGTCGTACATGAACCCTTTAAACCCAAAATTTTCATCTCTTTTACCAATCCATGATTTCGCTAACCTCACGACGCTATTAAATATTACACCGAGATGGGATCCACTTGGATTCAAATACAGTGTGATAAATAATTCTAGAGGAACAGCACTCAGGCCTTGGTTATTTTCTAAGGTAGGGTTGAGTTCCTTTTAACTGCTATCCTCTTCTGCCAAAGCCTATTTTTGAGTCCTGAGTGAGTGCATCCGGAACAAACTAATTTATTAGTTTGTTTCATTAGTTTGTATCTCATAACCACCCGGAAGGAAGTGAACACTGCGAGCGGTTCACCGAGATCCGGGAATTCTTGATCCACGTCCGGTCATCATGACCGGGGGCTCTTCTTATACTACCAGGGTAACTCTTTTGAAAACTCCGAGTGATAGGATTTTAAATGCTTTCTTTACTGCTTTCTTTTAAACGCTTTCTTTAGAGGTCACTCGGATGTATTGAAAGTAGCGGAACTGCTTCTAGGTTTGAGAGTTATTGGATAGTTCAGGCTTGATTAGAAACTTTGGGTGTTACATGGGGGAATGATAGCAGTACTTGGCACTTCAACTAATGATTTGTCAGGTGTTGCTTGTCCACCACGGATGAAATAACATACCCTGGCCGGGGCAGTTATGAATCTGTGGTATCTTAGAATTGGTGGTCTTAAGAACATGTAAACTCATACTGTAAGTACCTGTCTGTTAAAGGGAACATAGTATTGAGAGCATGAGAACTAGCTATCTGAGAGGATTATCCCAAACTAAGATCTGTGTATAAAAATGGAAGTTTAACTGTGTTTTATCTAAAACTTGTCCGATTTTTGTTCTTTTCTCCCTGTCCCTTCTATCTATCTGATGAAACAGCTTCATAGCTAGCATAGCATAAGTTTATAGCTTTCCTAGAATATTTTTACTGCTTCCATAGGATAATTTTATTTGCTTCCTAGACCTAATTTTAACTGCTTTTTGACATAAGATTTACCTGCTTTCTAGAATAGTTTTGACATGCTTTGTAGAATAATTTTATTTGCTTTCATAGTTTAGATTAAATTCAGTCAAGTAATTGATAGTTTAACTCCAAACTGATTAGAGCAATACGAGTGGAAAATCTAGTAAAACGACGTGAGACCTGCTTCTATCGCACATCCTCCAGTGAACGATCCAGACTTACCTATAAATTATTGCAATTTTTGACACCGTGCGCTTTCGGGCCACAGTTTCTTAACACGAGTAATAAAAACGTGATAACCTATAAATATATCATTAATCCCAACTCCATCATCATAATTGGTTTCATTAAATAAAACCTAAACCGGGATTTCAGTATTAATCTATTTTCAAAAATACTCGTGGTGGGAAATTGTCAAAAGTTTCATGGCGCCGTTGCCGGGGAGATGCAGCGCCGTTTTATTAGAGACTTACATTCCTGACGAGGCAAACGGGACGAAGCCTCTGCTTCCTAGACCTTTGGTAAGACATGGTATAGTGTTTAGTTCATCCATAAACCTTAAAAACTCGAAATCTAACGTCCTTTCTTTTACTACGATTTCACGTCGGGGGACGAACAAAAAGCGATCGGAGAAGTTGGCCGTTCGTCGCGACCTTAGGACATCCGGAAACCCCTTCCGACAACCCCACTCTCTAACTAGGTAAGTTAAGACCATACTCTTCAATTTTTGTGGTTTATTGTCGTTTAAAACTTAAGATCTAGACACGTAACAAAAATCAGTTTTCAGAAACCCTATTTTCGTCCAATTTTATAAACTCGCCTAAAACTCGACCTTCGGGAATTCAAACCAAAAACATTTCAACATAGATTTTGTTCATAAGACTCTAATCTACCTTGTATCCAAATTTCAGCCATTGACATAAAGATTTGCTATCCCAAATCGCACCGTAAAGTTTTTGTGACTAAACCAAACGTTTGAATTCTGTACAGATTTATTGACTCGACTTGATGCATATTTTTCACCCGTTTTTAGATCGATTCAAATTTGCATTTCTAAATAAAAGTTGTAGATAATTGTGTCTAGATTATGCATATAAAATTCATGAATTTTAGAGTTCATTAGATATGTCAAAACGGACGATTTTCAGAATTTTTCTAAACCAACTTTGGAGTCCGCGCGTATGCAGCGTGTTGTGGTCGACTTTTGAACATCTAAAATTATTATTTCCAAAATCTTAAAACATGAAAGTTTTTCATTAAGGTGTTATGCACATCCTGTAAAAATTTCGGACCAATTGGCTTCGAAATGAATTTTTAATCGGCGTCGCACGTAACTGTGTCGGAATTAGTCTTTTGGACAGAAATCATCTTTTGCAAAGAACTCGAAATTTGACTCACTTCAAAACCTTATTTCCTAAAACTTAAGACATGAAAGTTGTTCGTATGTGTGTTTTTGAGCTACTGTGTAAATTTTAGAATTTTTGGTGTAAAGATGAATTTTTAATTAAGAAAGGCGTAAACTGCGTCGAATCGGATTTTTCGAACTTGAGAAAACTCGAACTACGAAACGCGATATCGAATATTTTGGTAACATTGAAATACGAACTTTCGAAAAATCCCGTTCACTAGGCTGAGCCGATCTTCATGCTATCATCATCTTTGAGACTGCCTCGTTAGTGGTCTCCTTACTATCTAAGATTGCCTCGTTAGTGATCTCGCGCGCTGTGTTATTTGGATCGCCTCGTTAGTGGTCCTACTATCTTTGAGACTGCCTCGTCAGTGGTCTCCCATTATTTGGACTGCCTCGTTAGTGGTCCTACTATCTTTGAGACTGCCTCGTTAGTAGTCTCCCATTATTTGGACTGCCTCGTTAGTGGTCTTACGTTGAGATTGCCTCGTTAGTGATCTCCCGGGTATGGTGTCCTCTTCTTAGTTTGCGGGATAAATATAAAAGTCTTGTGTGAGTGTTTAATTATGCTTTAAACCTATTTACCATGTTTTTAAATTATGCTTCTAAATTACGTTCTTAAGTTATGCTTTTAAATTACGCTTTAAAATTTAGTCCTTTAATTATGTATTTTCGTCTTGAATAAATTAATCATGTTCATCCGCTGCGAGTAAAGTATGATGTTTAAATTAATGCATGAAAAGCGTAATCTTTAATTGAAATGCTTGTAACCCCTTAAATTGTTTAGTTAGGGATTAACTTACTCGGTATATTTTTATATACTGATAAACCGTTGTCATTTTTCTTTTACAGAGTATGTCGAGTGACGCATGCGCATGCACTTGGGGGAAACATTTATGAACATTTTTAATTTCTGCATCGTACTACTGTTTTACCGGGTCTGTTAAACCCGAGGTTTGGCCGTGTTGGCCGTGATTACTTTTCGCTGCATTTACTCTATTTCATGCATGATGATTATTACTTCTGTATTTTGAATTAAGTATTATTAATTTCCGGACTCAATGTTGAAATGTTTTTTTTTTAAATCTTTTACGTACCCATAAGCCTTGCATTTCCTTAGTGAGCTCGGGAAGCCATGTCTTGCTAGGGAGATGTGGCGGTGACATCCCGGCCTGGGTTATCAAATCCGGGGTGTTACAAGTTGGTATCAGAGCCCAGAAAATTTTAAAGCTACTACTATTATTTTAAACCATTATTTTTAAAACCAATTATTATTTTTAAATTTATTATTTTGACTATTAGTATTATTTATAGCCCAAAAGCTTATTTACACGTAGCCCAATATCTTAGCCAAGAAAATATTAAATTTTTGGTCCGTTATAGAGGCCCAACTTTTATTCATACCCATGTAGTAAATTTATTTTAACCACATGGATAGATTAAATTTTAATTGGGGAGGGAACTTGCACTTGGATATTGCATATGCATATTTCATATAGATTTAAATTTCTGCATATCTTAACTTTGCTTGAAATATGTCTAACTCTAACCTCCCTTGTTGACATTAGATGGCCGAACCCAACGCGAACATGATCAATCTGATGATGAAACTGAACAACGCATACCTCGAGTCCCAACAGCACATCAATCACTTCAAGGCTCGAGTAGGGCAACTAGAGGGTAACGTGGCCCATTTGGGACATCTTAGGGAAGCTGACCATCATGAAATAACCCAACTCAAGGCCCAAGTCGCCGAACTCCAAACCCAAGTGGTTGCACTTCAAAACAAGGATAACGAACTGATGATGCAAATAGGACACTTAGGAGCGGAGCTGCTGGGCCTAGAGGCTGACATATTTCCTCTGAGCCCGAGCCCGTTGGGGACACCCATCCCGATTGACATATCCAGCGAGGAGGACAATCCCATCGGAGAGGCACCTACCTATTCACTCTAGGCTTAGAGGTCCTTATCGATGCACTATTATTATTAGATTTCTGCTTTAAACGCTTGTAACCCAAATAAAGGTTTCCCTTGAGTAATAAATATACAAGCATTTATTTTACACAAGTATATTTAAATTATTCCTCACCTTTATTTAAATTATTCCCCTTCAATTACCTTGTTAAAACTCAATCAAATAGAAGAACAAGGTAATAATAAACAAATATACATATATCATTACTATATATGGTAAATAAACAAATAAGAGTACATCCGACCCCAACAACAACAAACAGTACACTAAGTTCCAACAACATCTACTAACAGATCCCAATGGATTGATACTTATTAATACCATTCTTTATTTAATAAAATTTTTTCCCTTACAAGCAGTTATTTATTTAATATACATTTAAATTTTTCCTTGTATACCTTATCACATTATTTCACCTAATTTCCTTGAAGCGGCTCAGTCCCACAACGATGCAAGTATTGTTGGGCAACCCACACACATATAGATGCGATAAGGAGGTAACAATGAATCCAGAACATCTCTAACCATAAACTAAGGCAGAATAATTAAACCGTGTTTCTAAACAGCAACAAACAACTAACGCAAGTCAAACACGTAACTAGGCAATAACACAACGGAAATGTAATCTATGAATCCCAGTCAGCAGAAACATCCTCATAAGGAGGAAACTAAACAAAATACGTCTTATGCAAAACCTAAATGAAAATGCGAATGCGAAAGAAAACATCACTGATCGGGAGGCGGGAACTGCCGATGCATGTAGTCGTCCATCTGCCGCACATAGGCATACATGTCGGACATAGTGGCCTGCTGCTGAGCCTGCCTCGTAGCAAATGAGTCCATACGGGCCTGGTAGAAGTCCAATCTAGCGTCTAAGGCGTCATAACGGGCCTGCCCAGCTGCAAACCCGGCATCCATACCGACCCGCATCTCCTGCATCATCTGCAGCATCTGAGCCATCTCTTGGCCCTGAGGCGCCACTGCAGGAGGTGGAACTACTGGAGGAGGGGGTGGCTGCTCCGGTGGTACGACTAGGATCATGCCGCCATCATCAGGCTGCGGGCGAAGTACAGCCCAGGGAACTCCACGACGTAAGGCGCTACGCAGGGCAGCTAAGTCAGGATACGGTAGCAACTACCCGCTACTAAATCGTACGGATCTGTCTCCGGTGTCGTGCAAATCCCCTGCGCCGTGCACAAGCCACAAATGAGGTGAATATGGGTAATCACCCTACTCCCTTGTCCTCTCCGCATACCCCTCAAGTTGTCCTCAATACAAGCTCCCACATTCACCCTACCGCCTCGCGCGATAAAGCAAATGGTCTCATAGACGTGATCCAGAACGATATGGCTCCGGGTAATCTGCCGGACGCGCCTTAACCATATCTGGGTGAGCTCTCGCCAAGGGGAGTCCATCATCGTCAAACGCAGCTCATGATCGTGCTCGAGCTGAGGAGGCACCACGGTGCATAAGATGTCCCACGCAGGAGCAAGAACACGGCCCTCAGGCTGTGGGCGGAATGCGCCATCATTAGGCAAACCGAAATAGAGATTGATCGCCCGAGCACTGAAGTCGAGATAGCGACCACGAACCCATACTCGAGATAAGTCGTCACCCTCCCCAAGACCGCCAATGTTGGCGATAACCTCCAAAGCCAGATAACCGGAGGCAACGCCCTCGGGATGACGTGCAAGTCCAGTCCACTGCAAGTACTCCAAGACCGCACTGACCCTGTCATCGCCCAAATGATCATGATATATGCCTCTTTCGGGGACATAAGCCCTGTTTCGACGAAGCTCGTCAAAATAAAAGTCCTGGGCGGCCCTCGTCCTAAAACGAAACTTGTCACGCCGATGAGGACGCACCTCGTCAGGGAGACCCCTGAGTCTCGGGCCCTACTGCTCCTCGTCCTCCTCTGACCTGCTCTCATCAAAATCAGGCATCGGCGGAGCGGCAATGCTAGGGCCAGCCTCATCACGCTGAGTAACCCGTCTCTTGGTCCTCGGAGGGCACATAAGAGACGCCAAAACAACCCACAAGAAAAGCAACATCCTGCAAATCATCCAATACCAATTATAAGACTAAATTCCACACAAAACTCAAGCAGAAATACGTAAGGGACATCAATATAGACCTCCAACGTGAATATGCCAGAAGAACATCAAATCCTATCGTTCGCTAAGACAAACCGGAAGGTAATCTGGACAAAGGATATGCGCAAACTAATTCCAAGACCTTTGTGGCATTTCGTCGAACACGTTATGTGCGCAATAAACCAAAACCTAAGTTACTAACAAACACACGGAAGTTGCCCACAAAACGAAACAATCGCTCAAATAACAACACATCATTTCCTTACG
This sequence comes from Hygrophila difformis, assembly GCA_030278955.1. Lineage (NCBI taxonomy): Eukaryota > Viridiplantae > Streptophyta > Magnoliopsida > Lamiales > Acanthaceae > Hygrophila > Hygrophila difformis. The sequence goes on from JAOANR010000015.1 coordinate 37,604,088, forward strand.
GCACCAATCAACAAAGAAATGAGCTAATAATCACACCCCAATAACAACCAAAAATCAAACACTTCATAGTCTTCCTAAGGATTTAAATCCAACAAGAATTTGCCAAAAACATAAACGCATGGTGGCACAAATACAAGCAAGGCAACAAGAATAACATCAATTATCATATATACTTGCTAATTTGCACAAATCAAGCCTAAAAATAACAAACCCCCAATTTTTGTACATAAACCCTAGTTCCTGAATCCCTTCACAAATCAAGTCGTTCAAAGCATAAAAATTGAAATTGATAACTGAAAGTAGTATATACATACCTTACAAATCAAAATCGAAGCCGGCACCGGGAAAAGTTGGGAACAAGAGGGCGAATTTGAGAGAAAATGTGAAGTGGTCTCGAATGGGAAATGGGGGAAGTGGCTCGCGCGGAGCGCGAGACCTATTTTCTCGAACTGATGCACCCGCGCGGTCGCCGCGCGCTGAGGCTTCATACCGCGCGGACACCGCGCGGGTCACGGAGGAAGTTTTATTTTTTTCGATTTTGCTTAATCTCTTTTACTTTACACCGCTCAATTAACCCGAGCATACATTGATAATGAGCTACGACGACATGGGGTATCACCCGACATTATTCCTGACAAAGACACTAGAATTGCCTCGCATTTTCTTTTCGCAAGGCTATAGAAAACCCTCAGGACGAAAATACATAGGGACCATATGAAATCCTGGAAAGAGTGGGAAATCGCTTATTGACTAGCGTTACCACCACAATTTGCTCGTGTTCACGATGTATTCCACATCTCCAAAATGAAGAAGTATGTGCACGATCCGACCCATGTGCTCCAACCGGAAGAAATTGAGTTTGAGGATGACTTGAGTTACGAGGAAGTTCTGGTGCGAATACTTGACTCGAATGAGAGAGTATCGAGGAATAAGACCGTGAGGATGGTCAAGGTCCTTTGGTCCAACCACGAGACGGAGACGGCAACGTGGGAATTGGAGGCCGACATTAAACAACGTTACCCTACCCTCTTCCAAGATGAACCGGCCACAATTATGGGGACATAACTGTATTCTTAAGGGGGGGAGGATATAACACCCGAGAAAAACAAATTCAAATTTTTTTGAACTACGTCATGACTTGATCCCTTCACAGGGTACGTAGGCAGCTTGGAAGTCTAAATTCTAAGTTCAGTCACAAATTAAAGCACAAAATAAATCACAAATTAAATCACAAATAAATCACAAGATCAATCACAAAAACGTTAGGAGGATTTGGAACTAATTTAACTAGACTAATTACGGCACGGAAATGTTACGAGCATTCAACCCGAACTTGTAACAAATTTAAGGTAAAGATTTCGAACCAAAAACGACCCAAGGAGTCGAGCCAACACGTAGAGGATAGAAAACCGATAGAGGAAAAGAAGAAGAGACCCGACGGACCACGCGGACCGCCGAACCGGCCGGTCCGGCCGCCACGCGCTCGCCGCGCGGCCACCGCGCGGAAGGAGGACGCGTCCCAAGGATTGGTCGCGCGTGCTCCGCGCGGACATCCCTGTACGTGCGCGTCACCACCGCGCCAGAGGTGCAGAAGGTGTAAAATTTCCTTCCATGGCGATTTTCTTGTCTAAATTAACATTCCCTTCGATGGTAAATGGATCCCAGCAGTAGGGAAGGGCATAAGTTCGGTTTTGGGCGCCCCCTACCCATTAGTTTCAGAAAACAAACCCTAAACTCTCCCATCTTTGCTCTCCAAGCCAAAATCTCTTCGACTCCACTTTCCGGCGAGTATTCCGGCGACGACGAGGCAAACGGGACGAAGCCTCTGCTTCCTAGACCTTTGGTAAGTCATGGTATAGTGTTTAGTTCATCCATAAACCTTAAAAACGCGATATCTAACATCCTTTCTTTTACTACGATTTCACGTCGGGGGACGAACAAAAAGCGATCGGAGAAGTTGGTCGTTCGTCGCGACCTTAGGACATCCGGAAACCCCTTCCGACGACCCCACTCTCTAACTCGGTAAGTTAAGACCTTACTCTTCAATTTTTGTGGTTTATTGTCGTTTAAAACTTAAGATCTAGACACGTAACAAAAATCGGTTTTCAAAAACCCTATTTTCGTCCAATTTTATAAACTCGCCTAAAACTCGACCTTCGGGAATTCAAACCGAAAACCTTTCAACATAGATTTTGTTCATAAGACTCTAATCTACCTTGTGTCCAAATTTCAGCCATTGAAATAAAGATTTGCTATCCCAAATCGCACCGTAAAGTTTCTCTAACTAGGGAACAAGAGAAAAACGGCTATTGGGAGTGAAGGAATCGACTATGAAAGAAGCACAATAATATACATCATTTTGCTATGATAGGAGCACAATAATATACATCATATATGAATTCTCACAGAGAGTCCTAGTACTGCAACAGAGGTGATAAAAACAACTCACAACCCATTATCCTCATGTAGCTTTATAACCCCTTGACTGATGCTTTTATCATATTTCGGACATAAAACACCTGAAAGATCCACTATTTTTTCTTAATTTCTTTCTGTTTCTGTTGCTTTTTTCTTTTTTCTTACTTCTTTTTTTTTTTAATAAACAATCTTTCTTTTCTTCCACAGTGGCTTCCTGACTCCCGTCCAAACAAGGTTCAGACTTTATTACCCTTCTTGAACCAACCAAGGTAACCAATCATAAAGCCCACCCGAATCTCGAGATAAAGTGAGCCCACCCTCCCATTTTCTACAACAAACAACCCTTCACCCTAGAAATGCAGCATCACATTTCAAACAAGGATGTTTATATGCTCTCTCATAGGCAATTCTTAACACTCCCAATGGAAAAATAGAATGGCTCAGGTAGATCAAGGTTATTGATACAATGAACAAGGTGAGGACGAGAAAAGGAATGGGATATCGATTAGATGCGAAAAAAATTAGGAGGGGAAAATCTGAAGCATAGTCAAGAGAATTGGCTAAAGGAACAGAATGAATGATGGTTTTCAATTTCCCTTATCAATTCCAAAACACTGATTTGAATCCAAGCAAGCTCAACGTGAATCATTAAGCAATTTAAAGGAAGTCGCATTGACCATCACATATGAGCATTATCAAGAGTGATTAGACTAAGTTCTCACCAGGTTCTTTTTTCAGTTGGCATGACAAGTAAGGTGCAGGAATTCGACCCTTCTTTCAATTAATTGTTCGCCTGACTCATGTGATAGCAAGGGCTACAATACTTTCTGAATTCGTCTCGAACCGTCGTGATCAACACTCCTCAAATAAACCACCGAGTAGTCCCATCCTCGGCACCATCTCCAGGAAGTACAACCTCAACAGTCTTCAAGCTAAGCAGTAGCATTCAAAGGACAACGGATCACATATCAAGTCACCCTCTCCTCCTCGACAAGTGGCAGATGCAACCTTCTTATCCTAAGTAGACTTCTTTGTCACCAACCCTTGCCCTATCACAGTTACACCTGTAAAACATACAATGGTAAGTTCATGCAATCAATCAACATCAAATTTTTAACCTCCTTCTGTACAACCCAAACAGTACATCCGCACTAAAGCAACCATTCTTCCCTTCTTTCCTCCCCCCTGCACCCTTCCGAGCCCAAAAGTCCGCTAAGTTGTTTCGCTCCCGAAGGATATGTTGCACCCGGATTTCCCCCGCACACCTGAAAACTGTCATAATAGGTCCTAATAAATCACGAAATCGCCAAGGAAAGGACTCCGGTTTCTCCAACCAGCTCACAACATTCTTTGCATCACACTCAAGAATTATTCTAGGAAGTGGAAAGCCTTGATCTCGGAGTAAGGCAGCACATATCCTACTAATCGTTGTGACTTCCGCCATCGTCGAATCTGCAATTCCAATATTATCCGATATAACGAAAATCTCATCCCCCTCATCATTTCGAATGATTCCGCTAATTCCTGCCGGTCCCGGATTTCCTAAGGACGATCCATCAGTATTTATTTTCCACCATCCAATATCCGGTCTCTCCCAAGTCAGCCCCCTCCTAGTGCTTCTAAGTCGTGTGTTCCTCACCTGATTAATACCATCAGGAAAGCTCAACTGAATGATCCCAAAGTCAACATCTCCATTCTTCCTGGCCCCTTTCCACCACCAGCATATTCTCCACTTAACTTCCTCCACTGCGTCTTTAAACCACACTCTTTTCCCTTTGAAAATTAATTCATTGCGACATTTCCAAATGTTCCAAATAATAGCCCCAACATCGTCCGTATTTCTTTCGCTCCATTCTTAATAGGGACATCAAACCACCAAGCAAGTAAATTATGGACTTTACCAGGTAACACGCTGATCACTCCAAACCAGGTAATGCCTTGGTACCACAGAGAACAGGCAAAGTCACACTTACAGAAAAGATGTTCCGCTGATTCTGGTTCTTTCTCGCACAAAGAACAAATGACACTGGAATTTTTATAGCAACCTCTGCTAAGAAGAAGCGTCTTCACTGGGATGGCATTATGTGATAATTTCCATGTTAAAATCTTCACCTTCATCGGAATTCTCAGACTCCAGATCTTCTCCCATACCATCTGTACCCCTATTCCTCCTCCTCCTGTATTATCTAACCTTTTTCCAGCACAAACTAGTTCTAAATTGACCCCGTCCATCCTTAACCCACACGGCCTTATCTTCTATGAACCTATTCAATCTAACCCCATTCAGAAGCGAGAAAAAATCAGACCATACCCCCAACTCCCAATGAAATAAAGGTCTCCGACCTATCCACCACCGTCTTTGGAGCTTTAAACAAAGACATAAAGTAAAGAGGCATGCTGAACATCACAGACTTTATTAGACACAATCTGCCAGCTTGTGACATAACTCGACTTTGCCACCCTGCAAGTCTCCTTTCAATATTATCAAGTACCGGTTGCCACAACCCAACACTGTTTACCCTCCCACCAATAGGAAAGCCTAGGTATTTCAAAGGCCAACCTCCTACAGCGCAGCCGAACACACTAGCCGCCTCCTTTTCCAGTTCCTTACTACAATTGATCCCGAGTAGATGACTCTTTGCAAAATTAATCCTCAGTCCAGTAGTTAACGAAAGGCACCTCAGCAGCCTTTTTAATGTAATAACCTGATTTATCTCTCCTTTACAGAATATAATGGTGTCATCGGCGTATTGGAGACGAGTGACAATAGGCCCCCCGTTCCTGATGGCAATCCTTCTAACCAGCCCTTCTCTGTCGATATCATCATTATTCGATTAAGAAGCTCAGCTACCAACACAAAAAGATACGGAGACAGCGGGCCTCCTTGCCGAAGTCCTTTTTGGAGCTTGAAGAAAGCCCAAGGTGATCCGTTAATAAGCACCGCAGCTGAAGCCGATGTGATGCATTCCCTAATCCATTTAAATCATTTGTCACCAAAACCCATGACTTCTAATACTCGAAATACCGCCTCCCATGACACATTGTCATACGCCTTGGCGAAGTCCAACTTCACTACGAATCCACACCGCCCCGACACTTGAGTTGATTGAATCACTTCTGCTGCGATAAGAGCTCCATCAAGAATTTGCCTCCCTTCTATGAACGCCATCTGCGTTTGGCCAACCAAGCCGTTCAAAACTGTTTTCATCCGTCTAGATAATACCTTTGTAACCATTTTATATATACTTCCCACCAATGAAATTGGTCTATATTCATTGAACCCTGTAGGACAGTCTACCTTAGGGATAAGGAATATGAAAGAACCCCCTGTCTCCTTTGGTAAAGAGCCATCTGCTTCCAATTTGTGAAATATCTCCATTATATCCCCCTTAGTCCATTCCCAGTATTTCTGGAAGAATCCCATGTTGAATCGATCCGGACCGGGAGCTCGATTCCCATCACAACTCCAAACCGCCGCACGAACCTCTTCTTCCGTAAATTTCTTCTCCAACCAATCTTTATCTGCCCCTTCAATCCTATTGAACTCCATTTTATCAATAAAGAACACTTCTTCCTCCTGTTTGCCGAACACTTTGCGAAAATAATTCACAGCAGCTTGTTTTATCTCCCGCATTCCTTCCACCAGTATCCCGTCACTCGTAACCGATCCAATAAAGTTTCTTCTCCTGTTCAATTTAGTTATCGCATGGAAATAACGCGTGTTTTGATCCCCTTCTCGAAGCCACCGAATTCGAGATTTCTGGAGCCATCTCCTTTCCTCATCCAACCACACTTGTCTGAGTTCCCCTTTTTTTTGAAGCCAAATATTTCTACTTTCCTCCGAGTTCCCATTGCCCAACATATTCTCTTCCAGTTCCCCCATATCAGCCAGTAATTTGTTGATACGCTTTTCCAGATCCCCAGCTCCATATCCCTCCCAATTGCGGATTTTACCTTTCAACAATCTAAGGTTATCAAAGATCGTTCCACCCCTATGACCCTCACCCCCAATCCCTACCGCTCTCCACACTTCTCCTACTAAATCTTTAAATCCCTTCTTCTCCAACCAGTAATTAAAAAGTCTAAATGCAAAAGGGCCGCCCATCTTCTCTCCCACTTCCAAGTACATCGGGTAATGATCGGACAAGACTGAGTCCCCTCTTTTCTGCACTATTGCTCCCCTCAAACACAACCACCCTGGCGATAATAAACATCTATCTAATCGGCTACAAGACCTCCCACCTCTCCCAAACCAAGTGTAAATACCTCCCTCCATAGGTAAATCTACAAACCCCAATATGTCTATGAACCCTTTAAAATCATTGTTTGACCCAACATCTGAACTATCCCCCCTCCGCTCACTTTCTGTGACAACAACATTGAAGTCCCCCATAACACACCACAACTCACCGTTCCCCGTATCCCCACTGTACTTGATATCGCCATCCTTGTGTAGTCCACTGTACAGCCATTCCTGGAAGGGGATTAAAGCTTCCAGGTTTTTTAACTCGACGATCGCCGACCGTCGGAGCCACTCCTCTGATTTGGATATCGTACTCATACTTGCCAGTGCATTAACCTGACCATTCGCTCTCACCTTTTTCCTAGTTCCTCCCACTTGTAGCACCTCAGTGTACGTGCGCTCATCCTCCATGCACCATGACCAGTCACCAGCCTTCTTTCAAACCCATCGCCCTGTATGAGTTCCTTTGTTTCCCCCACAGCTCTCCACCGCCTTAAAGAAGATCTGTCTGCTCCGATAGACCTTCTACGAGGTACAGCCCAGTTGACCCTCAGTCTTTGCCCCCTCCATTGCCGACCATCCCATATCCGTATGACTCTCTCCGCTTCCTCCCTCCATTTGAACCGGAAAAAGCCGAACTTAAAACCCTTTTCAAGCACCCTTTTGGTAGGGAAGAACCAGTCTCTGACTTTCGCCACCTTATCAATTTCTCTGTATAATAAACCATTTGCCGTCTCAGCTGGTATGTTTCCTACGAACACTCCAAACCATTCCTTTCGAGTTGACTGAGCTCCATCTCCTCGCCTCCTCGCAGCATGAATTCCCCGTTGCCTCCTCTCCAGCTCCATATGTAATGTGAGAGATGTTCAATGTGATAGAAGAAATGTCATATGTGACGTCTGCACATACATACTATTGAATGGGTTCTACAGTAATCGGATTGCTACAAATAACCCAATTTAAAATTATCGGAAAAAAAACACCACTGGTCCCATAAATTTTCCAAATTTCGATTCCAGTCCCATATTAATTTGATTAACACAATCAGTCCATTATTTATGGTAATTTTTGCACAATCTATCCCAAATCCCATTAATGATGTTTTTTTGTTGACGTAACACAAGATTATGCACACTAATCATGTTGCCACGTCAGCATAATCATGGGCCACGTCAGCAAAAAAGCGTCATTAAGGGGGTTTGGGACGGATTATGTGTAATACCCGTAAATTTTATAATATAAAATAGAGTTTGATCCGAAGGGCGAAGGGATCTTGATTCCGAGAACCCGTAAAGTCGGAAATACACGGGAGTCAAAGGACGACGAATTAGAAGCCGACGAATCCAAAACCAACGGACTTAAGATTTCAAACACGAAATCAATTTAAGTCGAAATGAATTTAAGATAGGAATCGTAATCCGAGAATGATCCGGAAAATCGAGCCCGAAAATGTAGAAGGATAGAAGTCCGAAGGAGAGGAGAAAAGGCCCGACGGGATCGCACGGCCCAGTCCAAATGCAAGGCCCAGACCAGGCCGCGCGCTCTCCGCGCGGCACCGCGCCACGAAGCAGACAGCTGCAAACTTCCGCGATTTCGGCGATTTCTTGCCAAAATTTTCGACACCGACTATGGAAACCCGATTTCAGTCGAGGGAATGGCAATAAGGTCGAAATTGACTGGCCTCTCACCCTATTTCTCAGTCATCAACACCCTTGGCTCATCCCAAACTCTCCTAAAAACCGAAAACACTCCGACAACTTTCCGACGACTTTCCGGCGACCAAATCCGACCGAGGAAGTTTGTAGATCAAGGTTTGCAAACTTTGGAGTGTTGGTAAGATGTAAATCAGGTTTCCTTATAGTTTTAAGACCATAACCTTCGTTCTAACTTGCGGATTTTCACATGCAAACCTGTTCGTGGCCAAAGGAGAAGGAGAACGTGTTGCGTAGATCCGTTCATGGCAATTTTGGATGACTCGATTGACCCTAGGACGTTCAAGAACTTACCTACTGTAAGTCAATACCTTTCATACCAATATGGGTGGTTTAGGGGCGTCCGAAATTTTGGATTTGAAACAAAACATTAAAATCAAACCTGAAAACCCCGATCTGCGTGTTTTCTGAAATCCGACCAAAACCCCTACTTCGATGTAACACCCCGGAATTGATAACCCAGGCCGGGATGTCACCGCCACATCTCTCTAGCAAGACACGGATTCTCCGAGCTTGCCAAAGAGATGCAAGGCTATAGGTATTGCAAAAAGGTTTAAAAACAAGTCCGGAATCTATTTAAAAAATAATATTAAGTATCATCCACACATATAGTAGTAGTAATAATATATCGCAGCGGAAAAATGTAATGTGGGCCGACATGGCCAAAACTCGGGATTTACATGCCCGTTATGCAAGTATCGCAAAAGCAATAAAACAATGTTAAAGATTTTCCATCCCCCAATGCATATGCTCATGCATTATCTTCATACTCTGAAAGAAAAGAGAAAACAACAATTTTATCAGTATATAAAATACTGAGTAAGTCGATCCTAACATAGCAATAAAGGGATTTAATTAGATAATTTAAAATTTCACTCCTAACATGCATTCACAAAATTTGAAGGAAATAATATTTTAATTGTGTACTTGAACATGCATTTAATCCACAATAACAATTTAGTCATGATATGAAATTTAAAGACATAATTTAAATGCATAATTTAAAGACATGCAAAAATAAATAAATACTTAAAAATATTAAATCTTTTATTTCCCCGTCACGTAACCATTTCTCAATGTTTTGTATAGCCGGTGATCCGGCGGCCGCAGCCGTTTCGTAAGTATCTCGTTTAGCCGGTGATCCGGCGGCCGCAGCCGTATCTGTCATACTCAGTACCACTCCGGAGCCTCGGGAAATCCATACGGTCAACCCGAGAGAGTAGGCCATGTATCTCCCGCCGATTGGCGTAATATCTCATCAAATTCTCTCGTCCATTATAGGCCCGAAGAGAAAGGCTAGAGGGGCACCCTGCAGAGCACTCACCCTCCACCTAAGTATCTCATGTTTCGTTTAGATTTAATGTATCGGGATTTTTCAAAAGTATAGATGTATCGTATTTCAAATCTTTAATCGTTGTTTCGAAATTTCAAAATCCTTCGATTTAAAAGTATCTTGGCATCACAGTTTACGCCTTTTCAATTTAAAAATTCGGTTTAAGTCCGAAAAATCTGAAAATTTAACAGTTTATGCAAAACACCCTAACGAACAACTTTTGTGTTTTAACTTTCTCGAAATAAGTTGAGGAAACATGTCAAAAATCAAGTTTAATGCGAAAACAGTTTACTGTCTAAAAACAGATTTGTCACAGTTCGGAAAATTGGCTTTTTGACATATCAAATGGACTCCAAAAATTCTGAAATTTTAAACACATATACTAGACATGATTATCTACAACTTTCATTTAGATTGTAAAGATCAAATCGGACTACAAAATATAGAAATAGACTCACTAAGTTCGGACATGTTCATAGGCAGATTTCAAACACGTTTTGTCAAAACAGTTTCTTTTCGATGCGATTTAAAATAGCAAACGTTAACGAAAATGTCTGAAATTTTTACACAACCTAGATTTATGTGTTAGGATTAAAAGTCTAGTCTTGAGTTTCTCGGATTGAATCCTCGAAATAGGAGTTTTAGGCCGATTTCAGAAACTGCGCAAGTTGGGGTTTTTAATTTCGATTTTTACGTTTCGTTACATTACGCCTATACCGGACGCCCCTAAATCACCCGTATTTATATGGAAGGCTCAACTTACAGTGGTTGTGTTCTTGAGTAGTCCTAGGGTCGCTCGGCTCGTCCGAAATCCTACGAACGGATCTACGAAACGCAAAGTTCCCGACTTTGGCCACGATCGTATTTGCAATCAACGATTCAAGAGTTAGATTGGGGATTTGAGAGGAAAAACGAGAATGGAAATCTGTTTGAAGGCTTACCAATGAATCTATCACTGAAATCCTTGTTCCACTCCCTTGCTTGGTCGCTGTAGGTTGCCGGAAAGTCGCCGGAAGTCCGTCGGAAGTTCGTCGGGAGAGTGTTTTGGCTTGGGAGAGTTTGAGAGAGCTTTAGGAGGCTGTTGTGACTGCTTATGGGGTGGGGAGACAACCCTAGGTCGACCTTATTCACCTTCCCCCGTCCAAAATCCACTTTCCAAAGTCGGGGGGTCGAATTATGGTAAGAAATCGCCGAAAACGCGCAACTTGCCAAAACCTGTGGAGCCACGCGGGGTTGGCGCGCCTTTTGGCCAAACCCCGCCCGGCCAGCGCGCGGTCCCCGCCTGGACTGCGGTCCGGGCGGGTCCGTGCGATCCGATCCGTCGGGTCTTTTTCTCCTCTCTTTCGGACTTCTATCCTTCCACGTTTTCGCGCTCGATTTTCCGGGTCATTTTCGGATTATGCTTCTCATCATAAATTTATTCCGTCTCAATTCGATTTCATGCTTGAAATCTTAAGACCGTCGGTTTTGGTCCGTCGGGTTCTAATTCGTCGTCCTTTGACTTCCGTGCATTTCCGCGTCTACGGGTTCTCGGAAACAAAACCTTCTCTCCTATTGGATTAATTCCTATATTTTATATTCTAAAATTTACGGGTATTACAGTCTACCCCCCTTAAGAACCAACTTCGTCCTCGAAGTTGCACTTCATCCTCTCGCGAGTTCGGGAATTGTTTGATTAAGCGATTGTATTGTTGTGTGTCGTTGTTTGTTATTATTTGACTGAACCCAGAATTGAAATTTCCGAGTTGCCTACGTACCCCGTGAAGGGATCAAGTCTTTACGTAGTTCAAAACAATTTGAATTTGTTTATTTGGGGTACAAAGTATTCGTATAAAATATCCGGAAATATTCGGGTCGTCACATCCTCCACCTCTTAAGGTTACAGTTATGTCCCCATAACTGTTGTTGCACTGTCTTGGAATAGGGTTGGGTAACGATCCTTCATGTCTGCTTCTAGCTCCCACGTTGCCGTCTCGGCTTCGTGGTTAGACCAAAGAACCTTGACCATTCTCACGGTCTTATTCCTTGTTACTCTCTCCTTCTTGTCGAGTATTCGCACCGGAATTTCTTCGTAGCTTAAGTCATCGTCCAGCTCAATTTCCTCCGGTTGGAGTATGTGGGTCGGATCATGGACGTATTTCTTCAGTTGTGAGACGTGGAACACGTCGTGGACCCGAGCAAATTGTGGCGGTAATGCTAGTCGGTATGCAAGATTCCCCCCTCTTTCTAGGATCTCGTATGGTCCTATGTACCGTGGGCTCAATTTCCCCCGCTTGCCAAAGCGCATCACACCCTTCATCGGTGACACCTTTAACATGACCTTATCGCCTATTTGGAATTCCAAATCTTGCCGTCTCACGTCGGCATAGCTCTTTTGCCGGTCTTGCGCGGCTCTCATCTTTCCTTGGATTATTTTGACTTGTTGAGCCATGTCCTCAACAAGTTGTGGTCCAACTACCATAGCCCTCTCGCTCTCCTCCCAGCTCAATGGGCTTCGGCATTTGCGTCCATACAGTGCCTCGAAAGGTGCTATGCCAATGCTAGCATGGTAGCTGTTGTTGTAGGAAAATTCGATTAAGGGTAAGTGACCTTCCCAACTTCCCTTAAACTCTAATACGCATGCCCTTAGCATGTCTTCCAAAGTTTGGATCGTTCTCTCCGTTTGCCCATCCGTAATGGTGTGGAACGCGGTACTCATCTTTATCTTCGTACCGAGGGCTTCTTGTAGTTTTGTCCAAAAATGTGAGACAAATCTACTGTCTCTGTCTGAGATGATGTCATGTGGTACTCCATGTCGTCGTACCACGTTGTCGACATATGCCCTTGCCAATTGGTCCATGGACCAGGTATCCTTCATGGGGATAAATATGGCAGCTTTTGTCAACCTATCCATGATCACCCAGATTTTATTCATCCCCTTCGGTGAACGTGGTAGCCCCGAAACGAAGTCCATTGAAATGCTATCCCATTTCCAACTTGGGATTTCCAATGGCTGCATTAATCCTAAGGGTTTCTGTCGTACGGCCTTGACCTTCTGGCAGGTAAGGCATCTTGCCACAAACTCGGCTATTTCTCTCTTCATGTTCGGCCACCTAATGTCAACAAGGAGGTTAGAGTTAGAGTAGGTTTCGAATAAAAGTCAGGATATGCAGGAATTTAAATCTATATGAATATGCACATGCAATCCCCCCAAAAAAAATTAATTTTAATGTATTTTTAAATTTAATCATGGATTTTAAAAAGTTGGGCCTCTATATTGGCCAAAAATAATAATTTGGACTTAAGAAATAAAAGCATAGGTATTTGGGCCGAAATGGTTGGGCTTATAATAAATAATTATTTGGTCAAAATAGTTTAACCCCCTTTGGGCTCAAAATATTACACAAATTGGATAGGAAAATTTTTGGGCTCAAATTTTGGGCTAAAATAATAACACTAGTAGTCTTAAAAATAATAATGATAATAATAAATTTAAAAATAATACTTAGTTCAAAATAATTTTTAAAATAATAATAATAGTAGCTTTAAAATATTCCGGGCTCTGATACCAACTTGTAACACCCCGGATTTGATAACCCAGGCCGGGATGTCACCGCCACATCTCTCTAGCAAGACACGGATTCTCCGAGCTTGCCAAAGAGATGCAAGGCTATAGGTATTGCAAAAAGGTTTAAAAACAAGTCCGGAATCTATTTAAAAAATAATATTAAGTATCATCCACACATATAGTAGTAGAAATAATATATCGCAGCGGAAAAATGTAATGTGGGCCGACATGGCCAAAACTCGGGATTTACATGCCCGTTATGCAAGTATCGCAAAAGCAATAAAACAATGTTAAAGATTTTCCATACCCCAATGCATATGCTCATGCATTATCTTCATACTTTGAAAGAAAAGAGAAAACAACAATTTTATCAGTATATAAAATACTGAGTAAGTCGATCCTAACATAGCAATAAAGGGATTTAATTAGATAATTTAAAATTTCACTCCTAACATGCATTCACAAAATTTGAAGGAAATAATATTTTAATTGTGTACTTGAACATGCATTTAATCCACAATAACAATTTAGTCATGATATGAAATTTAAAGACATAATTTAAATGCATAATTTAAAGACATGCAAAAATAAATAAATACTTAAAAATATTAAATCTTTTATTTCCCCGTCACGTAACCATTTCTCAATGTTTTGTATAGCCGGTGATCCGGCGGCCGCAGCCGTTTCGTAAGTATCTCGTTTAGCCGGTGATCCGGCGGCCGCAGCCGTATCTGCCATACCCAGTACCATTCCGGAGCCTCGGGAAATCCATACGGACAACCCGAGAGAGTAGGCCATGTATCTCCCGCCGATTGGCGTAATATCTCATCAAATTCTCTCGTCCATTATAGGCCCGAAGAGAAAGGCTAGAGGGGCACCCTGCAGAGCACTCACCCTCCACCTAAGTATCTCATGTTTCGTTTAGATTTAATGTATCGGGGTTTTTCAAAAGTATAGATGTATTTCAAATCTTTGATCGTTCGTTTCGAAATTTCCAAATCCTTCGATTTAAAAGTATCTTGGCGTCACAGTTTACGCCTTTTCAATTTAATAATTCGGTTTAAGTCCGAAAAATCTGAAAATTTCACAGTTTATACAAAACACCCTAACGAACAACTTTCGTGTTTTAACTTTCTCGAAATAAGTTGACGAAACATGTCAAAAATCAAGTTTAATGCGAAAACAGTTTACTGTCTCAAAACAGATTTGTCACAGTTCGGAAAATTGGCTTTTTGACATATCAAATGGACTCTAAAAATTCTGAAATTTTAAACACATATACTAGACATGATTATCTATAACTTTCATTTAGATTGTAAAGATCAAATCGGACTACAAAATATAGAAATAGACTCACTAAGTTCGGACATGTTCATAGGCAGATTTCAAACACGTTTTGTCAAAACAGTTTCTTTTCGATGCGATTTAAAATAGCAAACTTTAACGAAAATGTCTGAAATTTTTACACAACCTAGATTTATGTGTTAGGATTAAAAGTCTAGTTTTGAGTTTCTCGGATTGAATCCTTGAAATAGGAGTTTTAGGCCGATTTCAGAAACTGCGCAAGTTGGGGTTTTTAATTTCGATTTTTACGTTTCGTTACATTACGCCTATACCGGACGCCCCTAAATCACCCGTATTGATATGGAAGGCTCAACTTACAGTGGTTGTGTTCTTGAGTAGTCCTAGGGTCGCTCGGCTCGTCCGAAATCCTACGAACGGATCTACGAAACGCAAAGTTCCCGACTTTGGCCACGATCGTATTTGCAATCAACGATTCAAGAGTTAGATTGGGGATTTGAGAGGAAAAATGAGAATGGAAATCTGTTTGAAGGCTTACCAATGAATCTATCACTGAAATCCTTGTTCCACTCCCTTGCTTGGTCGTTGTAGGTTGCCGGAAAGTCGCCGGAAGTCCGTCGGAAGTTCGTCGGGAGAGTGTTTTGGCTTGGGAGAGTTTGAGAGAGCTTTAGGAGGCTGTTGTGACTGCTTATGGGGTGGGGAGACAACTCTAGGTCGACCTTATTCACCTTCCCCCGTCCAAAATCCACTTTCCAAAGTCGGGGGGGTCGAATTATGGTAAGAAATCGCCGAAAACGCGCAACTTGCCAAAACCTGTGGAGCCACGCGGGGTTGGCGCGCCTTTTGGCCAAACCCCGCCCGGCCAGCGCGCGGTCCCCGCCTGGACTGCGGTCCGGGCGGGTCCGTGCGATCCGATCCGTCGGGTCTTTTTCTCCTCTCTTTCGGACTTCTATCCTTCCACGTTTTCGCGCTCGATTTTCCGGGTCATTTTCGGATTATGCTTCTCATCATAAATTTATTCCGTCTCAATTCGATTTCATGCTTGAACTCTTAAGACCGTCGGTTTTGGTCCGTCGGGTTCTAATTCGTCGTCCTTTGACTTCCGTGCATTTCCGCGTCTACGGGTTCTCGGAAACAAAACCTTCTCTCCTATTGGATTAATTCCTATATTTTATATTCTAAAATTTACGGGTATTACAGTCTACCCCCCTTAAGAACCAACTTCGTCCTCGAAGTTGCACTTCCTCTCGCGAGTTCGGGAATTGTTTGATTAAGCGATTGTATTGTTGTGTGTCGTTGTTTGTTATTATTTGACTGAACCCAGAATTGAAATTTCCGAGTTGCCTACGTACCCCGTGAAGGGATCAAGTCATTACGTAGTTCAAAACAATTTGAATTTGTTTATTTGGGGTACAAAGTATTCGTATAAAATATCCGGAAATATTCGGGTCGTCACATTCGAGTTTTCAAACCGAAAAACTCAAAACTAGGAATTGATCCTAAGATCTTAAGATACACTGTGTAAAAATTTCAGAGATTCTCATTGAGATATGGTACCCGAAATCGTGTCGGACATATTCTGTGATTTTAAGAATTTTCGAAAAGCTGACAGTGCACTTAATCGAACTTGATGAGCATGTTTCTATTACTTCCATTCCAAACTAATCTTCTTGATGTAAACAAAAGTTGTAGATAATCATGTGTAGTATGTGTCCACAAAATTTCGGAATTTTTGGAGTTCATTTGATAAGCCAAAAAGCCCGATTTTGAAACTGTGACAGACTGAAATTTTGACAGTCCACTGTCTGTGCATAAAACGTTAAATTCAACTTGCTTCCTCAATTTATTTTAAAAAACTTAAAACGAGAAAGTTGTTTGTTAGGATGTTTTTGATATACTGTGCGAATTTCAAATCGATCACCTTAAAGATGAATTTTTAAACGAAAATGACGTAAACTGTGGCGAATATGTGTTACACTTGTGAAATTGAGATTTTCTAACTACACGATCGTAACTCTATTTGAATGATAAAAATCAAGTTTTCAAAAATCCAGTTAAAAGCGACACATAGGTGGATTGCTTAAGCTTGCACCTTGAATTCATCGTATCATCGACATTTAGATGGGTTGGTTAAGCTTTGCACCTTGAATCCATCATGTCCTCGATGTTTAGATGAATTGGTTAAGCATTGCACCTAGAATCCCCCGTGTCCGTTATATAAAATCCCGTTACACTAAGTTGAAATGAAAAATCCTTTCCTCCGCGTGCCTGTAATGGACGAGAGAAGCTTAAGTGAAAAAATTGTGCCAAAACGGCAATGTATTTTGGGCCTACACTTTCGGGAGTATCCGTATGGGTTTCCCGAGGCTCCGGAGTGGTACTGGGTATGGCGGATAGGCTGCGGCCGCTGGGCTACCGGCTAAATGAAACTTACTAAACTGAAATTTCTAATGTGGAAAGGAAAAATTGGCCATTGTCACGTTTTCCTAAGAAGTGGGATGGCTTTGGGCTGCGGCCGCCAGATCGCCGGCTAAATGAAACTTACTAAATTGGCTGCGGCCGCCGGATCACCGGCCAAATGACACTTACTAAATTGGCTGCGGCCGCCGGATCGCCGGCTAAATGAAACTTACGAAATTGGCTGCGGCCGCCGGATCGCCGACTAAATTAAATATTGTTGAGATTGTGGAGTAACGGGGAAAATATTAAAAGACATTATCCTTATTTTAAATTATGTTTTTACTCATGGAAAAATTTAAAAGACTTTATCTTATTTTTAAATTATGTCTTTACTCATGTTATTTAATTATTAACTGTCATGTTTTAAAATTATTCCTAGACCTTAAATTCTCATTTTTAAATTTAATTTGGCTATGAGAATATGTGTATTAAATTATTGTCTATCATTTAGTCGGATTACATGTTCTAAATATGCATGTTAAACCCATTTAAGTTATGTCTAAATTTAGGTCCTTGTTTACATAATTATTTATGAATTTAAATGTATCTTTAAAGTATGCGAATTAAATTCTTACTTTTATATTGGTAAATAAAGTGTTTTATATGCATGATTAAAGGTATTTTTAATTATTAAAATTTAAAACCACTTTATTGCTATGTTAGGGTTTGTCTTACTCAGTCTTTTATATACTGATAAAACCCATTGTTTATTTTTCTACTACAGAGTACGGAGCATGATCATGCATTGGGGGATCATTTTGGACATTTAGTTATTTATTTTACATGACTTGCATACGGGCTTGTTAACCCTTGTTTTGGCCATGTCGGCCCTATATTTTAAATTCCGCTTCATAAAATTTATTTCCGCTGCACAAACTTATTTACTATCGTACGTGGATAATTATTATTTTTAAATAATTCCGGACTTGTTTTTAAAACTCTTTTCAATACTCATAGCCTTGCATCTCTTTAGCAAGCTCGGAGAATTCTTGTCTTGCTAGGGAGGTGTGGCGGTGGCATCCCAGCCTGGGTTATCAAATCCGGGGTGTTACAAAGTGGTATTAGAGCCCGGATTATTTTTGAAGCTATTATTATTTTTAAACTATTATTTTTAAAACTAGTATTATTTTTAATTATTTTAAAACTATCACTTTTGGAGCCCAAACTTTTAACCCAAATTATTTTACTTATAAGTATTATTTTTCAAAAGCCCAAAATCTTGAGCCAAAAAAACAAAAAAAAAATATTAGCCCAACATATTTAAACTAAGCCCCAAACATTGTTCTTAGTCCAATACCTATACTTTTATTTGAGCCCAAGAAAATATTACTTTTGGCCCAATATAGTGGTCCAAATATTTTACCCTTGTTTTTAAATTATCCATGGCATAAAATATTTTTAAAACCCATGGAAAAATAAATGCACGCATGAACTAAATTATTTTTGGGGGGTTTGCATATGTATATGCATACATAAATATTTGTGCTAACCTTTTATGTGAATCTTTTGTGATACATAACCTTCTCACTCTAGTGTTCGACTTGACATTGAATCTTGACTTAGAAAGCGTTAGCTTGAGACTAATTGCGCCTTAGTTTTAGATCTTGATCGTCATGCGCATAACTATTCTATGCCTTTTTTCCACAGATCTTCACCTAGACGATATATTATGACTTGTCGAGAAACCTAATGATGAAAAACGACGAGTGCGTGCATTGACACACAACAGAATATACGATACTTTAAACACCGCATAGCTCGACTTGAAGTTGACCTACAACACTTCTGAAATTTAAGAGCGGCTGACTGTGAACGCATAAATAACCTAGACACCCAAGCTAAAAAACGTACCGAACAAAACGAAGCAGTGAGACAGATAGGATCGAAGCCCAAGGGATGGATCTGCTCCACCTTACCGACATCCTAATACCATTCAATCCCGTGGAGAATCATTTGGCGGAGCCGAACCCAGTCCCTAACCCAACGGAGAAAGACCCGATGGAAGATCCGATGAACGAGGCTGAGGGGAATTGAAGATTATACGCATTATTTGATTCTTTTATCAAAAAAAAAGACACGTTTCCTCGACTTCATGATTCTTTTCCTAAATGATCTAGCAAAATTCTGGTAATGTAATCTATATACGTTGTAACAGAATGGCACCAAGGGGACTACCGAGAAACCAACCTGCCCCACAGTGTAACACCCCCATTTTGCCTAGAGAAATAGCGGAAGAAAAGAGCGGGAAAAGGGGTGGGGTGTTACCTCCACGTATTCCGGGACGTCCCGAAATACGCTAAGGCTATAGTAAATATTATGGATTATTAGGATTGAATGTATATGCTAAACACGTTCCGGACAAGCTAGCATATAATTCACAAAGAAGCTTATAATAATGTGAAAAGTATAAAATAAGCTTAATGAATATGATTGGTTGCATAACCAAAATGGAGGAACATTCCACAATCGAGCTCAATAATATTAATGGAATTAAATCCATGGAAGTTTTATTTTAAAAGAGGTTGTACCTCGCATTTCCAAAATATTGTAGAAAGGGGTTGTATATTTCATGTTCAAAAATACTGTTAAACGCGCAATGTATTGTTTAAAACAGTAGGGCCCATATATTTTCATGATGGGATAGGACCCAAATATTTGTTTATGTTTGATAAATTATTATCTATGCCAAGTAATAAATTTTCTATCCCAAGAGGGATTTAAAATATACTTTTCGTACAAAATACCCCAAACCGTGCCCGTGCATTGATGCCTTGCAGATTTTATGACCTGAAAGGAAACGGTGAAAAGTGTAGAGTCGGCGAAAACAATCGCTGAGTAAGTAGACCTTTACTTCCGGAGGAGGTCGGGTTGCAGAAATAGTTTAAAAAGAACAATTATGGTAATGGTATGCTAAAACGAGAATAATTTATACATACACGAAATATTATTCTATATCCCGGGAACAGATAATATAACAATATGCGTTACCGAAAAATAAATTTCTCAGCCAACGTGATGTGCAGGTTCCCGCCCTGGGGCCAGATCTCACATACATTTAAGGGTTGTGGTGGAGGTAAGAAATTCCCTCAGACCATGCGGAATCCAACCATGGCGTCGCGCCAGTTTCCATTAGTCCCCGAATGGCATGCGTTGCACGCAAACGGCGGAGGTGGCGTTGACCGACCCAGTAGCGTAGACCCACCCCGTAATAATGAGCTCCACAAATCCATATTATTTATTGCCGAAATTAAATAAGCACAGTAAAATGGCATACCAATAATCCAAAAGCAGTAGGGAGCTATAAGCATAAATTTAAAAAGTAATAAAAATGGTTTTCTTGAAATTTATGCTTAAGCTAAATAATGTTTGGGCTTACTCCAAAGAGTAAAAATCTACTTACTGTCACCGTAGATGGGATGGATGCAACACATGCGTGGCTACGAGCAGATAATCCTTGGCAGCTATTTGACTAGAAAAAATCCTAATATTAATAGTACACTATAGTGATGTTCTAATATTAATTTAGAATGCTATAATAATATTTTAAGAGAAACAATAACTAAATATTTCAAATTTCAATAATTCTTACCAGACCACTTGACTGCTTCTACGGATTAGTTATGATAATTTTAACCGAGCTCCTAAAATCTCTTTACGGAAATAGTATCAAAATGAGAGGAAATGAACAGAGGAGAAAACGGAGGAGCAGAACAACTTAAAAACAAAACAAGAAAACCAGATAGAGATTCAGGAGAGAATGCAGAAGAAATAAGAGCAAGAGGAAGAAGAAATGAGTGCTGGTGGGGCGTGAGTGGTGCAAATGGGGTTGCCATTGTTTTATAGACCTATGAGCTACAATCCCTTATCTGGGTAAAAGCTTCCCCTCCAGCCTTTCTCTTCTTTATTCACCGGTTTCCCATAACTGTCTCATCCCCTTAAACCTTTCCCCAAAACCTGTTCTCTCTTCGTCCCATCCCTCACATCAGCCCCTTTTTCAGAATTTCTCTATCCACATCTTTACCCACTAGATAGGTGGCTGCCTTCCCATTTTGTTTCTTCTCAACCCTTCTAATCCTCTTTGCCAAACATAAGGAATCTCCCATCAACTCCAACACCTCAGCGCGATTCCGGACGGCGGCGGCGACAGGCGGCAGCAGCGACAGTTTGGCCTTCCACCTCGCGTCTCTCTCTCTCCTTCTCTTCTCTCGGATCTCACTCTTTCTTTGTTTCGTTTTCCTGATTTTGTGGGTTTGAGGAGAAGGGATGGTGGTGTGTTGGATGGAGGCGGGTTCGGTGGTGGTGATTATGGTGGTGGCCGGATCTGGGATTCTTGGAAGGGGAGGCCAAGGCGGCGGCGGAAAAAGGGGACTTGGTTGTGGTGATTACAAATGGGGGCGGTGGTGAAGGCGAGGATGGCTGACGGCAGGGAGGCGGTGGAATGGTGGCGAGCTAGAATGGTGGAGGTGGCGCTGCCGTCGTGGGGGTTAGCCTGGCCACGACCAAGGGACGGCGGTGGAGGCACTAGGAGGCTGTTGGCGGTGGCGGAAATGGTGGAAATGGTGATGGTGACAGAGACGGGACGGGTGGTGCGGAGATGGCCAGAAAATTGGGAGGATAATGGTGGCGGTGGAGGTCCGAAACGAGGGTCGGAGTGGTGGCCGGCGGCTCGCCGGAAGTTCGCCGGCGGTGGCAGCGCCGGAAAGGCGGCCGGTGCATTAGGGTTAGGTTAGGGTTATGCCTTTGGGTGTTCGGCCAAGTTGTTGGGCTCAGTCCAAATTCTATTTTCCTTATTGGCTTAATGGACTGCATAATTGATTGGCCCAAACACATAGTACTTGATTTAATTATGGACTTAATTTAATTATCCGGTATCGTTAGTCGAGTAATTCGAGATTCTCCTTTCTCCATCCCTAATTAAAAGTCGGACAATTCTCAATAATTAACTGGGGTCAAGTATTTTAATTTAATAGTAAGGACTTAATTAACCACTTAATTTAGGTTATTGATTTAATTGGTCTAACTTGTGGACTTAATAATTTCTAATAATCTTACACTTACAATTTAATTTGTTGGATTTGGACCCTCTTAATAACCTAATCCCAAAATCCATAAATTCTCCTCAATTTGTTGTTAAGTCTTGTAATTTCAATTATACTTGTTTCTATAATTTAATCCAAGTTTAATATTATTTACTCCAATACTCAAGAACAACTTATAGTATAATTTGGGATAGGTATGATTTGCCCGAAATTATTGTCACACTATTTGTCTTTAATTATCCTTAATCTCAAACCCCAAATACTAAGCTTTTAATTAAGCTTGTAGTTTTAATTGCACAATGTAGTTTCGTAGACTTATAGATTTAAATTACCTAATAGTGGGTCTTTTTATCAAAATAATCCAAATCTAACAATTTTTAGTCCAATCGCTCATAAACAAATCGATGGACTAAAATTTTATATTAATTTCATCCATTAGCAAAAAATAAAAAAGTTTTCAATTCCTTAAAGTAATCCACTAGGATTGACCTAATTAAATTCACATTTAAAAAATATCTCCTTTTAATCCTCCAAAATTTTTAATTTATGAGAAATTTTGAATATCTATTTATTAGAATCTAAATTTTTATTTAAGTTTTACGGTGTGTTATACACAGACCACTAACGAGGTACCACAGAACCCCACAGAGCCAGCACAAACCGTGGGAGCTCAAGCCCAAGGTGCGCAAAACGCCCCCGCACCGAACAATGGGGGCGACCGTCTCCACACGATAGGAGAAGCTCTGGTCGTCCTAGGGAACGCCCTAGTCAACCAGGGGCAAGAGTGATGGCGATCACGGAAACAATAAGAAGTCAGGTAGAAACCACCTTCATGGAGGCCTGAATAAACCGCCTCGCCGCAGCAAGAGGAGAAACAGCGGGATAGTTTTCAACCATAAGGACTACGTGCCGCCATGTCCAAGGTGTACCAAACCACATATGGCGAGAGGATGCCCTCCGCCTGGAGCATGCTTCCGATGTGGTCGACAAGGTCATCGACTGCCTGACTGCCGGACGCGGATAGAAAAGATTGACAGGAGAGGAGACGTGACTATCAAACCTGACCAACCACGGAACCCAGACGATCAAAGTTGCAACAACCAAGGGCGTCGACACCACAATCAACATCCTCAACAAAACCCGAACCAAAACAAAAATCAGGACCAGCAGAATAATGGGAGAACTGACAACCGTGAAGCATTCATACCACGCTGCCCACGGTGCAACCACGGACATCTGGTGCGCTAGTGCCTGAAGCCTGGAGCCTGCTATCAATGCGGCAAGTTTGGTCACAGGGCTGGGAAATGTCAAACGCCAGAGGAGGAGATTGAGAAGAGACTAGATTTGGTAAATCCGCAACAAGGAGATCAAGAAAGAGCTGTGAGACGGTTGAATGACGACGACCAAGCTAACTTCATAGCTCAATGAGAAGGGGGTCGAAGGTAACGATACCCGAACCTTCTCGAGAATAACGTATAGGCAGTTATGGGGACATAACTGAAGTCCTAAGGGGGAGAGGATGTAATACCCCGTAATAATGCATAGACATTTATTTTCGAGCCCGGCTTGACAATATGTATCCCAAATAAATATATAAACAAATTCAAATTGTTTTGAATTACGTAATGACTTGATCCCTTCACGGGGTACGTAGATAACTTGGAAATTTCAAATTCTGAGTTCAATCACAAAATAATAAAATAAACAAAAGGACCCTAACTCTTAGCGCGAGAAAAGCCGAAACACAACTTCGAGGAGGAAGTTGATTCTTAAGGGGGTAGGCTGTAATACACATAAATTTTATGATATGAAAGAGAGTTTAATCCAAAGGGCGAAGGCCGAGAACCCGTAAAGTCGGAAATGCACGGGAGTCAAAGGACAAGAATTAGAAGCCGACGAATCAAAAACTAACGGACTTAAGATTTCAAACACGAAATCAATTTAAGTCGAAATGAATTTAAGATAGGAATCGTAATCCTAGAATGACCCGGAAAATCGAGCCCGAAAATGTAGAAGGATAGAAGTCCGAATGAGAGGAGAAAAGGCCCGACGGGATCACACGGCCCAGTCCGAACGCAAGGCCCAGACCAGGCCGCGTGGTCTCCGCGCGGCACCGCGCCACGACCGCGCCAGGCAGCAGACAGCTGCAAACTTGCGCGATTTCGGCGATCTCTTGCCGAAATTTTCGACCCCGACTATGGAAACCCGATTTCAGTCGAGGGAAAGGCAATAAGGTCGAAATTGACTGACCTCTCATCCCATTTCTCAGTCATCAACACCCTTAGCTCATCCCAAACTCTCCCAAAAACCGAAAACACAAGTTCTTACCTTCCGATGACTTTCCGACGACTTTCCGGCGACCAAATCCGACAGAGGAAGTTTGTAGATCAAGGTTTGCAGACTTTGGAGTGTTGGTAAGATGTAAATCAGGTTTCCTTATCGTTTTAAGACCATAACCTTCGTTCTAACTTGCGGATTTTCACATGCAAACCCGTTCGTGGCCAAAGGAGAAGGAGAACGTGTTGCGTAGATCCGTTCGTGGCAATTTTAGACGACTCGATCGATCCTAGGACGTTCAAGAACTCACCTACTGTAAGTCAACACCTTTCATACCAATATGGGTGGTTTAGGGGCGTCCGAAACTTTGGACTTGAAACAAAACATTAAAATCGAACCTAAAAACCCCGATCTGCGTGTTTTCTGAAATCCGACCAAAACCCCTACTTCGAGTGTTCAAACCGAAAAACTCAAACCTCGGAATTTGATCCCAAGATCTTAAGCTACACTGTGTAAATATTTCAGAGATTTTTATTGAGATTTGGTACCCCAAATCGTGTCGGACATATTTTGTGATTTTAAGAATTTTCGAAAAGCTGACAGTGCACTTAATCGAACTTGATGAGCATGTTTCTGTTACTTCCAGTCCAAACTAATCTTTGTGATGTGAACAAACATTGTAGATAATCATATCTAGTATGAGTCCACAAAATTTCGGAATTTTTGGAGTTCATTTGATAAGCCGAAAACCCAATTTTGAAACTGTGATAGACTGAATTTTTGACAGTCCACTGTCTGTGCATAAAACGTTAAATTCGTCTTGCTTCCTCACTTTATTTTGAAAAACTTAAAACATGAAAGTCGTTTTAGGGTGTTTTTGGTATACTGTGCGAATTTTAAATCAATCACCTTAAAGATGAATTTTTAAACGAAAATGGCGTAAACTGTGGCGAATATGTGTTACACTTGTGAAATTGAGATTTTCTAAATACACGATCGAAACTCTATTTGAATGATAAAAACCAAGTTTTCAAAAATCCAGTTAAAAGCGAAACATAGGTGGATTGGTTAAGCTTGCACCTTGAATTCATCGTATCATTGACATTTAGATGGGTTGGTTAAGCTTTGCACCTTGAATCTATCATGTCCTCGATATTTAGATGAATTAGTTAACAATTGCACCTAGAATCCCCCGTGTCCGTTATATAAAATCCCGTTACACTAAGTTGAAATGAAAAATCCTTTCCTCTTCGTGCTTATAATGGACGAGAGAAGCTTAAGTGAAAAATTGTGCCAAAACGGCAATGTATTTTGGGCCTACACTCTCGGGAGTATCCGTATGGGTTTCCCGAGGCTCCGGAGTGGTACTGGGTATGGCGGATAGGCTGCGGCCGCCGGGCTACCGGCTAAATGAAACTTACTAAATTGGCTGCGGCCGCCGGATCGCCGGCTAAATGACACTTACTAAATTGGCTGCGGCCGTCGAATCGCCGGCCAAATGAAACTTACGAAATTGGCTGCGGCCACCGGATCGCCGGCTAAATGAAATATTGTTGAGATTGTGGAGTAACGGGGAAAAAATTAAAAGACATTATCCTTATTTTAAATTATGTTTTTACTCATGGAAAAATTTAAAAGACTTTATCTTATTTTTAAATTATGTCTTTACTCATGTTATTTAATTATTTACTATGTCATGTTTTAAAATTATGCCTAGACTTGAAATTCTCATTTTTAAATTTAAATTATTGTGTCTATCATTTAGTCGGATTACATGTTCTAAATATGCATGTTAAACCCATTTAAGTTATGTCTAATTTAGGTACGTTTAAATTATTATTTATGAATTTAAATGTGTCTTTAAAGTATGCGAATTAAATTCTTACTTTTATATTGGTAAATAAAGTGTTTTATATGCATGATTAAAGGTATTTTTAATTATTAAAATTTAAAACCCCTTTATTGCTATGTTAGGGATTGTCTAACTAAGTATTTTATATACTGATAAAACTTGTTGTATATTTTTCTATTACAGAGTACAGAGCATGATCATGCATTGGGGGATCATTTTGGACATTTAGTTATTTATTTTACATGACTTGCATACGGGCTTGTTAACCCGTGTTTTGGCCATGTCGGCCCTATATTTTAAATTCCGCTGCATAAACTTTATTTCTGCTGCACAAACTTATTTACTATCGTACTTGGATGATTATTATTTTTAAATAATTCCCGACTTGTTTTTAAAACTCTTTTCAATACCCATAGCCTTGCATCTTTAGCAAGCTCGGAGAATTTATGTCTTGCTAGGGAAGTGTGGTTATCAAATCTGGGGTGTTACATTATGCAAAAATTAGCATAAATAATGGACTGATTGTGTTAATCAAATTAATATGGGACTAAAATCGAAATCTGAGAAATTTATGAGACGATTTGTGTTTTTTTTTCCAACATGACGGCACAAAATTGGAAAATGGATAAAGTTACAGTACCTTTGGCATTTTTTTTTCCGATAATTATCATATCGATTGTATTTTTTTCTTGTCGGGTTTGTGCCGGTCACCAGCTCATTGACACATAGCCGGGATCAAAACAATGTCATGCATACCGAATCCAACTTCAATCACTAATGAAGCAACCAATAATTTTTATATTTTTTGTGATTTTTGAATCATGATGATTGATGCAGTTGCACGCAAGAATTTCATATTATGGGTATTTAATGTTTTTCTTTTGAATATTGTGTTTTTTTTTTTTTCATATTGGATGGATTGACAATCCATTAATCATAAATAAACTTAACACAATTGAAAATTATTGGAAAAAAAACACCATTGGTCCCATAAATTTCTCAAGTTTCGATTTCAGACCCATATTAATTTGATTAACACAATCGGTCCATTATTTATGCTAATTTTTGCATAATCCATCCCAAACCCCTTAATGACATTTTTTTCTGACGTAGCACATGATCATTAAAAATGTCATTAAGGGGGTTTGGGATGGATTATGCAAAAATTAGCATAAATAATGGACCGATTGTGTTAATCAAATTAATATGGGTCTGAAATCGAAATTTGAGAAATTTATGGGACCAATGGTGTTTTTTTTTCCAAAAATTATCACATAAAATGAATTGGCAAGCCAGAAAGTTAATCAATAATTTTGTTTTGGGATACATGGATCCTTCAAGGTAGGTTTCCGGACAGAATGTGATAATAGCCGACATCACATAAGGACCAATTGTGCAATGAAAAGTCATGTGAGATATTATGCATTTTTTTCTACTTCGAATGAGTATTATACACCTACCTGTCTACTTGCAATGATAATTCAGTATTTCAGTGGACGATGATCTATCGCCAACTCCTCATGAAAATTACACTCCTACTTGACAAGCAATATTCTTTTTACTAATTTTTATGTAATTGACAAGCAAAGTACTACTAGTTTTTAATACTAATTTTTCTTCCATTTAAGTACATTAGATTATTCATCCTTCCAATAATTCATCATCATTCATTCTCTTATCCGTTTTTCATTTCGTCTGCTATTTAGAACTAATTTTTCTCCAATCAGCACTAAACACTACGCATTAATTTCCTACTGAATATTGTTTAATTTTCAGCTAATACTTCCTCCGTTCTCAAATGTTTACTACATTTACTACATTTGGTTTAAGGCACTATTCACACATGCATTTTGATTTAAAGTTTTATCATAGTTATACAAGTTAAAATATAGTCAAGAGGGATCTTGTTAGATTCGTTTCGTCGTGTAGTTTTTAAATATCGAACTTTTAGAATTTTTACATATACCGAAATTGAGTTATTATTGATTCAAAATGTGCATGGACTGCGTGCGCAGTGGGACCCTAAGAAATATTTGAGAATGGAGGAAGTAATAAAGACGGTTGGAATAGATTTGAAACCATCTGGTGGCGCTGGTGGCTTTCAGTAAACGATGAAGTGCAGATATTGCACTCAATAATGGTGGCTTTTATGTTGGTTATATTTCATGAATTTTTACATTTTTGCATATGGCAATCATCCCTTTTCTTCACATAAACGCTATACATAACTCTGGAAAAAAAAAAAAAACTCATTTAGTCCCATAAGTTTTTTCAATTTCCAAAACAATCCCATAAATATCGAATTAGACGAACCCGTCCTGAACCAGGTTTTTTCGCTAATTTTCGCCGAACCCGACCCATAACTATCCTAATGGATGGATGTGTTCGGCGATGATTATAGTAGATATGGGACGGGTTTGGCGATGATTAGAAAAAATCGGGTTCATGGACAGGTTAGGCGAAAATTATTGTAGTTATTGGACGGATTCGTGTAATTCGATATTTGTGGGACTGTTTCGGAAATTTTTTAAAATTATGGGACCATATGGGTTTTTTTTCCCATAACTCTGATATCATGTCACAATTTGAATAAAATATTCCGATTCAAAATGAATTAATAATAGGTAGAGTAACTCTTTCTCATATAAAGTGTCCACCATTCAATTGATCGAAGACATTTTCAATAACCATTGACACACAATGCACGTTGTTGAGGAAAAATAACTCAACTAATCCCATAATTTTGTTGTGTTCCTTCTCCGTCCCATAATATTCCAATTAGCCTAATGCATCCGCTGCATCCGCTATATATGTTAATATTCGCCCAAACAATCCCACAGCCCCATAATCCAGTTTAGTGCTTGATGTGACCAAAAGATTAGTAAGGTCAAACATTTGACCCGATCTGAGTTGTTATTTGGCATTTTTGGGTGGGACCTGAATGATGACTTGGAGCTCCAGGTCAATAAAATCCCCAAAATTGGACAACTGCTCTAGAATCCCAATTTTGCCCTACCCCCAGCACCAAAGTCACTCTCCCCATTCCTGCAGCTCCCTAATCCCAATTTTGTTCAGTGAAGAACCGTCTGTTCTTGTGCCATCTATGTTGTTTCCTCCCTCCAGATATTCTTCCGGCCAGCGCTGAATAATGGTTTCCAAAATTGTCTCATCAGGCCTTAATCACCCAAATTTACCGTCGTGGCACTAGATTGATGGAAATAATTAATTTAAGTCTTTCATATAGGTGCCATGTAGGCCCTACACATATGGACGATTTTTAACCTTATTTTTAATTTAATGATCTCCTTCAAACTCAACAAACGGGTCATAAAGTATTCATATGTGTAGGTCAAACACAATCAATGCCTATAGACACATATATGACACAATTAAATTAATTATTTACACTATTACCGTGCAGGGTCAGCAAATTGGGTTGATTAAGGTCCGACGGGACCATTTTGGAGACTATTAGCAAAGTTACTGTACTAAATTAAAAAAACTCCAAAAGTATGTCACCAAATTAGAAAATGGACAGAGTTACGGCACTATTTTCGCATTTTTCCATACAAAATATTTAAACCTATTTATTTTAAAAATTTAATTTTTTTATATGTAGTAAAATTTTTTTATGATACTTAATTATTAAACAAACAAACATGAATAAGGGACACCAAGAAAACTGTTAGGTCTGTTTGCGAGGATAACCAATGAACTGGTGCTGAAAACTAGTTCAAACACCTTTCGTGGACACGTTAAACAGTTTAAAGATATTATGCAGCGGAAAGTAAATAAACTGTAAAATTAAAGAACTCAAGGTTTGTTGACCCAGTTCGGCACAAGCCTACATCTGGGCGATACCCAGGAGGTTCACTAATTGTTTCAACTTGATCCTCGATCCAAACAATAGTAATTTAACTCGCCCAACTCCAATCACCAAGCGGTTGAATTGTACGACCAAAACACTCCCTCGTTTTGGTGAATGTCTCCCCGACCTTGCTCCAATTCCTTGAAGGCTCCCTCTCCAAGTTACCCTTGGTCGAAACCTGTTGGCGACCCTCCTTGTAGAATATTACGTTTAAGCTCTTGAGTTTGATGACTCCTCGAAAGCTTTGATTGAATCCGTCGACTTCAATCAAGCACACAGTAGCACTTTTTCGATCAATCCACCCGAGGAAGTGTTGATCGAATATCTTCCTTCAAAATGATAAATTCACGAACACGGAAGGAATGTGTTTTTCTCTTCACAATTGATTCAATCGCACAAGGGAGTAAGTGTGTAATTTGCGTCGTGTCGTTTCTTCCCTTGGCCGGCCTATTTGAAGAGAAACACCGCTCCTCCATTCTAAGGTAAGATCTTCTTACCATAATTGCACGGATCCTTAGAATGGAGTTGCCCGGATTAGGAGATCCTTGTTCCCATACTTCTTGTGCACGATCCGGGCAAGGAAGCAGATAGCCGTTGGAGAATATTCTTGAGCAGATTCGCCAGCATCTCTTCCTTTAAATAGTTTGTCGACTGCTGTCGTGGTTGGTCCACCAAATTAGTTCAGACATCGGTTGTGAACACATTTGCCCAAAACTGGTTCCCAACAATCTCCCCCTTTTTGGCAGAATGTGGGCCAGTAAATGAGTTGATCAAACCGATGTCCAAACAATTACACAAGTATAGAAATGAAGAAACAATTCCCATTTAGTCCCAACCACCGATTACAGTTTTTCCCAATTCAAGACAAATTATTCTAATGCTCCGTACATATGATCCTATCCATTTAATCTAGGAGCATTTACATCAAAACAGGCACATGACAATAAAATAAGGCATGAAAGATCACAATTTAATTTATTACAGGCCATAGTGCAATTGTCCAAAAACATTCATAAACAGTCCACAAAAGTAGTTCAAACAGAATTATAAATGTTACCCTTCATTAGCAGAAACTTTTCTTCACCAGACTCACCCTTCTTGATTGTAGTGCTTGCCAGAGGAACCGATCAACGGTTACATCAACTTAACTCCCCTTCTGGTGCACATTTTGCCCAAAAAGGGCATGTCATTCTGACTCATCAGAGGAATCCGCATCAGAGTCGCTGGACTCATCCTCTGGATTGGTATCCAATGGCTTGTCTTCATCCGACCAGAGATCGGGAAGCTGTCTTAATATCTTTTCAGCAGATTGAACATGAATGTGCACTTGGGCTTCCAAAACTTTGAGATGATTGATGTGGTCAGTGAGATCATCACGGAGCATTGTGAAGGCATCTTTCGCAGGGATCCTTCCTCCTGGTCCAGCCAAGTCTGGCTTCTTCTTTGCAAGATTCGAGGAGAGTTTGAAGTCGGCAATGTCCTCTGGACGATCATGTTTGCTTCCAAGGATGTGAAGATGCTTCAGATACTCAGAGATGAGGCAAGGGAAGGGAAGAGTGGTGTTGTACTTTCTCTTGACTTTGCCTGCGAAAACCAACATTTGTTCGAGCACAAGGGCTCCATAATTGATCTCATACTTCTGGTCAATGGCAAACAACAATTTACACATGCTTTTTGACACAACGGAATGGTTAGCAGTGGGCATCATATTGTGTGCACAAAGTTTATAAAGCAGTGAAAATTTCTGTGTCAAGACACCTGCACTTAACCCCTTCCCATAAAACCTTTTCCCTTCTATTCCTGTAAGTGTCTCAGCAATAGAGTTCATGGGAAACTTTGCACTACGGGAGTAAACAGATTTGAGAGAGGTACGGGGTACCTGGAGGAATCGGTTCAGGGCCCTGGCTTTGAGTTCGAACAACTCTCCATGTGCATAACTGAGTTCGAACCAGGGGCTTTTGGTGTTGAGGACTTCGGAGCTCAGGTTTGCATAAAAATGCCTAACTAGCTGTCTTTTATACTGTTTAATCTCCATACCCCAGAATAGTAGGGACCTCTCTTCCAGGTATTTGTGCCATCCCATTTCCTCATACCTCGCAGCAGCAAATCGAATCTCTGGATGCACCTTCATCTTCTCCAAAACAGTTGTGAAATAAAGCTCGGACACTTCAAAGTAGAAGGCAGTTGATATGGCGTTTACTGCATCAATGATCTCTGGTTCATGCTCCTCAGATGAGGATTCAACAATCTTTCTCTTCTTTGATCCAGTAGCTTTGACAGATTCCTCTGGTTCAACACGAGTCCGCTTCTTGAGTTCGGACTCCTTGGGTGAACGCCTGGCTGGTGGAGTAGGTTCTCGAGTTTCTCTCTGGGATTCCACCTCTTCCACATTGTCAGGTTCAACACCTTCTTCGATTCTTTCTTCAGATTCTTCTTCTTCGGATCCTTCTTCCTCGGACTCTTCCTCCTCGCTTTGAGTGTCTTGAGATCCCAATTCCTCGGACTTGTCTTCAGTGGGATTCTCCCCTTCAGTTGGGTCAGGGACATTGTCCTGAAGATGTTCTGTGTCTCCTCCGGACTCCTTACTCTGATTATCCTCAGAGTTTGAGGAATTCTCGTCCTCTTCTTCCTCTTCCTGCTCTATTTCCGTGTGAACAGGTTCTTTGGCAGGAGCAACTTGTTCAGGTTCTTTCCTCAGGGCATGCTTCCTTCTCTGACTTGCGGTCCATGCAATCTCTTCGGTGATCTCATTAACAGCATCATTCTTTTCATCATCACTGACGTCGATCATGGATTCATCTCCAGAGCTTCCATCATCGGACTCTTGCACATAGTCAGAGTCGAGTTCCTCTTCATCGAGTTGTTCAATCACTGGTTCAGACTCCTTGGCTGGACTGGTTTGAGTTCCAGAAGGAGTGATTTGAAGAGGGTCAGTTGGGTTTTCTTCGACTGTAGTGATAGGGGCAGGATCACTCACGGTACTTGGTTCCACCACAGTTTTCTTTGCAGGAGTTTTCTTCTTGGACTTTTCAGTGAACACCTTTGGTGCATCTTTCGTTGCAGGGTCAGCAGCTTTAGTGGACACACCTGTTTCAGTTACATTGCAAGAGCTCATTGTAGGGAGGTCGCCCAGAATTGCCTCAATGGGTTGTAGTGCTTTGGCTATGTCAGCCTCAACTCGTTCGCTGATGGACGCGTTCTTCCTCGCCACGGCTTTCTCTCTTGGTTTGGAGGAGGAGACAGCCTTCCCTTTTGATTTCTGCGCTCCGTCTCCTTTTTGCTTCATGGTATTGGCTCCATCAACTTCAGCCCGTATGTCCAGCGGGTCTAGAACACCAACAGAGGTAGTGCCCTCTCCTCCGGCAGAGGAAGGAGAGGAAGAAGGGAATGGAATAGGTAAATGGAGGGTGTTTCCAAAACTGTTTGTTCGATAATCGCCTGCTGAACTGCTTTCGCCCTTCCTTTGGCGCTGGATTCTCCTGGAGAGATGCCTTTCTTCCTACCGGTTGACGATGCGGGGGTAGGATCTTGAGACTTTGAGCTTTGGCTTCCTCGTTTCTTCACCATTATAATCTGAAAGAGTCTTTTGGCAAGAGCAAGTGAGAGTGAACAATATCTTTTTGAGAGAATGCGAAATCGAGAATATAAGAGGAGAGGAGGAGTGTTCGGCGAAAATAGGAAAGGCAATCCGTTTGAGATATGGAGATAGCAAAAAAAAACTTCCCTAAATTCAAATTTGGAAGGTGAATCACGACTTCCCATAACCGTAATGATCACGATTTTGAATGATGGCTTGCGTATAACCGTTCCCGCATCTTCCCTTGACACGTCCGAGTGTCATATCAAGAATTTGAATTTTGAACTTGTGAGAAGAGCTCTAAGTTTAATGATCCTGTAATCTTTACTTAACAAGATGATTAGTATTACATAAGTAATTAAGGTAACAAAATATACGAATATTAAAATATGGAAATTGCACAAAATAAAAAAAAACTTATTCCGGAATTGCGGGATAATTAGTACATCATGCATAATCCTAGATCTCTCCTCAATTTTTCAAATCTTTCTCCGTCCAATGCCTTAGTGAAAATATCCGCATGTTGCTCAGTAGTTCCGACATGTTGGATGGACATAATTCCTTCTTCAACAAGATCTCTTATGAAGTGGTGTATGAGCTCAATGTGCTTAGTTCTCCCATGTTGAACTGGATTTTTTGAGATGTTGATTGCACTTATATTGTCACAAAGTATGGTGAGAACTTCTTGATCGATTCCATAGTCGAGCATCATTTTCTTCATCCACAACAATTGTGCACAACAACTTCCAGCTGCAATGTATTCAGCTCGGCAGTTGAGAGAGAGATGGAACTTTGTTTCTTGCTATACCAACTGACTAGGTTAGTTCTAATACAGAAGCATCCTCCAGTTGTGCTTTTTCTGTAGTCCGCATCACCTGCCCAATCTGCATCACTATAACCAAGTAGAGAAAGATTAGATTCTTTAGAATACCATATACCAAGTTCACTTGTCCCTGAAACGTATTTGATCACTCTTTTGGCTGCTTTTAAGTGAGATTCCTTGGGATCGGCTTGGTAGTGTGCACATACTCCAACTGCATAGCTTATGTCAGGTCGACTTGCAGCCAAGTATAGAAAGCTCCCAATGATGCTTCGATAGAGTTTCTGATCTACACTTTGACCACTGGATCTTTGCTCAATCTGTCATTAGTCCCTATAGGTGTTCGGACTGGCTTGCTGGACTCCATGGCAAACTTTTTGACAATGTTTCGAGCATACTTGGTTTGGCTGAGAAATATGCCATCTTTCTTTTATGACCTGCAAGCCAAGGAAAAAGGTTTGTTCGCCAACCATGCTCATTTCGAACTCCTTACCCATTATTTCGATGAAGTGGTCTTTGAGCACATGATGTGTTGATCCAAAGACTATGTCATCTACATAGACTTGAGCAATTAGTATTCCTTTGCTTTCTCTTTTGATGAACAAAGTCTTGTCAAGACTTCTTCTTTCAAATCCATGTTCAAGCAGATACTTGGACAGCCTCTCGTACCAAGCCCTAGGAGCTTGTTTTAGGCCATATAGGGCTTTGTTGATCTTATAGACATGTTGTGGATGATGAGGGTCCTCGAATCTTTTGGGCTGCTGCACGTATACTTCCTCATTAAGCCATCCATTTAGGAAAACACTTTTGACATCCATTTGATAGAGCTTGAACCCTAATGAGCATGCAACGGATAATAGGAGTCGAACTGCTTCAAGTCTGGCTACGGGGGCAAATGTCTCACTGAAGTCTACTCCTTCAACCTGTGTGTATCCTTGGGCAACTAGTCATGCCTTATTTCTGGTAATGTTCCCCTCTTCATCACTTGGTTGCGAAAGATCCACTTGGTACCGATTACATTCTTATCTTTGGGTCTTTCGACAAGTGTCCAAACTTCATTTCTTTTGAACTGAAGTAGTTCATCTTGCATGGCGTTTATCCAATGCTCATCCTGGAGAGGCTCTTCCACTTTGGTTGGTTCGATCTTAGATGTATAGCAGTGTAAACCAGCTAATTTTTTGAAGTTGATCTTCCTTCCCCGGGTTTTCCTTTTTTCATTTACATCACCTATGACATCTTCAGGATCATGATGTTTGTGAATACGTCCATTGAGGTCTTTCTCGGGCTCAGAGTGATGTGGCGAAGTGTCCAGAGTGGGCGTTTAAACGACTTCCGTGGATTCATTGCTGGAGGTGATTTGTGCAGCATTGATTTGTCTCAAATTCTGGTTGCTAGGTAGTGTAGATGGAACTTCATCTTCATTGAATTGAGCAGGATCCTTGCTTGAGACATCTTCTATCGCAACATTTGTGGATTCAAGAACTTTCCTTGTCTTTGGAATGTATATCCTGTATGCTTTGCTTGTGATAGAGTATCCTACGAACACTCCTTCATGACTCTTTTCTTGAAATTTTCCCATATGTTCCCTGTCATTTAACACAAAGCATTTGCTACCAAAGATATGAAAGTATGTTACGGATGTCTTTTTACCGTTCCATATTTCATATGGAGTCATGAGAGAATTCGGTCTTAAGTAAACCCTATTTATGGTGTAGCATGCAGTATTGATAGCCTCAGCGCACAAGAACTCGGCAACATTTTTGGCGTTCAACATGACTCTTGACATCTCTTGTAGGGTGCGATTTCTTCTTTCCACCACACCATTTTGTTGAGGGGTTTTCGGCGCGGAGAATTCATGCTTGATTCCGTGAATGATGGAGTATTCTTCAAAGGACTGGTTTTCAAATTCTCGACCGTGATCACTTCGAATCCTCTTTACTTTGGTATCTTTTTCAGTCATGAGGCGATTGCATAATTTTTCAAAGGCTTTGAAGGCATCACCTTTTCCCCTGAGAAAGTCTACCCAAGTATATCTGGAATAATCATCAATGCATACAAAAACATATCTTTTACCTCCCAAGCTTTCGACCTCAGTAGGACCAATAAGATCCATGTGCAATAAGTCCAGACATTTGGTCGATCCGAGGTGTTCAGACAGCTTGTGTGAACTCCTATGTTGTTTGTTCTTGGCACATTCGTCACAAACTCCAAGTTGGAGTTTTTGAAGTGAGGAAGGCCTTTGACTGCCTCGATTCTGCTGAGTCTGATAAGATCTTTGAAGTTGAGATGTCCAAGCTTTTCATGCCATAGCATGATGTGGTTTTTACCTGCAACTGAGCCAAAATTGCATGTTTGAACAAGGTGATAACAATTATTTTTAGAGCGCAAACCTCTCATGAAGCATTCTTGATTTTGGTTGAGCACTTGACAATCTTTCTTGGTGAACTGCACCACAATGTCCTCATCACACAATTGGCTGATGCTAATCAAGTTTTGTAACACCCCGGTTTTGATAACCCAGGTCGGGGTGTCACCGCCACACCTCCCTAGTAAGACACGGTTTCTCCGGCTTACTAAAGAGATGCAAGGCTAGGTATTGCAGTATTTAAAATATTTAAAGCATTCAAAACAGCCCATACAATATAGTTCGAAAATAATAATATCATAGCGCAGCGGAAAAAGTATTTAAGTATAATGTTGCAGCGGAAATATAAATACGACCAACATGGTCAAAACACGGATTAAACAGGCCCGTTTATTCTAATGTCTAATGCAAGAATTTAAATAATAAAGTTTGCAAAATATAGTTCCCCCATGCATGAGCTCATGATCATTCCACATACTCTGTAAGGAAAAAGGAAAAATAAAATGGTTTGGTCAGCACAACTTGCTGAGTAAGTTAACACATGCATGATTGTAGGGTTTAAAAGCCATTAATTTAATATTTACATAAAAGCATGATAATACTCATAAATAATTTAAATGGAGCCATTAGTAATAAAGCATTTAGTAATTTAAAGAGCAACAATTTAAAGTATTTAACTATCCCCATTACTCCCAAGAACAATATAACAAGTATTTCACGATTGCATCGCAATCTCGTCAATTTAGCCGGAAACCGGCGGCCGCAGCCGTATCTGCCATACCCAGTACCACTCCGGAGCCTCGAGAAACCCATAAGGATATTCACGAGAGTGTAGGCCATATATTTCATGCCGTTTTGGCAACATATCTCAAATTTTTCGCGCGGGGTCACCATCGTCCATATAGGCACGAAGTTAATCGTTAGGAGGGCACCCTGCAGAGCACTCACCCCCTAATTTTAACGATCAAGTTCGTAAAGGGGATTTTCCTAAATTTTCAGATTTCATATAATTATTTCAAAGAGTCCTCTACTCGTTTCAACCTTAAAGGCTAGTTTCATCGTTCCAACAATATTTCAAGATTTGACTCGGTCAACCACAGTTTACTCTAAAATTCAGTAAAAATCGAGTTTATTTCCAAAATTTCTGAAATTTCACCACTGACTCAGAAACATCGAGAAGAACAACTTTCGTGTTTTAATTTTTGCAATCCGAGTTACCGAAATAGGTCAAAATCATCAATTTTCGTCGTAACCTAAATCTGTCCGAAATTCGTTATACAGCAGTTCAAGATTATCAAGATCTAACATAGCAAATCAACTCCAAACTTAATGAAATTTTACAGCGATCATCTTAAGACATTTATCTACAACTTTTATGTTCGGCTAAAGATCTAAATCAGTCAAGAACCTATGTCAAAAACATGATCAAGATTGGACCTAAGTTCTGTCAAGAATTTCAAGATCCAATTCCCAGCAGTTCGGTTTCGGTTCGTTTTCACATATCAAATCGTCTCTAAAAATTCTGAAAATTTTACAGTAGATAGAACTAAGCCTTAGGAACGTTTTTCATGTTTTATGTTTTTTCGTTTGAAGCCATTTTAAGGTTCGGCAAAATTCGTCAAAACTGTTGCGCCGGTAGAAAACATTCAATGACAGATTTTCGCAAGATTCGATTAATCTTTTAGGTTTCGTGTTTTAATTACTCCCAAAACCATGTAAGTATTAACTTACAGATTTGTAGATATCCGGGATCGTCTATTTCGAAGGCGTGGCTTCCAGTCCTCCGTCTATCCTCTCCGTTCGTCGGGTTCTACGTTCTCGATCCGATTCGGGGCGTAGAAAGAAAAATAAGAAGATTAGGATTCGTTTTCGAATCAAAACATAAGAGAAGAATGGATCGGAACTTACCACGACGTCTAGGAGACTCCGATTTTCGTCCAAATCAGTCTCGCCTTGGTCTCGTGCCTCCGACGACTCCGGAATTAGGGTTTTCGGACGTATAGAGAGTTGTAGGGTTTTGGAAAAGTATTCGGAGCTTTTAAGAGGGCTTATTTATAGTTAAACAAGCCTAGGGACGCCTAAGGTCTGCCCTAGGAGTCTTGAGCCGAATGGTGTTCAACCGGAAGTCGGAAAATCCGGATTCGGGCGAGAAAATCTCGCACGGGCGAATCTGTCCGACGGCGCGGCCATGGCGCGCCCATCCCTCTTTGACCGCGCGGCCACCGCGCCGAACTCACCTGGACTTCGGTCCGGGCGGGTCGTGCAATCCGTCGTGCCTTTCCTCCTCTCTTTCGGACTTCTATCCCTCTATGCTCCCGAATTCTGATTTCCCGGGGTATCTTCGGGTTTCTACTTTCTCTCTCAACTTTTACTCGGGTCAAATTGGTCGTATGGACTCGAATCCTCGAGTTCATTGGCGTCGGGTTTCGGTGTACAATTTACTTATCCTTAATCAATTCTTTTTATTTAATTAAATTCATTTAATTTCTTTTTAAGTTAAATCTCATTTCTCATTTCCTTATCTTTATTTATTTATTTATTTGCTGGATTTAGGATTTATTTATTGTATTTATTTTATTTATTGTTTATTTATTTAATTATTGTTTTATTTTATATTGGAAAATTCTCGGGTATCACAGTCTACCCTCCTTAAGAATCAACTTCGTCCTCGCAGTTGTGTTTCGGCTTTTCTCGTGCTAAGGTCTGTTGTTTGTTTTATTATGTTGTGACTGAACTTAGAATTAAAGCTTCTAGCTGCCTACGTACCCTGTGAAGGGATCAAGCCATAACGTAGTTCAAAAGTTTACAAAAATGCACGAAAAACAGGTGGTATGACATCCTCTCCCCCTTAAGATTGCAGTTATGTCCCCATAACTGTGTCGGTATCGGTTTGGAACAATGTCGGGTAGCGTTCTCTCATGTCGGATTCTACTTCCCAAGTTGCCGTCACACTGTCGTGGTTCGACCAAAGAACCTTGATCATTTTGACGGTTTTATTCCTCGTTACTCGTTCCTTAGTGTCGAGAATACGCACTGGGACTTCTTCATAAGTCAAATCCTCATCGAGCTCAATTATATCCGGTCGAAGAACATGTGTCGGGGGTCCGGGTCATACATACTTCTTTAGTTTCGTGATTACGAGACATGGAAGACGCATTATG